>OX346236.1:5690000-6290000 GCA_947049295.1 Ligdia adustata | reverse complement strand
ACGACTAAGACTACACCACTCTCACATAATAATGCGACTAACAGTTAAGGCTCTAGAACGTGCCAAAGAAATATAGAAAACACGGAACGAAGGCGCGCCATCTATCGATAGTCGCCGGAACTATCTCATCGGAACGGTGGCGAGACATGACGTCACACTCGCCTACGTTCAGAATGAAGGAATGAGCGAAGTAGTGAATGTCTTGATGAGCTTCGGTCGGGCATTCAATCTCGGGCTGCAGCAGAGTGACGAAGTCTCAGAACTGTCCTACCGTTTCGTGTTACATGTTGAAATACCTACCTAGATTATCAAATTGTGTAACGGAAGTTAGTTAGTTAGGAAGTAAGTTGCTAGTTGATTTAACGGACTACAAAACATAAATAAGGATTTCTCTTCGTTCGATCACCCACTAGACGCCCACACATGAGGATAATGAAGACATAGCTTTCTTCCCTCCGACATACATATGACGGCGCTACCATCAATGTATTTGTAAGCAAAAATTGAATTAAGTTTTAAATAATTAATTATAATTAAAGTAATTTTGGAAGCGTAATTCTGGTGCTTTGAAACAATGTCGGCCCCTGATCCTATACATACATACCCTCGAAAAACAACCCACCTTCTTTCGCAGTCGGGTAAAAAGTTAAAGAAAATGAGTCGAGTGGTATGAGTTTACTTACCGCAATGTTTGAGCGGCGCGGAGCGATGAGGGGAGCAACCCGTGGGAGTGGCATTGTTCCACTGCAGGTCCGTGTCTAGTCTGAGTTTCCAGATCTCGTTGGTGACGTCACCAGCTCTACCTTCCAAGCCAGCCAGGCCTCCTCTGAAATTAACTTATCACTTTAAAACAAGTTTAAAAAAAAAGTAAAAACCGTCCGCCGTTCGGCACGCAAAACTTACGTTACTACTTAATAAAGTCCTTTTTAAAAATTTAGAGTTATATTAAATAAAAAAAATACTTGTCCACTTACAGACTATATATACTTATAGATATCGATGAACAGAAACATTCTAATCGACACACTGGCAACATCAAATTAGATATTTATTCAAAAAAAAACGAAGTACACAAATAATTTTAATAAAATTCAAAATGAGAGCCCACATCCAAAGAACACGAAAAAAAAAAACACTTGGTCCGGCCTTCGCTGACATATTACGTAACAAGCAAAAACAAATGCAGTCGAACTGAGTACCTTCTCTACCTAACTGAGTGTTTTGGGAAGTAATAAAATTCTATCCAAAGGTTGCCTGAAAGAAATCGCTTTAGGCGATAACATGCCCAATTTGTTTATAATATATTTGGCTATTTTTTTTTTGTGTGCAATAAAGATATAATTATATGTTGTATAGTATTGTAACAGAAGTATGTCACCTTAAAAATATCGCATAACACAGAAAAATAGGAAAAAATAATTCCTCTCTGGTCCCTTTTTAGTTATATGGGGACAGAAAGGAATTTTTATTGGTGTTTGTCACCATGCGATATTTTTAAGATGTCATACTTCTATTACAATATTATACAATACATCTTTATTGCACACAAGAAAAACAGCAAAATATATTATAAACTACTATTTTAGAATTTGTCACCCCAATCCGTCACCTTGCGGGGACGGACTGGGGTGTCACCCCAGGAATAATATATACAGGAATAATTCCTAATTATTATTATTATTACGAGCCCTTTCTGTCCCATTGTTGGGCAAATGCCTCCTTATCCTCTTTCCATTTATTTCTGTCTAGAGCTATAATGGCCCAGTCCTTCTCGTGATTGTCGAGAAAAGAAAAAAACTAAGAAGCAAATTGTTCCAATACTAACCCTCGTTCAGGGTCCAGGTGTGCGACCACACCGCCATAAACAATCAGTTCGTTTTTATACATGACGGCGGAGTGCGCGAAACGCGGCGCGGGCGCAGGACCTGCGCTCATTATGGGAGACCACGTTTGTTCACGGGTACTGTACCTGAAAAGGTAAAAAAAAAATATTGACCATAATTTAACAACAGGGAAAAAACTTAGGGAAATTTCCAGCGGTTGACACAAAAATGGCGTTTTCATCTTACTTTACTAGATTTTTTTACTAGCCGTGCTCCGCTGTTTCATCCGCGTAGTTTCCCCATTTTACTATATAGATAAACCAATGGGGAACTACTTGTTTTGAAGTCGGTTCAAAAGTATCCTATGTCCTTTTCCGGGGTCCAATCTACCTGTGTACCAAATTTCATTCAGATAGGTTCAGTGGTTTTGTCGTGAAAGAGAGACAGACAGACAGACAGTTACTTTCGCATTAATAATATTAGTTTAGATTATGTTCTTGATTTGGATAATCTTCGTGATTATTAACTTGTAGGTGACCAATTAGCGCTCTAGGGTAATAATGTAGCTAGAAAAGCCTTAGGGCGGTAAGTAATTAAAAACTTCACTCTTTCAAAAAGTTCGCGTACATCTAACCATCACACTGGCAATAGACATCATGCATTCAGCCCAATGACAAAAGAGGTCGCTTCGCTATTCATCCTTGTCTTCGTATGAGTATAATAGTCATCAAATTTAAATATCGAACAGCGAAACTCAATTTCGTTCTTGAAAAAATTATTTAAAAAAAGATGAAAAAAGGCGGGAATAGAAAACTTTTACTTTAAATATAAAAAAACATGAGTTCTGAGAGCAAGTGATGAAGATATAAGCTGCACTCCCGATTCAATGAAAATGGAAGCTGAAGCAGCAATTAAAATGTTTTATTATTGTAATGCCGGTTTTTTTCTACTTACCTCACAATCGAGATGTAAAGCAGAGTAGTTAGCTCGGGTGTAAGCATCACTTGCAGCCCTTGGCTACTAATCTACTATTAAGTGTAGGCAAGAGATATAAAGATGGAATAACGCAAAGTAAAGTCACGTAGTTAACCAATGACATTCAATCAATCAATCAATCAAATTAATAAAAAAACTACATCGCTTTTGATTCAAGATGACTACCGACAACACCACAAACTAAACAAACTAACAGATCTTCAAATTATTTCCCATATTTTCTCATTTCAGGAAACCATATTAAAAGCTGACAATTTTAGAAAACTCTTTTTTTAGTTATTTAAGTGTGGTCTGTCCGAATAGGGGGGGGGGGGGTCATTAAATAATTCTAGAAGACTGGAAGTGAAGTTAGTTTTAGCGAAAATGATCGAGTGGTTAGTGTGGTCGATTGCCGTGCAAAAGGTACGAAGTTCGATCCCACGAAACATGCAAAAACAGCCTGAGCTACCGGTGAAGGAAAACATTGTGAGGAAACCATAGCATGGTGGTAGGGCGTTTCCTATTGCTCGCTTGGCTTACCACCCACAAGTTGTAAAATCTGTCGCCAAGCAATTAACGGTGTGTTCCAGCAGCCTTCCTTGCGAGACAGTTGGTCCATCTAGAGCGTGCGAACTTGTGGTCAAATGTCTAGCTAGGTAGGATTAAAAAAAAAGTAATAGAATACAAAGAAAAAAAACTTACCTATATAAAAATTCAGTGTCACCGAACGTCTCCCCACCCACCCTTAGCAAATCATCTCCGTAGTTCAGCAGCACGTGTCCGGCGGCGGGCGGCGGCGCTGCCGGTTGGCTCCCCTCGCGCCACGCCCACCGCCAGCCCGCTTGGGACGCCTCCTGCGAGCAGTCGACGCCTGACCGCGACGGCCTGCACACGCACCCGGTGCGAGTGCAGTCGCCGGCGTTGTACTCGTGGTTGCAGTCATCTGTAATGTATACATAATATATTAACTGAAACCTGCGAATTCGCTTCCGTGGATTAAGAATTTTTCGTGACGATAACGATTACTGTAGGCGTCCAATTGACAACATTTCTAATCATTGACCCCCCATTATTATTACCATAATGGAGAGACAAATATCTATTTCTTTTTTATTCAGTATGTATCTAATAATAACGTTTTTAGGGATTTTTGAAAATGCAAGAAAAGTTCCGAATAATGTTACTCTCGTCAAAAGCTCGAAATAAAATTATGTTATTATCTGTGTTTTTGCTGTACATTCTGAATGAAATAAAAAATAGGGAGGTAAAAATATTGAAATTTTCTCAATTACTCAATTATATATTGTTATATTATTTTTTTAGGGTTTTAAGTCCATTTAACAGATCGCGGTGTGCGCGGAGTCGACGACATAGTAAACGGTGGACCGACGCCACAGTAAAAGTGACAAATAACCAGTGAATGTAATTGGCAGCTTGTCGTTCGGAATGGCGTTCTTCGGTGGAGGCATATGTTCAGCAGTGCCGAAAACTTTCGTGGAATACGCAGAATAGTGGCCCTGAACGAAAGATTCCTTCACGAATTCGCTCAAGATGTTTTTCAGCATAGCATCTGTTGGAAATGTTATTTTTGTAACTACCTATCTAAAGAGAGTAATAGTAAAAAAATACATTTATCCTAACTTTTTTTCCAAATGAAACCATGTGTAGTTATAATCAAACTTAAAATAGGAAAATCGGGTATCATGATGAAATGATGATCACATACCATACAATCTTAGAGATCGCAATAGACCGGACGTACTTCTAACAAAACCAAAAGTTCGATTAGCCAAAGTAAAGGAACAAGGCATCTGGATTAAGATATGTATGTTCAATAAATTACCTCGTCCTGTAGCTAACTTACATGGCAATGATTTTAGGTGTCAATTAAAAAAATTTTTCGAATCCACTGCTTTTTACTCAGTAAATGAATCCTTACAAACTGATCTGACTGAATATTCATTCTCGAATTAATTAAAAATGGATATTGACATTAAACAATACTTGACTTATAATGTTACCGGACTGATACATAACTAAGTATTATGTATATAGTAATCCGACATCAATATTAAATTAAACATTTTTATCTAGAGGCAATTTTTTTTTTATTCAAATTTTTCTTTTTAATTTTAACTCTTGTTTCGTCATAATATTATAATTCATTATTGTACGTATTGACTTGCCTAGTGTAACAAACGCAGTTATAAGGCCAATAAATGATTTGACTTTGAAAAAATCTCGAAATCTGAATATAAGTAGTCCTATAATCCCTACCCAACACAATGTCACAACTATAAATAAGTAAGTGTGAATAGTATCAAATCAATCCGTCATTTTTAAGAAGATCAACAACACGTTAAAAGTTACAACACCTTTACCGTTACAACATAGATACATATCAAAGTAATACAAGCGTGTTAAAAGGTGTAACTTTATGTATGTGTGTATGACACTACTCTTTCGTGAGACTCATGACGGTAATTTAAAACGCTTACTTGGACAGAGCGGCTCATCGCATGCCACGCCCGTCCAGTCACCTTCACATCTGCATGTGCCGTCCTCACACTCGCCGTGATCTGGAAATGTGAGGAAACACAATTAGTTAAGAATACAAAAGGACCAGTATAATATAATAGAAGGGGAGCCCGGAGTGTTAAATGTGTAGTTACTGGAGCGTCGTATAGACCTAGTATTGCTAATATTTCGCCACCGATAAGGAATCTGCGTTATCTGAACAGTTTTAAGAATAAGCTAAAAATATTCATTTATGCTCATCAGCGGGGAGAGGAACAGCTGTTTCAAGACACTACTGCAATTTAAATCATATCTAATTTGTTCATAATATTGTATCTGTTTTATAAATTCGTTATTGTGTGGTAATGTTACATGTTATCCAAACAAATATTTTGTGTAAATTTTTAGGTTATTATTTATTTTTTTGTTAATTTGCTTTGAAACTTTGATTATGTATGTGAGAATATATGTGAGATATTTTAAAAAGATCGCAAAATGAATGAATAGTTTATCGCAAATAAACTATTCATTCATTCTATTAGACTTTGAATTTTAGATGATAGGAAATATTATAAGTGTTTCCCATTCTAGCCGTGGAGGAAGCATCTAGAAAGATGCATATTTTATTTTCAAGAAGACAAAAACATGGATATGGTCAAGCGTGTTGGATTATGATATCTTCTATGCTCCATCGTGTCTCTTATAACAAATATATGTTAATCTGTCAATTTTCATGGTGGGGGTAGCTACAGCTATACAGGTAAAAAGTAGGTAAGAAAAAACAAATCTGTCCCACTCCCTAACGTTCCACTCAAATACATTTAACTATTGACAAGCACACTGTTTTATTTTGCCAAACAAAGTTTTTTTTTAAAATATTTTGGCAGGCTGCCTTATTAGCTCGTCTACGTATTGAGAGTATATATTAGGAAGAAATACTCTACAGAATGTAAGGAATCTCCCATATGTTAATCTGACACGCTCGAGTAGTTCACAATATTTGTAATCGGATATATATTGTACCGGATAGGATGAATTGGGAACAACTCATATCGGCACAGGTATGAAAAGGCTTTTAAAAAGGGCACAGCTAGTTTGTCTTTACATTTTAGCAGACATGTGAGTTATGTTCCTAACATTAATTCAGTTTTTACTTTCATTCAATACCTATTTAATTTATGTCAAAATACAATAATAATACAAAAATATTATTAAATGTTCAGTACCTACTGATCTTACATTCTACTAAAGAGTTAGTAGATCATTGATAAGTTTAAAATGTTTGCTAATATGGAAAAATAAGTGGGAAATTATTATTGATGCTAAATGAAGGAACCTTCATTAGCCATAAAATTGAAAAATTACATTCTTTCTAATAATCTACTAGGCCGTGGCGATCGTCATCAACGCTTCGCTGCTTGATGCCTAATACACACTAAACAAGGCAAAATACTCGATATGTATGTAAACACAAAGAATTTTCAAAAAATTCAATGGAGTAATATCAGTGCCTCTAATAGTCTCCTATAGACGACCAATAACACTGATGTCATTTGTTAAAAATTAATTAATTATTAGCACAAGTAAAACATGACTCACTGGAGCAATTAGTCCTATAATCGTCCGAGGGGCAGGAGTACGCTGCATACGTCACATTAAATCCCTCCATTGCGTACGCGTCGTCAGAGAAGAAGTGAAGCAACGCGGCACCAGAGCGCGCCACCACTTGACGCGTCCACGACGACTCGCGGTCTAACACGCCGCTGGAAAATTAAACCATGATTAATTGACCGAACGAACGTAGCGTCTCTGCTTAGACCTCCTCCTTGGATCGAGTCGACGCCTTCGCATTTGATTTTACTTATTTTTTTTTTAATTGCACTTGTTAAGTAAAAAAATAATACTTATCACAAGTGAAAAAAGTGATTGCCGACTTCCTTATTTATTTAGATATAAAAACCAAAATACTGCGGCCTGATTGAGGTAGTGTTTCCGGCCGGTTTCGAAAACTTTGCACCACAAATTATGCAGAGCTCGATACGAAATCTCTAATTTTCAAATGCGAGTCCTTTTTTTGTAAATCTACAATCGTTTGCAATCTATAATTTAGGATGTTCTATCAAGCATTGCGTAATTAAGTAGCAAAGCTTCCGAATCCAGTCGGAAACGCTGCCTGAGTCACCCTGTTGGGCCAATTATGACAAAATTTAAATGTCACTACTTTTAAGGTGCTAGTTCAGATATCAAACATTAAAAAATAATCTACAAATTAGGGACCACCTCCTTTTTCGGAAGTTGGTAACAATAATGTGTCTTACCTATAAACAGCAAGCAATTTTGTTGCTCGCACACTGTCGCCATCATAAACATACAGGTGGTCCCAACCGCACTCCGTCGCGAAACTCTCGAGACGGATGCGGAGCACCGGGGGCGACGGCCCGAGTCTCGGCGGAGACACCAGCCATGAGCAAGCTGTGCTCACGCTGTAGTTGCCCGGGCCATCTGTGATGTACCCCGTTGGTGCTGTTAGGCTGGAATTAAGGAAATGAAGATATCTAATAATTATTTAAAAAATTATGTAGCTACTGATTAATATTCGGAAGGCACAAATATATATTATTTTAATGTAAAAATCAATTTTATTTAGACTAGTAACATGTGTTTGATTTATTTTGTATAACAACACAGGTTTTAGTGCAAGACATGCCATAATTGTTGCAGATATGAATGCCTCATTTCATATTAGGTCCTTACATATGAAATTGGCGTTTTGTCGTACTGGCCACTTTGATCTCAAATATCTCTTCTTTGGTTAGGGATTCCAATTTCAAATTTATACAGCTATTTATTCATACATTTGTATTTCGAAAACCGTAATTCATTTGTTTTGTCCTCGTTTGGTTTTTTATTAGCGTCACGCAGTTAACAAAATAGAAAACTTGAAATATCGCGTTATTTACGAGTACGAGTTCCACCGTGGTACCAGTGCTGCAGAAACGGCTCGAAGGATTAATGATGTGTATGGCGGCGGTGTCGCAAAAGAAAACACAGGGCGTTTTTGGTTCCAACATTTTCGTTCTGGAAATTTCGACCTGCAGAACCAGCCCCGTGGACGGCCGGAGACTAAAGTTGCTAATGAGGAATTGAAAGCTATTGTGGCAGCAGATCCATCGCAAACACGTCCGAGTTAGCTGCAGGCTGCGGTGTTAGTGATAAAACTGTTTTAATCCACTTGAAGCAAATTGGAAACGTGAAAAAGCTTGAAAGGTGGGTACCTCATGAATTGAGTGCAGCAAACTGACAAACGCGCGTCAACTGCTGCGTTACATTACTCAACCGGCACAATAATGAAGGGATCGGATCTTTCGGATATTTCAAGTTTTTCCATTTTGTAAACTGCGTGACGCAAAGAAAAAACCAAACGAGGACAATTCGAGTCGATTTGACTTACAATCCTAAGTTATTTGCCAGTGTTAATTATGTCTCAAACTCTTTAATATTTTATTTAAAATATATATAACTAGCTGATTCGGTTATAAATGTTAAACCTTCCCTGAACTTTCACAAATATTTCTAAACCATAATCAGCTAAACGGGCACAGCCGTTCTCGAGTTTTTACGAGACAAAAGAAAAGCAATTTATTTTTATATATTAGATAGATTATGATGAAAAATATATTGTGTTCAATGTAAAAAACAAAGGCTAGGGGAACAATAATAACAGAACAATAAATTATGGAGCTAAATGAGACAGAGCTTAAAAGGTATTGGTATAAAAAATTAAGTAGAAAAATAACTATTCAATTTTTATATCTTTTATATTCCTAGCATTCAAATCTACTTTATTTTATAACTTAGAAAAATAGGATTTGTTTTACCATTTCTCTTTTGAATTGCACTAAAAATTACCCTTGTAAGTACATCACATTAAAACCTAAATAACAGAATCCAATAGCATGAATGAGATTATAACATGATAAACATTGTTTTAAAAAATTTACATAAAAACAATCAGGATGTAGGATGTGGTGATTCACAACAGATTAACCAGTAGGTATGTTATCTTTGTTAATGGCCATAAATGACACCAAATCTTTGTGTCTAATGGTTTTTGACCCTAATACCTAAACACTATTAGTCTTTAGTATGAAAAGTATTCCAAAACTATGTCAAAAAACTTGCTTATTTGCAAATATTAAATACATATCAATTGACTTGAAATGTTTGTAGAGCAAAATCACAGTCATTAATTATTTTTTTTAAGATAACAACTTGGTATTGTGTAACAGGACTGGTAGAGCTATAGCCTGATGGCAAGCATGACATCTGCACTAAAACATTGTAATATCATCCTAAATTTTGATGACTAGTTTTTACACATGACCTTTTTACATCTGTTTTGATGATCCACACATTGGTCTAACCATTCAATCTCTTTTCAGGAAGGTAAACAGCTCGCTTATACTGTAGCAGGCCTTTTGGATTGTTTTTCATTGTACTGCCACACTACTGCACTTCAGCAGCACATGTGCAGCATGCAACCTGTGCATAGAGGGCTGTCAATAGCATTAATCCATCAAACTAGCTTTGTTCAGCTGTAATCATAGTTTTTGCTTTGTTCCTTGCTTTTGTCCACCGTCCTCATATGACACACCAATTAATATGCAACTAGGTAAATAATGTACATTAATATTACTTGTGTTTCTGTCACAATATTAGAAAAACACAGTGAAAAGACCAATCTGAAAACAAAGTCATAAATCAACAAAACAAAAACACTTAGCAAATCCATATGATATAAGTAAACATTAAAGTAGGCCAGGTATGTAATTGTTCTTTTAGTTATAATAGGTAGCTTTCTAGCTTCTATTTATAGATAGATGTTACCACCGTCTAGACGCGGCCTTGGCGACAGTCAGGATGTGGCAAAGAAGCCAAACTCTTTAATTGGATCAGTCTGTACCTGGCTTTCTCTTACAAAACTGTAGCCTGCAAGGCGCGTCTACCACTGAGGTCACTGAACTATCCTGCTAAAATACATTCCTGCATGACTTACTTGACTTTCCCGCCGCAGTACTGACATTCAGGACCCTGCCAGCCATCTAAACACACGCACGTCTCATTTTTACACATACCATTTATACAGTTAAGTTCACTACACTTAGCCCAAACTCCAGTACACAACAATAACACTAGTAGAACTGAACAGAGGCACGACGGCAACCATCGACATTTTCGTCTGTATTTAGATTTAAACAGGAATAGAAACATTTGCAGCGATTCTACCATTTTGCTGGATGCATTTTCAACGAGTTTTGTTAGCACCGACGAAAAAGTCGTTCCAACGTCGTGTAAATTCATACGGTACTAAATTTAGGGATACCATGCCTATTGAAAGATGTGCCCGCCCGCTACGTCTACTATTTCATTACTAGGGGCAGTTTTGTATTTTAAACTAGGTGTATTCTCTGTTAATCCATTCTTTTATCATACAGCGCTTAGAAATACTTTTTGTATGAACAAAGAAACAAAACACTATGTAAATAAGCATATTATTTTATCTACTAATCACTAGCAATACAATATGCAAAAGGTCTTATCCCATATAACGATATTTTCAAGGCGCGCTCGTTCGGAGACAACTAAATTATAATGAAATTGTTAAGGTACTGAAAAGTTACACCTACATTGATTTTCTTTATTCCTAGTCACTGTTTTAAAAATTATTATTATTATATATTATCAATAGTTCAATGGTACCATGCAAATAAACTTCTTTTTAAACTGTGTCACATAAATTTAAGTTATTTTCTAAAAATGATTTTAATTTTTTTGTACTGGTGTAGATAGGTCTATGATTCTTTCATGAACATATAGAGTGTTAAGTAAGACACCCAGTATTCATAAATCCAGTACATAAGTAAGCATGTAATAGGTAGATATAGTATGATTTATATATAAAAAATCTTTTTTGACTCCAATTACAACTTCTAACACTATCAGTTTGTCTTAAAAAAATCCAGACTTTATAGTAGGGTTACTAGTAAAGGGCAACCCAAATTTGACAGCAATGAACTGCCAAAATGTAAAATGTAGTTGCGTTCAGTAGCGTTCACGTTTACGTTTTTATGAAAAGAATCATAAATTAATTCATAATAGGACCATAAAAATAAAATGCTTGGAATTAAAAAGCTACATTCCTGCATGACGTATAAATTATTTAATGCTTTGTTCATAGTATTTATTGATATTGTGGAACTAACATTTTAAGCACTGCCATCTAGAATGTGTAAATCACACCTTTGCATAATGTTATCTTATACACGACACAGATGGCGCCACATGTAAAGTTAAGTTATATTTTTACCCGATTGCTCAAAAGAAGAGTAATGTTTTGAAGAAGAGTAATGTTTTCAAGAATGGATGTCTATTGTACCGGTAAGTAAGGATCCTTTGTGACCCTTTACGAAAACAAAATATAAAAAAAAAACTATTTTCCCTTTTTTATCTTTTTTTTCTCATTACTCTTTTTTTTTTTGCTATATAATTTTAGAATTTCAGTCTGGAATAAATGTATTTATTATTTTCAACCTAACCCATTTAGCGACTCCGTACTTACACGCTTTCGTACAACAACTTTTTATCACATAACTAATTTATGACCCAAATAAATTCATTCAAATAAAGAAATATTATGAAAGGTAGACTCTTTTTGACGTGAGAGATGTCATTGTATTTGTCTTTCTGCAGATGTTCGTAGGCAATAGATAGGTAGGTACTTACTGTTTGCACCCCGCGATGTTACCGGGCAGGTAAGTTATACCTAGTGGTCTAAATCTTTGCGAAATACATGACAAATTAAATAAAATTCTGTTTATTTTATAATTACTAACCTTAGTTCTATTTTATTGTATTATTATTATTTGGGATTTATTGCTTTTTTTTTAACCGACTTCAAAAAGGAGGAGGTACCTACTATGTTCGTCAGTGCGTTTTTTTTTTTCAATTACCGATCAAAAAAAGTTTTTTGTCTGAAAGGGTTGGTACTCCCGAGGTTGTCCATACACCTACATAAGTTTATCAAAATCGGCCAAGCACATTTTTTTGTTCAATATAACTTCTAATTTTCACAAGGAAGTCGGGTTTCGAAGATCGAGTAAGTACTTACTTACCTAAAATATATTTGATTACTAATACCTACCTATTACTATTAAGTACCTTATAATTTATACATTCTACGTACGACGTTGTTTGATATAGGTATTTCTTTCATTCACAAAAAAAAGTAGGTCATTTTACTTACCTAGATATAGATAGGGGTGCAGTAGTAATTTCACGCAGAAAACATACCTACTTAATATCTTATTTTGTTCAATTCAATATATTAAATTAAGCCAAAGTCCTTAAATTCACAATCATTGTTAAATACACGACACACATAGAACATCAAACAACTAAATTAAAACAACAGACATTGACCATGCGGTGGATTATTATAGAAACTCGTATAATAATATAAAAAAAATAGTATTAGCAGGATGAAACTCATTGCAAGAGAAAGGGAATAGGTATACATACTTAATAAAAATTAATAAAAAAAATATTTACGGAAGATCTGAGGTCTGAAGAAAAGAAAGGGAAATCGGAATTTTATGGGTAAAGAACGGTTTATCTCGATTTCCGGGAAAACTACGGGTTCTTTGGAACAATGTTTTGTGGCAAAGTTGTAGGTAATAAAAAGATCTACAATTTTGTATGAACACTTTTTCCACATAACCTCAACATTTATGTGAAAAATTTAACTGACAATTTTTTTGGATTTTTATTTTTATCTATTACATAAATAAAATCAGTAAAATGTTCTTATGTCCTGAATACACTGGAAATGGTTTTGATTTAAAATATTAATTTTTACACTTCATTTTAATTTAAAACCGAAAAATAATTTTTAACCGAAAATTCTCGGGTCAAAATATCAGATTTTGTTAAAAAGTTGGTCGGTTGACTACTAGTACCTATATATACTTATCTATATGTATATGTATGTACTTCAGGAGGGAAATGTGTACTCTACTGGGAGGTCAGTATCACCTTCTGACAATTATTGTCACTTATGCCACCAGGTGAAATGATTTAGACAAAACCAGGAAGCAAACTTACTTAAACTTACATTTTTTTTAATAAATAACTTGACCGAAACTTGCATGATATAACGCGACGATGCAGCCTAGGATGTGGCATGCTAGACTGGAACAATCCGATTGATACAAGTAACATGTAAGTGCTTATGTTTCAACCCATAACGTCTCACTGCTGAGCTCGTGTCTTCACTATAAAGGGGGTGTAGGCCATAGTCCACCACGCTGACCAAATTGCGGGTTGTGGACTTCACTTTTTTTCAAAAGCTATTAACCTTCTCTGACAAGCAGGTTTCCTCACGACGCCCATTAGTACATACTTAATGTAATATGTAATTTTCTAGTTAATTTCGACTGTTTTCGTACAGTGCTAGGCCCCAGCTTCTTGGGTCTAAGTAGTTCGTCTGACACTCAGTGGTTTGTACAGCCCCTGAGGCAGTTTTGGCATGGCATGTGTCTTGGCTTGCCGCAATGTTGGTAGCCTTGAGGTTTTGCTGATGGGACATGCGGCGCAGGCGCGACTTTTGTACTTAATGTGGGCAGACTGGTAGGTAGATTCAGTATTAGCATAGAGAAAGTAAGCTCTTTTTTAATCTATGGTGTTAGGTACCTACCTACCTACGTTTCACTATACTAAGATAAGCTCGTCTGGTGAAAAGCGTCCAAGAACTTTAAAAAATATATATAACTAAGCTATATCGAATAACCTTACAAAAAATACGTATACGCTCATGTAGTAATCTACAGACAAGTGATGGGATTTTTTTAAATACTTTTTAGTTTTTGAGAAAAGAATTGAAGGTAGTCAAAAACGTAATTATTTACCTAATCGATACTTTCTGAAAATTTAATTTCATTATAATTGATTGATCAATTTAATTAATGAATCTCTAAAAAAAGTTCTTGTTCAGAGATCAGTTTTTTTAGCCTCGTATACCTTATAAAGACCATTTTTTTTTCTCGTCGATGCTTGTATATGATAATTTAGCTATAACCAAGACGCGCGACCAATTCTTATGAATTTATGGGTTTGTCATGGCTAGCAGTGGATGGGCAGTGTACTTATAGCTTGCATTCCCAGATTGAGATTCTGTTTTTGAAAATAGAGGTACCTACATATTAGCCACCACCAATATGTACCTCTATTTTCATTGCTTTAGCTTTGTCAATCACTTTGGAGTGATACTTCGAGTTCCTCAGGTCAACTTTAGGGCTTTCACACCTCACAAAATTCAATGTTACCAAACAGCACGCTGAGTCGGATGGGCTTAGAATTTATAATTTAATTATTTCTAGTCACTTCAACAACAACAAAATCGTTAATACAAACATTTACTTATTTCAAAAAACTATTTGTTCCAACGAAATTGAGATTAATAAAAAACAAGTTTTGAACTTGTTTTTTATACCTAATTCTAGAAATATGTATTATTAACGCGAATGTTTGTATGTATGGATGTACTTATTTATGTATGTTTCTTAATCTTTCGCGAAAACCTGCTATACGGATTCCGATGAAATTTGACATCAAGATCCCTAGCTTACATACTGGATTAACACATAGGATAATTTTCAACTTGGAATAATTCAGTGCTCCTGGGGAAAATTAGATGTTTTCGCGGGGCGCAGATAATAATTATTAATTAGAGTAAATTAATCAAAGGGTTTTTTATTGCTCCGTTTACGACAGATGTCATCAATAATTGAGTAATTACTCAAACGCTAGAGAAAAGTGGCACCGATATAAAGGTTCAAACAACTGGTTAAAAGCGACTCCAAAAAAAACGACTGATAAATCTACAAAATCTATGTACGGGTATCAGGCTTATTTTTTTAGTTTATGTAGATACTCAGTAGGTAAGTATCTTTCTTACGACTATGACGAATCTATTGACACCACTCACATAAAAATACGACAAGCTGTTTAGGCTCTAGGGCGTGCTAAAGAAATATACATACATACTTACATACATACACTCGAAAAACATAACCCTCCTTCTTTCGCAGTCGGGTAAAAAATCTTAGATCCAATAGCTTGAATCCAAATTTAGCTTTCTAGCGTAGAAAGGTATGCAAGAATATAAGTTCCTGCATTGTCCGTGCCAAGCTATATATGAGCCTAGGAACTTATAGATACCTAAGCAGCAATATAGATAACTTACGTAGGGTAAGGTGGTGTAAGTTTGCGCAGTTTTGAATCAGTCGGTAATAAAAATTAAACAAATTGAATAATCACAGGTTTCTTAATTTTTATTTATCTTATACCTTACTGGTAACAAATTAAAATACAAATTATTGAGCAAGCATAATCACATTTTTCTTAAAAATAAAAAACATAAGAGTCGAGACTTGCGCAATTTTACACACCATGGTGTGTAAAATTGCGCATCGGTGGGGATAACATTGCGCAGTCGAATTACTTGCATAAATCACATTTAAATGCACCGAAACCCAAGTAATCAGTACATTTTTCGTGCCACCACACCTGGCACATAACGCACTCGATCCAGTCTTCATTAATTGGTTCCATAAATATTTCAGTGCATCCTCCGCACCTCCATATTTTCTTTTTTGCTGACGTCTTTGGCTTTTTAAATACCTTCTTAACTCGTTTTGTATTTGTTTTTGGATTAGGCTTCTTTCTTTCGTCAATTTCTTTTTGTAGTTGGTTCTTGTAGGGTGAGCTGCTAATAATTTCAGCTTGTTTGTGCTTTCGATTTGTACTTCTCTTTGATTCTGACCTTGGAACTGGAACTATATCTCCAAGTGAAGGACTCATCTGCACGCTTAAATTCTCTTTATTAATCTTAATTCCAGAGCTCTGTGAAGTTGAGGCAGCCTGAGGTATTTCTGTAACTTCTTCCATTGGAGAGACTACTGGAATTTGTGCAATGCTTTCAGTCGCATCTTTTAGAGAATCTAGTTTTCGAGTTTTTAAATGACTGCTTGGCATGACTTCTGGTACATCCAACGGTACCTCTGGAGGAAAGTCATCATCGATATCGTTAGTATTGATTTCCGGATTCTCCCGTTCAGTGACACTGCTTGCCATAAAATCAGTATCATTGAAAACATCTGGATTCCATGGCCATATCCCAGTTGATCTGAAGCTCTCCACTCCACAAGCAACAGTCGCAGCTTTGTAAAATGCCGGTGCAAAGATCGATGTCAATTGAAATGTCGTTATTGATCTCCCTGGGATTTCTAAGCCATTTTTCGCACTCACTGGCATAGTATTTTTTTAAAGCACCATGGAAACCTCTGTCAAGGGGTTGCATCTTATGGCTGCAATGAGGTGGCAACGTCAATGCAACAATATTGTTTTGACAGTAGAAATCGATAGCTTTCAGCGAGCAATGTGATGTGTGATTATCTAGAATCAGCAAGACAGGCTGATCTTTAGATGGTTTGCTATGGTCTCTAAAATGTGACAACCAGTCGATAAAGAGATCCCCGTTGATGAAACTTGAGTCGGAAACCATTCCAATAGACCCAGCTGGTGCACCATCGATGAGTTCTGCTTTCATTCTCTTTCGTTTAAAAATGAAAGCCGGCGGAATGAAATGACCTGTTGCAGAAACCGCATTGACAGCAGTCACATTTAAGCCTCTCTCTACGCTGGATATTTTATTAACAGCACGCTTTCCTGTGACAGAAAGCACTTTAGGTGGTCGGTTTGGTACAGTAGAAATTCCTGTCTCATCCATATTGTAGATGTATTGTGGGGGAAATTGATATTTATCCACCAAAGCTGACATTTTCAAATAAAAGCGTTCTACCTGTGGCCTGTTGAAGCCCATAGCTCGCGCAATACTCGTGGAAGTTGGCTGTCGCAGCGAAATCTCGGGATGACTCGTCATAAATCCTCGTAACCACTCTTTGCCCGCAGTTCTTGACTGTGTGTTAAAACGGTGTGGTATTTTATATTTTTCAGCGAACTCATATGCTGCACTTTTTAGTTGTTTCGCTGTCAGGCCAAAAAACATTTCATCCAGGTGTATTAAATGCTGACAAAAACCTTTTTCTATTTCTACACTAAATGTAGAGTCATATCTACCCAACTTTGTTGCACACTGTGGTTGCTGCAATCGATGCCTTAATGTTGACTCAGCCATTCCTAAAGACAAAGCCACTTGCCTCTTACTTTCTCCTTTTTCAATACGCTTACGAGCATCTTCGATGGTGGAAGGTAAGCAATTTTCGCGGTTTGTTTTGCGTGGCCGTCGTGACATTCTACAACAAAGCGAAACGCAAATTAATAAAATATACAATAGCTACTCATGGTTAAACAATAATACTACCCCGCTGCGTGTAACATTGCGCGCGCAATTTTATCCACCCCCTTTATGCGCAAACTTACACACTTGGTCTTAAACGTAGTCATCAAGGTACTACTGCCATCTCTTAGAAGTTTATCAAACTAAATCGTCATTAGCCGAGATTTAGATGGTAAACACAAGTAAAACAATCAGAGAATCATTGTAAATATAACAGGTTTTTTGTCAGTTATACTTGTAAAATGTCAAAAAATTAGATCAGAATGCTATAAAAACTTTGAACTCACCTGGACTCCACGTTTTCATTCGTATCTAAATAATTTTACGGGAGCGCAGTCCGGCATGTAAACTGTTCAAAACACAACTGAAGTTAGCTGCGTATTTCACACCAGTGTCGTAGGATGACGTGTGCGCAATCTTATCGTCCGCGCAATCTTACACCACCCTACCCTACGTACGTACATAAGTATACCAGAGTATAATTTACTAATGTCCAAACACAAATATCCACAACCACTGGCAACCATTAACATCAAAACTATTAATGTGTCAAAACGTCGAATAACTAGGTGTCATCTATCGGGCACTTCACCTCACTACAGCCCTATCAGGGAAGTTATTCTCAGCCAACTACGAACCTTTTCTGAGTAGAGTACCTAGTCTAGAAGAAATGCGAAGTAATCATTCTTAAAAAAAATTGTTTAATGTCTTCCATTGCGGCAGGCGCCGACAGAACCTTTTCATTTATTTAAATTTAAAATTTATATGGGACCACATAGAAGGCCACTTGTGGCACTAGGTACATGTAAATTAATATTTTTGTATTGTTATATTTTGTGTGTCTACAATAAAGCGTTGAACTGTATATCTATCTACATGTCTCCGAGAAATCAGGTAAGAAACATGAATAAAAAAATTAGTTCGAATTGAGATTATAAGTACGTCCTTTTTTTAACTCTTAATCTGGCTAGTGTGGCCTAACGAATGCCGTCGTATTAGCCCGTATACAGGGCTATCGGCTAGGGGTGTATTATGCCGAAAGGAGGTCAATAAACCCATCCTAAGAGAAAAAATAATCAGCTGTTTAATACATTTTGTCGACGACCGATCAACTTTTTGTAGGAGACAGCTTTTCTTGAATTCAGAGTTGGCCCCACTGTGGAAGCTGTTGCTTAGGATAAGTATAGAGACTGCCTTTCAGCTTAGTACCCCTAGCTGATAACCCTGTATACGTACCTAGTCTCTTAGGAAAATATAGGAGGCGGTCGTCGTCATTCCGTATGTGATCCAGGGGACCCTTGAGCTTGCAGGACAAGTAAGGGGATCACAGGTACTATACAAAGGGTAAGAACGGGAACCTATTACTAAGACTTCACAGTCCGTCCGTTCATCCATCTATATATCACCATTTTTGAAGATTTGTTGTTATAGCGGCAACAGAATTAGGTAATCCCTAATTCTGTTGCAAATGTCATGCCTCTAGGTTTAACGGTTTAGTCTGCGTCAGCAAATATCAGTCAGTCAACTCCTGACTTAAATTGACTTCTCTTCTTTTACTTGAGAGTCAAGAGTCCTGAAACTTACAATTTTATATATACCTACCTACATAGATTTATGTTTCTATATTTCTTGCACCACCGTCAACGCTTTTGTTTATCCATAGGTACCTAAAAAGGTGGAAGAGATCGCTTTTTGGCGGTAAGACCACCCTTTGTGTCTGGTTTCTGGTGTATTTAGTATCTGATGGTCTATTTTTGTGATGACACGAAAGAGTTTGTATTGTTTGTAATCGTAATTAATTGCTTAAACATCGCTCTCTGACTTTTAATGTTAGAGCAGTTCTAAACGTTTTTTAAGTATCGTGCTATATGATCGAAAATGTGAGATTTTTTTGAATGCCTTGCTTTCAGCGGATCCCCTATTTTCGTGACATCGATATATAGTGCAGTGATGCTAACGTGCGGCTCGCGTGAGATTCACGGTAGGTAGGTGGTGCTCCAAAAGATTTGGTAATTTTACTTTGTGCTGGGAAACCCGGTTGTGTAACTTTATAAATTAGTTCACTAAAATCAGACTAATAACAATATGATATAATAATACTAAATTAAAAAGAAGGTAAAATAAATCGGGATTCTGAGTTGTAGATCTGTACAAATAAAAATACTGGCTTTTTAGATAAATTAATTATTTATTATTATTTATTGCATTTTTATTTTTCTTAATAAAGACCGGTCACTTGTCCGGTAGTTATAGGTTCCAGACAAATAAAATAAAAGCCTCTTACCTAATCAGTTCCGTAACTCAGGTTCCATAAACGTATTTATATATTTACGTATTTTTAACCATCAAATATACATAGGTAGAAACCTAGCTCTGGATAGTGCTAGGATACCTAATATCTCAACTTCGTAAAGATTAGACTTATGAACATATTGATCACAAGAGCAACACTTTAGAAATAGTGTTTGAGATTCAAAATACTTTATTACTTACTAGGGTCTAGGTTAGGTTGACAAAAAATAAGTTATTTTCGCGAAATTTGAAAACTCTTAATATTTTGCAAATGATAAATAATACCGGTTATATCTAGTTAGAATGTACCTGTCAACATTTTATTAATTTTGAAAATTTCTTTTCAAATTGCAATTAACTTAGATATCATAAACTGCCAAAAATAATTGAAAAATCAGTCGAAACAAAACCGCCACAACTCGTATCCCGCCATCTTCGAAATTGGAACACCGCGTTCAAAATTCGAAATGGTCCCTCCCAACCGCAGCTGCGTTGCCAAGGTCAGTGCCATTGTATCGTCGAGTGCATTGCCCAAACATTGCATACGGCGAAAAATACACGCACACATGCGCATATTGCATGTGCCCCGATGTATGCGTGTGAGTGACGCGACCAACAATAATCCGAATTGTTTTTGTCAAAGAGTAAGTAGGTGGTAGTGACAGAAGGTACTACCTACCTACTTAAACCGTCATTTCTAAGTAACTAAGTCTGTCTAAGTACCTACTTCAAAAGGTGTAAATATTTCCGAGCTTTGTCTAGACCTTTAGACACGCTCATGATGTTGATTAAACTCTTATAGAACTTAAAAATTCTTAACTTATCTACTTACAACTTTAATTGTAAATTTTTCTTTCTTACAGGTAGGTACCTAATTACTTATTGTAAAGTTTAGGTACTTACTTTCTTCTTATATTATTGTAGTCACTTTAGTTAAATAAAAATATACATATCCAATGTATGTCTGTCTCGCTTTCACGCTAAAACCACTAACCGATCTAGATGAAATTTGGTACACAGGTAGATTGGACCCCGAGAAAGGACATAGGATATTTTTCAACTGACTTCAAAATAAGTAGTTCCCCATTGGATTATCTCGATAGTGATATTGGAAACTACGCGGGTGAGACCGCGGAGCACAGCTAGTTTTAATATAAAATTAATACAAGTAAGTATTTTAACTTGCATTTGCAGCTCTGTCTTTCAACTCTTTGACAAGAAAACAAAAACTAAAAAATACAAGCAGCCGAAGTACGTACCCGAATTACATACACTCACACATACATAGCTCAAGTAAGTCAAGAGCAAGGGAGTAAGGTCACGGTCTCTTTTGGCAATGTTCGGCAGAACTCGGCAGCTTTCGGCTCTGTTCGGGTGCTCGGGCGCAGGCTTCAATGTCAGGGTTGGATGGTGATTTGTTCTTTTGTTTTATTGTTATGTGAGCTTTTGAAGAGGCAGATTCGTCTGGACTTATTATTTTTGTTAACACGACGTTTTAACTTATATACCTACCTATGTTATTATATATAATATATGTAATCAGTTTTCTTTTGATTTTAGTAGATAATGTTTTCAGTTTTAGTATTTGATGGCAATAAATCAAAGGTAAGTGTTACCTCTAATACTTAATTAATAGATTTTGAAAAGATTTTTACGTCTCAATTTCATCGATCACATCAGCAGTAGATACATAAAGCAAATTGTATCTATTTGACTCACTTATAAAAACTTAATTTTAAACTACAGTAAATCTTCATTTCACCGACGGAAGAGCCGCGCAAACCAAGTTTTATTTTCTGGTCGTTTTGACGGGATCGCTTAATGACCGGTTCCGCCATCTTTAATTTTTACATTTTTAATAATTTAAAAACCTCGGCCTTGTGACCAAGTGGCTTGCAACGAATGCCTGAGGCGTGTACTCGAAAAGTATACTTTGAACTGTTAAAACCAAAATTGGTATGGTTAATAGGAGTTATTTGTGGTTACAAACTGGCGTGCCTCTATTTTTTTTTCATTTTTGTTCATCTTTGTCAGTTGGCTTTACTGGCTAATATAGGTAACTAATAATTTACCATTTGGCTGATAAGTCTTGTCAAATTAACCTTTTTTAGCAAATAGTCAATCGCAACTAAATATTAGAGACATTTGAGGTTTTTTACTTAAGAAGTACTATATACCTACTTACTTACATAATTTAAGTCTCCTTTAAGCAATTAATGAATTGTCTCTTGGTTTTCAATCGAAGGTTAGAATACCTAAACTTTATATTAAGGAAAAAACTGCGTTATATATATATATAGGTACTAAGCTACAAATGATATGATTTTTTTTGCGGCATGCTTAAGCATGTCTACGAACCCGGGGCCCTAAGTCTGTTATTAAGATTTTCAGAATTACCATTGCATTGTCTCCAAAGCTCGTTTTGACATAGTTAGTATTAAACTTAAGGGGTTAAAATCACTCTAACCATTGATTATATACGAGTTACAAACATATAATACTGACGACTTAAGTACCTACCTCCCCTTGTTTGAGATAATATAAGATATCCCTAAGTAATAACTAGAATGATTTGTAAACTCAGAATTTTTTTGGTAGTAGTGCGAAAGCTAAGTACTTACCTATATGTTAGTAAATATATATTTTGAGATTATTTATGTATTGTTAAGCCCAAAATCTTAGCTATGCTAAAAAAACTTGTGTGCAACGTAACCTACGTTGAACAATGTACCTTTTTCTTATATACCTAAACTATAAGCAACTGAATATAGAGTAATAATAAAAAGGTCTTTAGCATTGTACATAAGAAAGTTTCATACGCCCGAATTTTCATTGCTAAAATATTCGCTCCGTAGCTTATTAAGGCAATTTAAAAGACGGCCCACCTCCTCTGGATACTTACACTACTAGCAAAATTTTCTATATCTATTCAAACACCATTGATTGGTATCTCTAGTAAGCCGGGCTTATAAAATATTTTGCAGAAACTTTAGCTTTGAGACATTGCATTTTACTGCGTCAAAGGCCGTAAAATGCAATGAGCGAATTCAATATTGAGCGAATATTTGAGCTAAGATAATTAATTATATTCCTTCAATAATTTAAATGATATTATGTTAAATTTCTGTGTTGGTAAGAAGTACTTACTAGAAATTGTGTTCGTATATGCCTTTTAAAGAACCAATGTACAGCTTTTTATCTTAATTTCTTAAAATTTTGTAACATGGGAGCAATGACATAAATGAAACAAACAAATCAACAAATGAAAGAAATGTATTGTATACAGGTTTTAAATATCCTCGCACGTCTTCACACCTGCCTAACCAGCCATTTCATTAAGACATAACGTAAGACATAAAGATCCTAAAGATAAAAGGACATTACATATGAAAAAACATTTTATTCACTTCAAAGGTTCCTATTTAAGATACAGTATACGTAAGAAACTGTTCACAAACACTTTACTACAATTCCACAATTTCAAATCAACTTTTTGAGTCGCCTAGCGACGGGTTTTTTTTTGGACGTTACTTTATAACCTCTTTATCAAAAATGTCAGTCGAATCGTCAATAAGCTTAGCTTTTCCGTTCTAAAAATTTGACTAGATTTAATACGATTGCGTCGAGCCAATCACTTGATTTTTACGCCAATTTTGCAATGATTTCTATGCGTTTCTCTTAAAACGATTCTTTTATTACATTCTTACGGGTGAAGTGAAACAATAAAGATATATTTGTAAAATAAAATATTATTCACGTGTCGCATAGTGTTAACGTGACGTCATCTATCTGTTTATGATATTTAAACAATAATAATAAAAACTAAAGGAACAAAATAACAAAAGATATAGAGGCGAGTAAGGTATATTGAAAAAAAAAATATTTTGTTAAAACTTGTACTCAATAATTATATAACAATATTATAATTTGATCTCGTCAGCTCATATTTTGCAGTTTATATATTAATAATATACAAAAAAGATGAGCTCTTCAATCATATAGGAGAATAACAGTGTAACTATCATAATATTGGTCCATTACCTGCTTTTAAAGAATCACAAAACTTTCTAATGTCCGTTTGGCAAAGGAAATAAACCCAAATAAGAGCTCAACCCCGCCATCGTGTGATGTATTTTTTGTAAGCGTTAATTCAAAATAAACACATCATGGAAAAATCGAATCACAATAAGTAACTAATTCATCTTTTGATAAAGATAACATTATATTTAATATGTATAAAATTAAATGCTTCATGTTGTACATAATGTAATTTTTTATCAACGGGTCCACGTTGAATAAAAATATGGGTCTCGCAAGACGTCCAAGATTCTTTTATCGTTATGCTACCTTTTCACGACAATAATTCTAAAAATGTCATTAATAATAATAATTCAATTATTGTATAGTACTAGTACAATAATTATTATTGTTTAAATTAATCTAGAAATAGATACAGATGGAAAACAATTAGTGACAATAAAGGTGAAACTTACATTTATAGAAACTTGCCGGGTACCGTTTTACTGCATTAGACAGCGTGACTGAACATACTCGAAAATAACACCGTAATGGAGAAAGTCCATTTAAAATATGAGTGCGTTGAGTCACTGTGTCTAATATAGGAAAACTAGCTCTACGTACTGTTAGACGCAGTAACACCGACAAAGCGAGTTGACAAAATGCTTAGAAATAAGATCAGGCGATGTCTTTTACGTTCCACGACACGGGATTGTAGAAATCGAACTTTTTGCAATTCCAGATCCGAATTCTAGAATTAGAAAAATCGGATTTAAAATTACTAATGAAAAAATAAACGATTCCATTGAAAGTCCCGTCCACTACTCAAGAGATGAGATTAATCTACTTTCACAGTCATTTGCACACTTTGCAGAATATATACTTTTAATTAAAAAATGCAACTTCCCTTCATTGTCTTTTTGTTCCCGATCCCCGAGGATCATGCAAGACTAATCCTTACCATTACGGAATTTAATTACGAAAAAAAATTAACAAAATATTAGAGTATCACTAACGGCTATCTTACCTATTGAAAAATTACGCTACGGTATTTAACTAAAAACTTAAAACTACGTGGAAAATGATTGAACAATAATATACAATAATATGATTCACTATTAACTCAGTGACCCCCACAATGTTAAGGCTCTGCTTGTCAAAATATCATTCTTGATCACCAATAAAAAAATTAGGGTTGACTCTTCGTAAAAAACTTTTCATTATTGAGGTATTTGAGCAGAGGCATTTATTTTTTATTTTATACTATTTTTCATTATTTATTCAATTATTTTTTGTTTGAGATTTTGACAATACATCCAAAAGCCGATAAAATTTTCAACACATTGACCAAAGGCTTTTTTATAAGTATTCATAGACATTTGAAATGCAACGCTTCTCTGCTAGCATGTCATTTTTCGACACCCAGGTAACGTCGTCATAATATATTTGATCATAATGATGAATGATTTTATAATATGTACCTATCGTAGGGATCACTGCAAATAACATATTCAAGTGTTAAGGCGGCGTATACCATTTGTACAGACCGAGCCGTGGCTGGCAGCTTCCGGCTTTTTCATCTATTTCATACATATTCAGTCGCATCTCTCATAATCCCGGGATCACTCCCCAAACACTTTGCACAAAAACAATGACATGTATAACATCTCAATATAATTATAATTATACGTAGGATCTAAAAATAAAGCCTTAAAAATTAACTAACATTACAAAATAAGATTAAACAACATAATGATTTGATCCCGATGAAAAAATAATTATATTTATAATAAAAAAAATCTAATAACATTCTAAACGGAATGTTGATTATTACCTAAGTTCTCTTTGCAAAATGTCCCATCCTATTTCTGTACAAACTTACACAAAACAACTTTTTAAGCTATCAACAAAATGTCAGGCATAACACACAGATATTCGTGTACGTATTTGATGTTAAAACAATTGTTCGTCTTTTAACATGTTTAAATTATTCGAAATGCGGTCTGGTAGGGCTTTCAATACGACGGTAAATAATGTCTTTATTTTTATATTACAAAAAGTTTAGATAAATGCACATAACGCTTATAGAGATTAATTTTTAAAACACTAAATGCTAAAAAGATGTCGAAAATTATGCGAAGAGAAAATAAAGTGAAAGACATGCTATCGACGACTACATTAAAATTTTGAATATAAAAATTTTTCTTTTTCTTGTTTTAATTTGAGAGAACGTGTTCGACATCTCGGCACTCGGGATATGTATTATGTTTTGATATATTTGACTCCAATCTAGTTTTATAAATATTACACGAATGTTTTTTGTCGTACAGTTTTTGGATAAATTAACAAAATTTATGTCGAAATGTCGAGTCCAGTCTCCAGTAGTCCTATTTTGCACATTATGTGGTCTCCGAAGAAAAAAGTACGACATTAATATTTATTTTAACTTGTATATAATATAATTATGTATATTTTAATTACATACATAATACAAAGATTTCTTAATTTCCATGAGGCGCACATGTACACATATCTTACATTAAGTATCGTATGATAATAATTTATATCCAAATAGTTTTACCTAATTTTATTTTGGGAGAGCGTATACATTTTTTCCAACTCGTACTTCATTAATATACTTTTGAATGAACACCAAAAAATGTCACAAATTTCAAGATATAATTTTTTTGAGGATTTTTGGGCTAATTACATTTAAAGTCGACAAGAATATATAATAATGATTATCCACATTTTTGTATAGTCGATAAAACATTTAAAACTTGGACCATGAAAAATAAGAATATATTTTCTTAAGATACAATAATAGTACATAAAATATATAAGTTTACTAGATGTATTTAACGTACGTCCGTGTATATATTGACGGGGATTTCGCCCCTCGGGTCTCGAACAAACCGCATTCGTAATACCTAAATATCACATTCAGTAATATGGAAATCCACGTGTTAGCTTAGACACAGTTACATTACTATTTTATACAAAATAATAATTGCACATAAGTCCTTACTGGCTTCGTATACGTCGAAGCTCTGATCCGATGTTTAATTCCTCCCGCGTCTTGTATCTCGATAGGAAAGACAACAATCCCACCCGCCCGCGCCATAGCGCTAACAATTTCATTCAATATATTACCTATCTAATTATAAAAACACGGCGCAAAATCTGCAATAGTTCACTTAAAAATCGATAACATTTACACTCATAGCTAGCTTTATAATTAATTTGTTACATTGTTTTTTTTTTACCTTACATAATATTTAAATAGTTACTTTTATTACATATATTATAACGTTAACTTTTGGTTGTCTTTTGCAATTTGAGGGTCTCCGGGTACGCGCGAATTTTGGACAACCCTAGATCGATTGCCTACCGTGACCGTGACCTTAATGCCGGTTTTTAAAGTTTTTATTGATATGCCTTTGTAATATTAAATTTTATTATAATTTACGTCAGTTTTCGGTTAAACTCAAACTGTTATTTTATTATTTGATATAAATTTAATATGTGATCAATGTGAATCCTTACCAGGCAATCATAACAAGGCACAAGTCGGTGTTTGGTTCTTGTCTTGTGACAACAGACAGGTTGGTTTACACACCCCTTTACTTGTGCCACGCTCGATTGAATACGCTGCCGGGAGTATTTGTTATTATTAAAAGTATTTTATTTATCTAAAAAACTGTTTTTTTTTGGTTCTAAACAACACGTCAGGTCACGTCGAGCCATCCGAAACACAGACTAAACACTACATTATTGTGATATAGCATTAGTAAAGCTGTGATATATTGAACTGTTTGTGACGTAGGTAACTGTGATATTTGGTGATTATGTGTCAAACTGTGGGGGAAGCGGAACTTAAACTGGGACAACACAGGTTGATAAATATAACGATGTACTCTTAGGTAAAGAGGAAACCTATAACTTGAAAATCTTGAATAGAAATTTGTATTTCTTCTATGCCCATTAATGATTTTAAATGAGATCAACTTCAAATCTTTCTTGGTGTTCCATCGAAATTTATCACCCTTACAATCCTGTTTATAAATGCAGATATAACATTAAATATATATTGGGAAACGGCCTAATATATAAGCCTGCCTATTTTATTGTCACTACAACAGTATATATATAATCGCGGTAAGTCCTATTGCACTATGTGGATTCACTATTTGTCATTCCGAAGAACCCATCGGCTTTTGAACGATTCTACCGAGTGAAGCCGAAGTCTTCAGAATGTGTCAGTAGCGGATGATTCGTGGAGCCGACCGGAGCGCGCGGCTGTCCCCCGAAGGAATGTACTTTACAATTATATTATCACAAAGACTGAGGAGATCGTCTCGCGTTCAGCTTCTGTGCGACAGAACACTCGGACAGTCACTGTCACTGGAAATATAGGAGACACTAAAGCACTAGGCGCGGTCGGGGGGCGCAGGCGGCGCGGGCGGCGGGGAGAGGGATACGGTGCCGGGAGGAGTAGGGGTTCCGTTCCTGGGACGCAGCTTGTCGGCTCGCAGCCGCTGGACCGCCTCGCGCATCTCGGCCGCAAGCTGGCGGTCCGTGGAAGCGATGCGGGGCCGTCGCGCCGGAGGACCTTCCTCGGGTTCACCCGCCAGCCGTCGCAGCAGGCTCGGTGACTCGGCCACTGGCTGCCGAGGCTCGTTCAACCGCTGCAATAGCGCAGCACCCGGCCGCTCCAGACTTGATCGAATAATGCCCTCCAGGAACGACCCGTTTGCTGGCGGTGGAACTTCCTCTCTCAACCGTCGCATCATATGCGACGCGTATAGCTCTGGAGACGGATGCGCTGCGAACCCAGCGCCGGGCCAGAACGGATACCCCGGCGGGTAGCCTGGGGTCTCGGGTCCGTTGAGGCCGTTTGAGAAAGGTTTAGCTGTGGGTTTAGGCGGCGGAGGTTTTGGCGGTTGTGGTTTAGCATCCGCCTGAGGTTTGGGCTCGCGCTTCCGCGGCCGCATCAAATGCCGCTCCTTTACTTTGTACTCCAAGGTAGAATGTGGCACGCCATAGTAAGACCCAGCTCGATGCACTGACATCTCTCCTCTCTGCACGGCCTTCACGGCTTCGACGAGACTGTCTCTGTCATAATTCCGGTACTTCCCTCGTTTGGGTCTAGTGCCCTTTCCACCGGCGGCTGGCTGGCCGTTGTTGTTTGGCTGACTTCTTGAGTTGCTCGGCCCCTGGTATTGGTGGTGCCTCTGATTATCAGGTGGAGTCTTGATTACCGAAACGTGTCTCTCTGGCGCCCTCATGAAGTTGTGGATATTCTCAGGTGGCTGTTGAAACTTTTTGCTGATGCTTTGCGCTATGACATCGTTGAGCGTGTATAGATGTTGCGAAGATGGCGGATCGGCGAAAACCGACGGAGGTAGCAGCAGCTGAGCGTTTAATTGTGCTTGAGGATTGGGAAGCATCGGCGTTAGCGGTGTAATGGGAGTCGTGACTGATGTGGCGGGTGACGAGCTCTTGTCGTCTGGCGGTGGGAAAGTCGGTATTTTGAGAATAACGGAAGGGGGTGAGTCAGTCCCTTCAGGATCGCTATCTGGGTCTGTTTCATGCGCATCTGTGGCGAGGCCGAATTTGTTGACCTTATTTCTGAGGGTGGAGCGAGGGATGCCGTAAACGACAGCAGCACGTCGAGTGCCCAGTTTACCAGACTGTATATCTCGAAGAGCGCATTGTAGCTCATCTTCCGTATAGTTCCTTTTGCTGGAACTGTTCCCCGCACCATCTAGGATTGCACGTTTCAATCTGAAACAAGCAGAAATTTGTTTATAAATGTTTATAAACACGCCCGAGAAGGTCCTGAAATTAACTTCAAAGTTTATAATTCATACTGTGTACTGACTGCAGGTTTTATACATTTTATTTTGAATTTTCAGTAGCGAAATACGTAACAAATCCAAACATTTTAGCTGTCGAATTATTTGTTGGCCGGAACTTCGCGTTTTCACACATCAACGAAGAATAAAACCGAAACATCCAGAAGGGTGAATAATCAGATTAGTCGATGGCTCCGATACCTATTCCCGTCTGCCAATATTTTTTATCTCTTTTTTACGTGGACGGAAAAGTTGCGGACTAATCTAAATTCTAATGGGGTTTTCCCATCAGTATTCCTTGTTCCTTATTATTGTGTAGTACACGCCTATTTCAGGATCGGTTATTCTAATGAGATTTTGTAATAACTGTAAATGTTATATACTGTTTAATTTAAAGTAGGTATGAAATATATCGATATTATAGATAAACGTAATGATTCACAAACACCTGGGCAATAGCCGTTAATCGTATTTAATATTTCAAAACGTACTTTTAATCCAAGATAAATAAAATGCGAAATATTTACTGTTGGTCTCACCGATAACGGGTTATTATGAATGCTCCCTTATCTAGGCACCACTGCATTCATTTAGACCTTATCCTTCGCGTATACGGTTGAAATTTCTATTTAACACGATATCGTCTTGAATTTCATCTTGCATTTGCTTTCTTATTTTTCACGCGCAAACTTTTGCCATTTTAAACTTTATGAGAATGTTTTTAGGTGTAATTTTTCGTTGTATCTTAGAAGCGGGATGCAAGGTCGATGCACTGACAGGCTATAGCTTGGTTTTTATTTGTTTTTGCGAGTCATACGACCCACATAGCGAGTCCCGACGAATGAATTTATTCAGTTTATCGATTTGACATTGTATAATATCGATGTTGGAATCGAGACGCTATCTGGGTTCTTTGGTAAGATCGGTAGAGTTAAAACGTAAAATAGTTATGTTGTCAGATGGAATAGATTGGTTGTCAAACGTTACAATTTGTTATTTGAATAATTTTATTAAATGAAATATGAGTACCTATTCCATGCTGCGTATCAATCTCGATAAGGCCATCACTAGGTGATGGATTAGATGCTAATTTAGTTGAGAATTTTTTGCTATGTTAACTAATAAATCATTGATTCTTTACACTGAAGCGACCAAGAAGAGATAGATCAATTCTTTATTGCAGACACACAAAAAAATAAATACAAGAAAAAAAATATTACAAAGAAGAGGTCTTAATTTGATGTGAAGTTATTATTTTCATCTGTCTATTGACATAATTTGGTCTTTTAAAAACTGTCAAGCGAAGTAACTCATGAAAGTTTAAGGTATTAAATGTAATCGTGTTTAAAGCAGTCTCTGCCTACAGAAAAATTCTGAGCGATTAGTCACAAATATCAAAAATAAAGTTTGTAAAATCCAGAAAAGTTTTTACTTATAAATCACCCCTTGCTATATTTACCCAGGTAATAACTACATTCATATATATCTATTAATGGATACACAATTATTTATTAATTTACACTGAAGAGATAGATCATCCCCTTTCTTTTCGTCCCGACATTAGATACTTACTCACAGCTGAGTCAAGGGCCGTGTTTCGTCACATTTGCACATGATTCAATACAAACAGAATAAAACTGTATTTGTCTGTTACAAAGCGCATTTATTTAGCAATGTTTTAGTTAGCTAAGTAGGGCGATGACTGGGATAAAGATATGGGGGGTTATTGACGTGGGGGTTATTGACGTTGTATTTATAATTAAGTATAACAAATGTAGCAATGTGTGTGTGTGTTCTGATATAACTCTGGTAAGATTGTGTGAGTAAAGTTAAGTTTTTAAGGCCACCGTGAACCCTGCTGTAGGCCCTAGTATCAACAGGGAAATGAAATACAAAAGAATACGGCCAATTCGGAGTGTCCCTATTTGTCATTAGAAATGTTAATTGACGTTTTAAATTAGATGTGATAAGGATATTATATATTCATATAGTATATTGATATCTGACCCTACGTATAAACATTGCCATTCAGCGTGATAATGTGGCTAGCTGCTGGGCACACTGCCCTCTAGTGGTGGGTTTGAGCATTTAGATTATCTATACATCTTAAATGGTTTATAGGCAATCTATCTTATATTTTTTGTAGTTTGTTATTTAATTTTTGGTTATATACTTATCTATGTGTGTGACTGGAATCTCAAATTAGGTAGAAGGTACGAGTACTTATGTCCTAAAAGGTAGAACTGGTACTTAACAAGCATCGTCTTAAGACTGGCGTCTGATGATCATAAACAAAGCCTTTGTAGTAAGATTTAAAAAAAAAAACAGATTATCCATTTGACGGTGCGTCAATTGAATGTTAAAGCCAAGTTTAGTGTTTCTATGCGAATTTTCAAGTCCTAGAACAAAAGTTGATTCTTATGTTCATGAGCCACCCTTAAGAGGATGCTAGTTGATAACCAGTGACCCAGCATAATATCTAAGTCAACGGTGCCAGACATTTCCAACAGTGTCGTTTTTCCCTTATAAATTCCGACGACTCTGGATATTTTATGTCTAAGTCCACAAAACAACCAAGTTGTTTATTTGTTTCTATATAGATTTAAACAACCCTCTACGCGACTCAAGTTTTCAAAACTTTTCTTAGTTTCAAGTCATGGCACCTGATGCGTACCTACCTATACCTGCCTATGTGTATAAATTCCTACTAACCCCACACTAACTCATAGTTTTTTGCGTATCTATTTATATTTTCTATGCACGTAACAAAAAAGTTAGTTTTATCTATGCACCCCATTCCAAGATGGCGCCCTGTCAATAGTTCGTTGACCCCGGGCAAGCGATCAAAGTTTCGTTTTCACGGTTTAATGGGCACATTCGCATTACTATTGTTTGTGAAACCTGACTCCTAGTGTTGGGCCAGAACCATGTAGACTAAAAGCTGGGTTTACAAGTTCACAAGTCGAACGAGGGCATAATATACGTAGTACTCTACATAGTTTTCGCAAAAGTTTAGCAAAGTAGCGTAACAGTATTACAAAGTTAAAGTTATTTTTGAGATAGATATTATTTTTATTTTTCTTTTTGAAATTAAATTAAATTTAAGTTGACTTGAAGTAACTACACAAGCCAATTTTTATTTTTCTTTTTGAAATTAAATTAAATTTAAGTTGACTTGAAGTAACTACACAAGCCAAATTTTAAATACTTATTAGGTGACGTAGAAATAGCTTGTATATTTTAACGCGAAATAATAAATACTTACTTACAAACATGACAATCTTTTTGTAAATACCTAATATAACTATGGCAAGACAGAGTATCAGACAGAGTCTCAAATTGGCAATAAATTTAGCAGATCACGAGGACTCGTCCTTGTCACCTGTTAGAAAACTGCTTTCAAGAATAACAAATCAATGCGAACTCCAATAACAACAGGATTTCTTTGACTTATTAGATATGGAATGTAAATATAATAACCCACATATAAATATAGCGTAGTTACGTTTACATTACATGTCGATCACACTTGGTCACGCATCCATATTACACATTTTTTCCAAACAAACCGAAGTATCAAAAGAACTTGTGAAAAATATTCACAAGCACTTGTAAACTTGTAGCCCACGTTTTACCACCTGTGAGCAACAAAACTCGTTCAAGGAAACACATGGCATAGTATGGTAGGAAGTAGTACCGGAGCTAATGTAAACCCCATGCCTTATGGTGAACGGTCACCGTGGAGAATTACAGGTTTATAGAGGTTATAGATTGCAATGGCTTTTGATTCAATTTCAAATTAGGTATAGTACGATTGGTGCGAGCCGTTTGGCGGATTTAAGATAATAGATTTTATATATAAATTAAATTTTACGAGAAAGTATTTTGTAAATTTTTTTTTTGATTTTTTTGTCATAGTTTTTGTTGAACCGTTTGCGAATTAGTCATGGCCTTCAAAAATAAAATTATAATGTTTATTCAAATATGAAAATTACATAGGTACTTATGTGATGCAGCCATGGCCACCGAACTAGGCGAAATCGATCGTATCTTGGCGGATAGCCTTCCCTAGCATATGTGTCAGTTAATATTAATATTTATTTGTTTAAGTAAATAAATCCAGAAGAATACGGGTATATCATTATTTCTGTTTCTTGAACACGTCTGCATGATTAAAACTATATATATACTTAGCTTTATTTCTGAAAGCTAAACATAAAAAAAATATTAGTCATATCTCTAAAATCTTGAAAGTTTCGATACGTCCTTAGCTTAGAGCGTTAACTTTCTGTTAAACATCTCTCTAGTAGGCACATAAAGTGTAATGAATTCACATTAGTTATCATAGTAAAACCGAGACTGTCCACTATCTATTTAATTCAATATACGTAAACTGCGTGAAACATTAACCTTAATTCTCAACTGTAAATATTGAGGTAATTCGGTTAGATTGACACTTTTAACGCGTTTTCATTGCATGCAATAATATTTCATGGTTTTAATAAGCATTTAGCCTCGCAGTGGTACCTACACATAAGTACCTAGATACTACACATACTTGGGTATAGCACTAGAATATTTAACGTGTAGTAAATAAGCACTAAAATAATATAGATATCATATTTTTGAGAGAACTATTACGAACTGCCGAGGCAAACTTCAGGCAGATTGGCAGAAATGAAAATTGTGTCATGTGTATTTTTACATGCAGTAAATAATTCCTGTGCAAAAATAAATGAATGGTTGAGTACGTAATTTTTAATGTACTTATTCATTAAAGGTAAATTATAATTTATCACAGACATTTAGATACCACGCTCACACGCTGATCAGCGTGGACAGCATAAAAAACAGCGAAAATAAAGAAATACTTTCCTTAGATTTGAACTTCCCAATTTTTGTTAATTTTAGATCTAAAATTGCAAAAATTGTTTACAGATTCATTGACAATTATTTTTAAAGTCGTTGATTTTGTATGGAGATATTGAAAGGTGAATAGGTCGTATAATTTGTGTTGCTCACCGGTTGTCCAAGCTCTTGGCATCAGGCGGCGGGGTTCCACTGGCGCTGGAGGTAGACTTGGCGCTCAGGTCGAGGGGCTGTTCCGTCAGGGTCGGAGACACCGACGCTGGCTTCTCTTCTGGCCTGCTGGAGAGACCAGATTATAAGGTAACGCTGCTATTAAAATGGATAAGCTGTTCCAGATCTAATCCAGAGATAAAGAATTATCTTATTTGATAGTTCTTTAGTGGTCTATGGGCCTATCCAATACACAATTTTTTTTTGTACCAATCTTTTAAATAACGGTACTTGCCAAAGTAAAAATGATAAATATACCGGACTAACTCTCTATCTCATAAATATATATCGTATCTCTAAAAACTTTGCACATTGCTAGAAAAGGTGGTGACATATTTTTAAGAAATTAATGGTAATCGGGAAAAAAGATGGCAATAGACCTCGTATAGCTGTGTGGACCTGTGGTATGATCAAATTAGCACTAAGTACTTTAAAGTCAAGTGCAAGTCGACGAGGGTACATGGAAGATAACACTATGGTGGGTGGTGGTTACGAGATATGTCTGACAGATGTGATATATACTATTGGGAGCTGGAGATCTCTAACTCCAGACATTACCAGTATGACTTGAGGAAGACGAAAATTTTACGTTAAATTGTTCCTCCCAAAGATATCATAACGACAATATAAAGAAGAGTAAACTATGTCTACCACAACATAAAAAACTTGTTTTTAAAAATGATTAAATAAATACCTCAAAACCCGGCTTGGATTGTAGTAACAATAAAGCCCAAATCCATGGTAATACGGATAATACCAATATGGCGACCACATCATGTATCAAATACTTCTTAGAATGATTTGAAAATGTTTCCACTAAATTTAAAATTTAATTTATTAATAAAACTATAATAAGTACTAGCCATATGAAGTTAACGCTTGGCACTGTTAAAACTATTTAAGAACATGTAGGTAAGTTAGTGTGCAAATTAAATAAATGTTTGCCTAGTTTATTTATGCATTGTGCAACTGTGAAATTGCTGCAAAATTTGGTGAAAGTGAAATTATATAGGAATTAATGACTTTGATGCTTTAGGTCTATTCTGAACATACTTTAGTATACGAGTATGGTCAATTATTTAAAATATAATGCGTGGAATTTTTCTGTTCTACTCTATGATTTTACCCGGCTGTCCAAAAGAAATGTAACGTTTTTCGAGTATATATATTTATACTTGTGTAGATATGTATGTTTAACTCTTTGTGACCCCTACATCCTAAACATTGGACCGATTTTGGCGTACGAGGTTTTATTGGTTTTGTCTTTATCTGTAGAAGTAAGCTAAACCGGTCTGAACCCGCGGTTTCACTCGTTATAATACCTAAAGTGGTAAAAAACAGCTTTTAACCATTAAATATACATAGTAAGTAAATATAACTTATTTATGTTTAAGTACATAAATGTTACATGGTTCCCTAACCTCTACTTCATATTATTATTTAAGTTTTAACCAAAATAATTTAAAGATTTTTTCACCACATAAACAAAGTTTCAATGCATCTAAAAATATTCGTATGTATGCAAATCTTTTTATCTGATATATTTTTGTTTGGTAAATGATTTGATGATGAATGGTGCTTAAATTACTCAATTCTCAATATTTGCCACAACAGTTACACAGGTTTACTGCTGTTACTGGTTATTAAAAGAATACAATTTATTTGTAAATGTGTTTCTTTCTACTACCTTGCATACTTAGTCGGTGTAGGCCTTTGGTTTTATCGATTTGACTTATGTAATTCAATAAATGAAAATAGGTCCGTATCATTACTTAGAGCACTCCTGTTGAAAACAGGTCTTCCCTATAAGGAGGGTGTAGGTCTCTGTCCAAATGCAGTAATTCACTTATCTTCGAAAGTTTCTCCTACAAGCAGGTTTCCTCGCGTTGTTTTCCTTCACAGTTAAAATGCGAGACAATTGACTTAATAAAATGATATTTATTTTCTGGATAATTATGGTTAGCTACTCGTACAATTATATCAAAATGCAAAAGGGCTGCTACACTTTAAATATATACGCAACGTGTAACAGAAAGCCGTGACAATACTTAAAGGTGTTAGTCTACCTATCAAAGTGAACCCATTGCAGAACAAGAGTTTGCAGAAATCGAGTAAAAAATATTGCGTCCTCCACACAGCTTGACCTATCACGTGACCAATTTTTGTGTGGCCCACCTAATATTTTTTTTTTCGAATTTTGAAAAGAAAATTGTTCTACAATGGGATCGTTTTCAAGTATTGTCACACGTTTCTGTTACACGTTATATATATATAGGCTAATTACATGTCAAAATTAAAATAATGTTACAATAAAAGTTTATTTAAGAATGACATAGTAATATTATTTAAGAATGACATATATACGATAGTTTAAAATAGTTCAATCCTGCTAAACGCTGAATTGCCCCTGCATTTTATTATATCGTTAACCGTATTTTTCCAGCTCTTTGCCTACAATTTATGTAAATGTCAAATTGTTCGTCCCGTCATTTACTCAGTTGCACAAATGCACAATTATGAATATGAACAATTTTATGATATGAAAACACATAGACGTGACTAAACTAAACACATAAATAATTATGAAGGTTGAAGCACATGTCTATAAATGTTATTGTGTTCTGTTTAAAATTGTATTTGGAAAAGTTCAATGACCAAGTTGATTTAATTCTTTTCTGTTTTTCACTTTTCATGGGAATGTATAACCAAGAGTTTGCTAAAATAAAAAATAAATAAAGAGAGAGTATTAAAAAGCACTCAAAGTACTAGAGCACTTGGAGTCTTAAAATTGACAACAGTTTCTGTGTATATTTTTAAGTAAGTTATAGCATTTTATCTAATAAAAGTGTTGAATTTAAAATTATAGAGCTTGCTGGTGAATTAAATTAATATGTGATAAAATTATCATTTATATATAAATCTATAGGTATATATATAAAAGAGTAAGTCCTGACTGATAGTCGCTCGTGATCGACGCCGAGCCTAACGCCGCTGAACCCAAACATGAAATTTGGAGGGTGTACTAAGAAAGGGTTTTTGGACAATTTTGAAATCCAATTCAACCCCTAAAGAGGTTAAAAGTTTGAAAAACTTGTTTATATTTCATTTTATATAAATGTCTTTTTTTAATTAATATAATATCATTAATAAGTTCATTCTATCGATTTAGCTGTAAAAGTATTTGGGGAATATAAAAGGGTTTAATTTCTAAGAACATTGAACTAAGTATAACCTTCTTATTTGTACTACGTGCTTTTAATTTTTTTTTGTGGTCTTAGGCTATTTCGAGACTTTAAATTACATTAACTAATTATCTGCTATTTGTAAATAATCGCAGTCAGATATTTTCTGTAGAAATATCCTCTCAAGGACAGTGCTAAATAATAGGTTAAGCAATGAAAGCTCTACATGAGAATTGAGCTTAAATATGGTATTTTTTTTAATTTTAAAAAGTATTTTTTCAGCCTAAAAGTTAAATCGTCAATTGTCCAACTTAGTTTGCATTTGTAAACTGAATTTGGTTTTATCTTTAAGGTGATGGTTCCCAAATAGATACGTTTTTGTTTTCATTTTCTAGCATTACCGTATACTGTGCCATGTTGGAAGTTAATACATCATGTAATACATATACTCAATTAAAGCATGATGTTTCTAAATGCTTATCTTAGTTTACCAAACCATTTTAATATATTTTGAAGAACTCATTATCTCATTATTTTGAACATGTTTCTTTCGGTATACGTGGAATGTCTACTTTGTAATGTTGATCTAGATTAATCGAAATATTGGCACCTTCAGGCTAATGTATTGTTTTTGTCTTAGAATGATAGGTAAGTGAAGTTTTAAAGATAAATGTTATAAAAGCCCACTAAAAAGTATTCATTTAGAAAAGCACGTTGCTAATATATTTAACTAGGCACTTAGCACATATTTTAATGAGGCGCTTTGGCTTAGCTAGCGGGTAGCGTTCGTTTTATGCGACGTTGCATGCGTGCTCGCCTCATCCCTGCCACAGTGTAGGTACTAAAAAAGAGAATTGTTTGTATCTGAATCGGAAGGCTGAATTCTAACGGCATTGCCATCATAGATTTTATAGCTGATAGTTGCTACGGAAAGAGATCTTAAAAAAAATATTCTTCACTGTCAGGAGCAGCTGCTATAATAAAAATATGTAACTATGAATTTTTCGATTGATTATGTTAATATGAATTTTTCGTTAATATTAGCATCTCTAAGAAAACAGAAAAATACTTTAAAAAAACAATAATTGAAATAAAATGTTTACTTTTACGCTAAAATTAACTTAAAATTCATTAATATAAGTTTGATAAAAATCGGCCAAAATAGTTAGACTTATAAATAAAATATGCATTTTTTTTATTTATTACAATTTTTTAAATAAGTTTTACCTAACCCAGCCAACCTCATTGTTGATAAATAATGTCTGCTGCCAACTGCTCACGATGGCGGAATTTTGAAGGATAGTTTCTACGAAATTATCAGTACATACTATTATTTATTCCGTTGCTCAATTCTCAATTGCGTTTGTCTATACCCGTCGCCTTAATATGTTTTTTGCTGGAAATATGCTTAGGTAAATTAAATTAGGTAGTTTGACTGTAACGATTATATAATATTATTTGTCAGCTATTGCCCGCGGCTTCGACCGCGTGATGTTGGTTTTCCCGGGACATAAAGCTTAAGGCACTCTACGGCCCTCGAACTTTATCTGTGCAAAAAATCAAGTCGATAAGTTGCCGAGGAGAATGACAAACATAGTAACAACCATCACCTATTCACATTTGTAGGTAACTAGCAGTGACCCGCGGTTTTACCCGCGGTGGATATATTTGTTTATCCTATAGTAACACTTCAATGTTACGTTATAAAAAGTAACCTATATGTTAATCTTTGTATTTATGTGTTAATCGTTGTAATCTATCTATGTGTATGTGGAAAGCATCGTGAGGAACCATACCAACGTGGTAAGTACTCATACTCAAGATGTAAAATACAGCTAACGATGTGTTCCGGCAGCCTTCCTGGAGAACCAGTATATTCCAGACTAGGCATACTCTATCAAGGGCTACAGTATCGCTGACTTTCGTAGTCGTGCGAACTTGTGGTCAAATGCCCAGCAGTGTAGGATAAAATAAAACATCCAAATCCGTTTAGCCGTTTGAACGCTGACACGCAAACTTTCGCCTTTCTATATTAATTAATTTATATGTATTAATATTAGTGTGTAATGTAGTTATGTTTGTGTGGGGGTTATAAGTATCGGTATCATAGCAACTTCCTTCAGTATCATATTATTAGCTAAGCTGCTAACTGTCTCAGCATTGGACGCTCGAAACTGTTCGAGTGTTCGTCGAGGAATGTTTCCGAACTGGTTGTGAAGGTAACGCGAGAGAACTGTCACCTCCAAGAAGTATCACAATGCAGAGCGGCCTTTTGTGGTGCGCCTCTATTCAGGCTATTTGAGACGTGACGGTTTTGTAGCGGGATTTAGACGGACGGTATTAAAACGGTTTGAAAGTTCGCGAAATCATTTCCTGGTTTCATATGGGTGCGTTGTGTGAAAAAGTGAAGAAAAATGGTGAGTAGCATTTTTCTTCACTTTTTCACACAGAGAGAACAGTATGAAGACAACTCAATAGGATTTATATAAAGACAACTCAATAAGATATAGGTTATTATATTATGCTTTCAACCTGAAATATTAAGTAGCGATAATTTTTGTAGTAATAAAAAGGAATGAATGAGCTCAAAAAGTTTAAACAATAAGTCAAACAGCCCCGGTTGTAAAGGAGTAACTAGATACTTGAATCTCTTGTTAGAGCTAATATGTACTTGATGCATTTTTATATCGGCTCAAAAAAGAAACATTCAGGTTGTGCATTATTTTATACTGTGAGCAATTTTCACTCAGTAATAATTTAAACTAATAAGAGTACTGGTGATTATATAGCTAACACTTTTTTATATTGTAAATCACAAAAGCAAATTTGTTTTAACATATTATTTTTAAAAACACACTTAAATAAATTCTTTCTGTTTCATCTGTGCAATAGCTGTTTTTATCTAATTGACAAGGTTCCCAATACAGCAAGACGTAGCTAGTTACAACTCTATAGCTATAAAATAGATTAGCTGACCTGGTGACATTGGTACCGCCTAACAGTCGTTCAATGACGTTGTAAATGACGTGAGCTGACGCTTTATGAACTTTTTTTTTATTAACAATTTTTCGCAGATCAGACATTTTATGGAAAAAATTACACTTTGGCTGGTTTTAGTTGAGATATCTAAGGATCCCTAACTTTTTTCGAGTAACAAAAACGCCTATGTTACTAGCGATAATATAGATTTCTAACAGCAAAAGACATTTTTAAAATCGGTCTAGTAGTTTTAAGTCTTTTCGTTATATACAAAAATACAAATGTTTCCTATTTATAATAAACTATTACAAATTCTATAACGTTTCAATACCGTTTCGCATACATAACACCTCCACCTGAATTGTTCGACAGCGTCCATTATTGAGAACGTTAAAACGACACAACACTAGTCGAGCAGATGGAAATGTTGAAGACATCGCACAATACACCTGTCGATGGGACGCGGACGGTTCGAATGAATCGCGCTGTGAACGCAAACTCACTTGTAACAGCTACTTACTTACTTTGTAATAATTATTACAAACTGAGTGCAAGTTTTCTTACGTTTTCGATCGCGTAAGCGTACAGTCTGTTTTGTATTAAATCGACATTTAAACAAAACGTTGACGCTAGAACACGATCAATCAAGCAAGCACACAGATATATCATATTTTAACAGTAACAGTGGCACAAAGTTGGCTGTTTTGCATCTTGTATCATTGGTAATTAACTGCTAATCTTAAAAATTATGCTAATATATCTAGTATCATCAATTTACACAGATAGAAAGTCGCGTCATTTGTAATGGTCCTATTCACACTACGGCGAATCTCCTTTCATGTAAAGAAATTCCAATTTTCAAATTTTCAAATTAATGATGGATAAAATTAAATAATGAACAATTTCTTCTAGTAAATTATTACCGAGTTCCATGACAGATATATTCCATGGCCGATATACATAACTCTTTTCAGATATTTCAACTTCAAAATCAAATCTCTACCGATTATGATACGAGTAAAATTAAATTGCTATTACACGGCGTTATCTCATAGTATCGAATCAGTTCTGCTGTCTCCTATCAGGTACTAATAAACATAGGAAAAAAGTACAGTCGAATTCAGTGCCTCCTCGTGTTGAATGTCGGTACAAAATGATTACCTCATGCATTGGCTTTACTATCAGAGCTATAAAAGAGATAGACTTGAATTGATATTCGTATATCAATTCAAGTAAAACTAGAAGATATCTCACGAATAGGTGTAATAGCCGAATGTGTCAACTCGAGTAAATAATAATAATAATAAATAACTAATTCGTGTAAACTAGAAGAAATCTCACGGATAGGTGTAATAGCCGAATGTGTCAACTCGAGTAAATAATAATAATAATAAATAACTAATTCGTGTAAACTAGAAGAAATCTCACGGATAGGTGTAATAGCCGAATGTGTCAACTCGAGTAAATAATAATAATAATAAATAACTAATTCGTGTAAACTAGAAGAAATCTCACGAATAGGTGTAAAAGCCGAATGTGTCAACTCGAGTAAATAATAATAATAATAAATAACTAATTCGTGTAAACTAGAAGAAATCTCACGAATAGGTGTAATAGCCGAATGTGTCAACTCGAGTTTCGAATGCATGCATTCGAAACCAGTTTGTCATAATTATGGCTCCATCTCACACACAAAATTAATCAAAATATAATCCATCTAGGCAGTTCATTATTAACCAGTACGTACGTCTACTTTGTTTTTACAATATTATTTAATAATTGTTCTCATATTAAACTACACTATGTCCCAATTATAATAACTTAAGTAGAAGGATATGGTCACAAGGAAAGCGTGATAGGTTTAAAAGCCTTTCAATACTTCAAAGATAAGTGTACCGAGATGTATCCCATAGTTTGGCATACTTTCATATTAATTTACCAATAACTTCAATCTATATAATCTATACAGAAAATGATATTTCTTTGATATGTCATAATACCTAGAGGTACTAATTTTTTAAATTGTTTTTAAACATCGTAAGTGCCTATTTCCGCGTGAATAAAGAAACACTTCTTAAAGATTCTGCATTATATTTAATCCGAAGTGATGCATCACTTCATTCTGGAGTCTGTAGATAAAGCAGCACTGATTTTGCTATATCCGGGCCTCGGTGCGGCGACAGAGCTTCCGGCAAATCCAGGAACAGATGCGAAGTGGAGATGGGGGTTCGGGATTTCGTCATTTGATTGTAATGATTATTAAACAGGGTTCATAGTAGATTTAGGTACCTAGAAAACTTATTATTACCTTCAAAAATACGTCACGTCAGAGAGTAATACGATAAAAGCTTGTAAAAAACAATCTTAAAAATAGCGGTGTTAGATAAAATGCAATCCGAATGCGATTTTTGACGGTCATCACATCTCGAGCACTTTATGGAGTGTGTATTATATTTTATCTAAAGGTATTCTAGTATTAAAGGTACATGTTTTAAGTAAGTATCTATATTCTGAAATGAAGGGTAGGTCCCATTGTAAAAATTGTTTAAAATAGGAAAAAAATGTGTCTCCGATCAAAGCAATATTTACTTGGTCAAGACAAATGTAGTTTCATATTTGGGGAAACAATACTCGTATACTTTAGATTTAAGTAAAATATAGTCTTATTTTCATTATCTGGAGCCGAGCCAATGATTTTCGAAACAAAAAAATTGTTTGTTTGATTTGAAGGTCATTATAGTGACCTCATTTCGGCTTCGGTATCCGTGATCGATAACGCTGTATAGGCAGATAATAGGTACGGTCCCAAAGGATGGTCACTGCCTAATATCTATGCACAAGACAATGTCTTGTTTGACCACTTGTCGCAACCACTAGCGGAACAATAGAGCAGATTCAAGCCATTTAAAATTCAAATGGCCCTAGAAGCGAACCTTGTGGTACACCTGATACATCTTGTGATGTTGTACGTAGAATAAGTGGCAGGTTCCGGCATGTTTAGGCTAGATTTTATTTATGCCGGACACCCTGGCTAATAATGATCCATGAAAATATAATCCTACTAATATTATAAACGCGAAAGTTTGTAAGAAAGTTTGTGTGCATGTTTGGTACTCTCTCACGCTAAAACTACTAAATGGATTTTGATGAAACTTTACAATAATATAGCTTCCACATGAATAACACAGGCTACTTTTTATACCGGATATTGAAGTGTTTCCATGGGATGATTAAATATCTACCGCGGGTAAAACCGCGGGTCACAGCTAGTATATTATATGTGCATAAATCTTAAAGCAGATATCAATAGCACATTTAAAAACACATGCAAAATTACTTTACAAAAACATTATAACATTAATAATGGGAGAATATAATTTATGTGGTAAAATTATAGAAGTGAATGAAAAAGGTATGAAATGTTGCTTATTCTTGCTTAGCGGAAATTTGATAGTCCTAATATTTTATTCTTTCATACTAGCTACGTATAGATGTTTCTGACTACTTGCATGAGTGGTTAAACAAAGCAATCAAATTGGTAGGCGGTACAAAGTGATGTTATCTATTTGTTTAGCATTCTATTGGTCCAGAAAACCCCCCTGCTTGCGCATGTAGTAATTACTTATACTTTATTTTACCTTACCTTTATTTACAGGTTATTATTTTACTTGGGTTTATTTAAACTTTTCAGGGATCACATACTAATTTAACAGCCTTGGTGAGCGTTTATAGATATTACATGCATTTATGATAAAAGCTGAATTGCTTGACCACAACAAAAACAGACAATATGATTACAGATAATTCAAATGCAATATTGAGATAGACAAAAGTGAGATTTCTAGTAAATATTTTGAGCGTAATTTGAATATGCATCGTTAAAATCCGTCGTAATACTTGTAGTCCTTACATACTTATACATTTTTATCCTTATTTGTATATATTTAAGTGACTTATCTTAATTGGTATCATATCGTAACTATCCGTCTTATCTTCCGGCAATTTTGGACCGGTTAAATCTACACCTTCAACATCTCTATTACACAGTTCGCATTATGTCTCTCTTGAATGCTGTCAAGGTTGCCTTAGGACTTATTTGTTAATAAATAGTTAGAATAATATTGTTAATGTTGTAGCCGTTGCATATTGAATGTTGAATAAGTATTGGTTTAACTGATGAAAACTTGTGACGTGACCTTAATCAATGTTCTTTGTTGTTTGCACCGAGGCTGACTACATTTTGGTTTCGATAATCAATATTAGCGATTTACTGTATTCATTAAGAATATATTAAAGAATGTTTTAACAAGAATATTATTAAGAATGTTTGTTATTTATAACCGACTTTAAAAATAAGTTTCGCGATACGTCGCAGTTATTATGTTTACAGTAGGTATTATTTTTTGCATTAATATATTATACTTTCATTAACTTACATTAATATGTAATATGAATTTTATCCATATCTGTTCGAAAGGTTGGCTTTGAAATTAAATAAATGATTACAAATATTTTATTATTAATAATTTTCAATGTTACGTTACAAAATAGAATGTCATCATCAACGATGTCTATTACAACTTATTACACATTGAGAATAACTCGATCGAACCAACTAGATTAGGTAGATATAGGTTACCCATCTGAAAACAAAATAATATTTCAACTCGGTCCTTAAACCAAAAAATACGTATCTTTCCTCTTTTTGGAGTCCGTTGAGCACTACAAGCGAGTAAGGTGCATACATCGAGTGCGTTTTTTTAAGCGACGGAACATGGCCGTGTAAGTACACACTAGGTAGGTATAACTAATCGGTTGAATTAATTTAATAGCCCGCATGCTGATGACCTTCAGTGGTGGTCTCTTGAACATGGACGGTATATAAATTAGTTCCTTTAAGCCCAATAATGGTAAACTGACAAGCAAACAAAGGATTGCACGGATTGCGTGAGCTCAGGCTTGTTTGATGGAGAAAATAGTTTTTTTTTTAGAGATGTTCGTATGAACAACGCTTTTAACTTACTTCAAAGGAGGTCTCAATTTGTCGGAATCTTTTTTTATGTATAGGTTTTTACCTATATGTTCCCGATTTCTTAGATATGACTGGAACGATTTGAAAAGGTATTAATTTTATTAAGAAGGTCCATTAGTTTTTTTACATAAATACTTTTAGTTTTTAACTGACTTCCATGAGGTTCTATGTTCCTCTGTTTATATTTTTTTTATTTTTTGGTTGTGTGTTGCCTGTATTTGTCTTCATTGATAGTTTCACCAATTATGAACTGATTAAAAAATCTTTGTAGTACCTAGTACTTTCCTATTGGTCCCATATAAATTTTATCAAAGTCAACCCAGTAGTTTTTTACAGGTAAAAACAGCTTTTATTTTCCTTTAACTATACATGATGACATTGAGTTTCGTAACGCAAGTTTTGTCTGCTAAACTGCAGTGATTTTAAAGTATATATAAGATCTCTTGCAGCATGCATATGGTAAATTGTTGCTTTTTAGCGAAAAAACAATCTCTTCCAGACAACCTCTGTAGGAATGGAAATGTAAAAAATTATACAAATGATAGATGTCTACAAAAACAGAGAATATTATGTATCTAGATTTTATACAACAAAAGTAGGTCAAGGAGCAAAAACAGCACCCATCCTATACAAAATAAGTGCATATAGCACCTAGGTATAAGATAGTTCGCATAAATAAAGTTTGAATTACCTCACCATTTTGCGTGAAACACTGGCAGCCATAACGATTTATGTAATAGATAGTACAGAACAACCTCTACAGATACCTCAGCATCTGTTTAGGGCGACAACAGACGAACTTAAAGCGATATAATTATTTCTATTCATCATCTCGCTCGAATTTTGTCTCTATTTAAAAAGCATAACGACAAAATACAATTGACTGGCACAGATTAAATAGGTTTACAAGGTCTATAATGTCTTAGGAGCACAGAAGAAATAATAGAAAATAAAGTAAAATTTAAAAACAATATTAACCTTAATCCAAAATTATATTTGAATAACAATGACAAGATCCTTATCAGGAATCAGAAACGTAGTTTGATATTAAATTGGATATACTTATCGTAAAGAGTCTGTATTTATAGACTTATCAAAAAAGCAGGAGGTACTAAATTCAACCCGGGTTTTTATGTTGACACCTGAATGGAATAGTAAGAATCTTTTTTTGTTTGAAAGTGTATACACCTGAAGAAGAGACACCTGTGAAGTAGTCTCAATTAAATTTCATCTTTAGTTCGCCCGCACCGTCACAATTTTTTGAATTAGGTATTTTAATTTGAAAAACTCAAGCTACTGGATTGATCGATTTTGATAGAAGTAAACCTTTTTCATTTTGTCTGTAAAACAAAAACAATAATATTTCAAATCGGTCCAGCCGTGTCTGAGAAATCAGGTGCCTCATTTTTTGTGAAGACGGTAATTAAAAGGCTGTATAGCTCACAAACTCCCCTCAGCTAGCCAAATTTTTTAGATTGTCTGTTTCAGCCTTAATCCTATATTTTCAAAACTATTGGAACGGACCGCAGAGAATAGTAGTTTAAACTATAATTTAGCTAAAATCATCGTAAATCTATGGGCTGGCCTTCGAGGCGTCTTTCCAAACACCTATTGAATTGCCTCGAAGGTTATCTACTCAAGAAATTGCTGGTAAATTGAGAACTATTGATCTGATAAAGGTTGGAACACATTGCTGCTGCGAATAGATACGACTATAGGATTTAAATTATATTAATTGTAACTGTAGTTAGTAAACTGAAATTGTCAGCTATAGATATAATGTTTTGAATAATTGTGTTTTATTTGTCTTTTTACCTGACTGCAAAAAAAAGATATATTTTTTTCGAGTGTTTGTTTGTAAATTTGTATGTATGTAGGTATGTATGTCTGATTCTTTATGGCCCCCTACAGCCTAAACCTGCTTACCGAATTTGATGTGCGAGCTGTCATTGGATTTTTCTTTATCTGCAAATGTTCCTAGGCTAAATATAGCATTTAGTTACAACCCACGATTTCTCACGTAAAATACAGGTGGTCTACAGTTTCCACACTCGACTTATTTTGTATTTTAGTTTTGTGTAGCTATAATAATAATATCGAGAAAAATAATTCAACGTAATCTTAGAGACTGATGGGAGATTGATAATTTGACGTCATCGTTTTTATTGGTCTGGGGTAAAAAAATAATAATTGAGGAAATGATGTCATGTCCATTCAGAGAAAATTAATTGCTATAAATCAATTATTATGTTTCATTATTAGGTGTCCCATTCGTTTTTACTTCGTTTTCTACATCAGGAAACAACGCGCAGATCTTTGTTGAGATAACTACATAGAAAATCAAGTCAATCATGCTTACTTATGATACGTTTTGATTTAAGATTAATTCCCAACTCGTGTTGACTATTTGTCGGAGGCGACTTACTTTCGATATGCTATTGACAACCACTATTAAATAATTGGTCAAGTGCGAGTAGCGAAGGGTTCCGTACATCTATACAACATTAGTACAAGTTTCTACCTGTTGTCGTTATTAAAATCGAGCAAAACACATAAACGTATGTAAGTTTGTGGTATGAGTCCTTTTGAATATTTATTTTATTTTGTTTTTAGTATTTACAGCTATAACGGTCACGGAAATACCTACATCATCTGTGAAAAAGTCAACTGTCTAGCTATCACGGTTCATGAGATACAGCCTGGTGATAGACGGACGAGCGGACAGCAACGTTTCAGTAATATGGTTCTGGTTTTATCCTTTAGGTACGGAACACTAAAAACCATATGTGCTTATCACGTAGGCGAACACTAAACAAAGATAATAGTGTGAAATAATTATGAATTAATTCAAACGTACATCAATACTTACTCGTAATAACATAACATGCATTTTGATTGATTTTTGACCTCCACACCTCATTTTATTATTTCTCTACTCCATATAATTTCTCTCATATTATTTTTCTCTGATACTAAAACTGAGCGGAAAAAGTCTAGAAAATTTAAAAGGAACAGCTCAACAATAATTACATGTGTAAAAATGGAAACTTACCTTTCGCTCTGCGATCGATTCTGTACCATCCTAGGCATCATCCAGGGCTGGAACTGCGGCGCGAAGGTCGGTAGACCCTGGCCCAGTGCCGCAAGTGCTGCTATCATCTGCTGAAACTAATCACATAAGTAACTGAGTAACTTCTACTTACTTTTATCAATTACTCTAAGCTTAATGGGTATCATTTATAAATTTTTCAAAACGGATGAACGGAAAAAAAAAATTTTTTTTGTTTGCCCAATAACTCTGGTAGAACCTTGCAAAACGCCACAGAGGAAGCCTTTTATGTCAGATACCTAGCACTTACTGATTGTGAAACTGACACAACTATGAATCCTTAGTACTACCAATACCGATCAGCCACCCAAATAAAAAAGTGAATTTAATGTTTTATCATTTTATGATACAGGAAAACAGCAGTAGTGTTTGGAGCAGCAGCTTTGATATTAATGAGCCTAATGTACTTCAACCTCCGATACGAGTGGATCAAGAAGAAGAAAATAGTGTTTACCTTTTTAGTTACAGTAATATTATAAAGGCGAAAGTTTGTAAGTGAGTGTTTTCGTTTGTTCCTCCTTCACGCTCTAACGTCTCAACGGATTTAGACGAAATTTAGCACCAAAATAGCTCATTCTTTAGATTAACACATAGTCTAGGCTTTTTATCCTGAACAATTGAAGTGTTCCCATGGGATGATCAAATATCTATCGCGGGTAAAAGCTAGTATGTAATAGAGTGACGAATAAAGCTAAATTGAATGCTACTGTTAAAGGAAGCCGATTGCCTATTGATTTTGCCGCGCTCTAATTGATATTTGGAATCGAACAGCTCTTTGAAGAAGAAGAAGTTTTTGTTTTCTTCTGATAGATACCTACCTGTGCTATCGTTTGAGGGCTCTGCACCTGTAGTTGAAGTAAATGCTGGAGTAGGGGAGGCGCCGCGGCCGCCGGGCTCTTGGCGCCTGACACCGAACTGCTGTCTGACTCGGAGGCTGGACTCTATAAGAATAAAGATAATAGTATAATGGTAAATTATATCTTGTATTATACTGATGCAGCCACTAATAACCATATTGTTGAAACCACCACATACGAGTACCAGAGTCTCTAATAGTAATATGTTTCTGTTGGGAAGACTGCATGGCCTTTGGCATTCGACGTGAACGCAGCTGGTGCTTCAAAATATGCAGTTAGGACTGGATTGTTTACCAATAAAAATAAGACGATTTATTTATCCCAAAGAACATTGATTGGTCTTAGTTGCGTCAATTGACGAGCGTGAAATTAAACGATTGAGATGTCAATGCGAAGGTTGGTTTTAATTTGTTTTAGATTTTCCTGATGTTGTCGCAAAATTGCACCAGAGTAGTTTACAAACATGAAAACAATAAAAATGTTGCAACATCTACAACTCTTCCCAGTTCTTGCGTCAGCTGATTAGAAACTTTAGTTAAGAATACCTACTTTTATATGATGTGTAATCAAGAAAAATCTCGATGAATAATCAAACCTGAGCCTTGTGTTGTTTGTGACTTAGAGAAGAGGAAACTAGAGTTTCACCATCGATATTATTCTAGTATAGGTAGGTATGAACCGCTTACATTTTGGTTCATAAATCATAAGTTACAAACGCCTAAGTATCAGCCACATCTGTCTCATCGGCTGAGGCAAAAGTAAAAACCAACAAGTACCCATGTTACCTTTAAAAAACTTAAAACTGGCTTTAATCCCGCTGAAAAAATTTACGTTACTAAACAGAATATCATAAATAAATGTAGTCAAAGACAATTAAATACACATTCAGGACAACTTTAAAACTAGGTGCAAGACTGATTTTAATGAAAAAAAAGATTCTGATGAATTGAGATTCTCCTCTTTTCTGAAGGCCGTTTAAAAACCTGCCTTACTCAATTTTATCGCTTTTGCTGATGCCAAAAAAATGCTACCTCATTTAGTTTTACTATTTAGCTTAGAATTACTTTAATCGATTCTCATTTAATACTATTAAATTACTACAAATAAATGCAATGGTAAGACTAAAATACACAAGTTTTAAAAATAAATATTTGCTTAACCTAACAAAAACTATATAAAGTTATAAACTATATGGTAAGTAAGAATGGTAAGTACATAACGTGCTTATAATATTGGTCTACTATGTAAGGAATATATGTACCTAGCTATGGAGGTATGGGTACTGCCTATAGAATTTATTATAACTATAACAAGCAGTTTTAGCAAGGTATATATATATATATATATATATATATACAAGAGTTACTTCTACCTAGGTATTATATACTTAGATATGTGGCAAAACTGGTTGATGACTTGACGGCCTTGCTCTATGCCGGAACAGCACGAGTTTTATATTCGACAGTGAATTTGAATTATTAATTGCTGTAATGGAGCCAACAGTTTTTTTAATGATTTATCGTTTGCAGGAAATTATGAAAATATTGTATGAATAGAGTGTTTTTAAAAACCTATAACTTAAATAGTACCTATTCAGGTGTGGCGTTTCCTTATAATGTAGATTTTGTGTCTTTTTTCTCTTTTTAATTTTTCCATTAAAGTCAATAATATAAGAATTTTACCTACAAGTAGGTACTCTTCTATAGGTAATTGTTAGGAAAAGGAGAAGAAACCATCTTTGTGATTCGGTAAGCCAGGTACCCCAGTGTCAGTGCCAGAAGAAAATGTGTCATTGTGTTCACTTGTAGGTAGAGTCCTACAAGTAAAAAAACAATTGCGAGAAACCATAGATAAAAATATCGTAGACAGAGCGCAGCTGTTCGCTTTAAAAAAATCTAAATTCAAACATTGACATAGAACGCTAAGCGGGCTGTGTGACGGCGACCAGTTGGGCTCACCTTGGCGATTCGATAATCACGTCCACCTTGAATATTAACTAACGGATTGTTTACCACGGCACACGTCATTTTATGTATCTAGTAGATATACGATAGGTACACTGAGAGTAAATGCATAGGAATATTTTTGAATTTAATTGAAAAAAAGAACTGGCCCACTATTAGTGCGCTCTAATTTTTAGCGTCACAATGGCCAGTAATGCTAAAATAGGAATGCGGCTATTTTATATTAGATCTAAAACGGACTCGCATTATGTGACATTAAATTTAATTTACCTTACTACTAAGTACATGCAATTTAATTTTTATAATAGCTACGTAACTACGTAACCAGTTAGACGAAGTAACAACCAAATAACAAACATTGAATGATAACTGAACATATGAGCCGCTATTTCCGTCAGCAAACGTCTAATTTACATTATCTAATCTATCGTTTGACATGATAATCATTCTGTTTCGTAATTGGCTGGCTTCGGCCATCGACTAAGCCCACTTTTTTTCTAACACTATTGTCGAGCCCGATGACAGCCCGCCAATATAAAACGAGGAACAGCTGCTCATATTATTTGAACTTAGAACGTAAAAAAAACTGGCCACATAATTTTGCCGTTCGCCAAATGGTGGGGTCTACACATTCTAATTCTAAACTCGCGGCCTCGACCAATGGCGGGCGAGGACGACCCAACATGGCGGTCGTGGGAACCGGTTAATGGGCCGTTTGAATTTAGAATAGTATTTTTATTAATGTGTTCGAGAACAATCGTTTTTTTTTTCTAATTCCTTTTGCAGCTTGCATCACAATTACACGTTCTTCCTTACACAGTTTATGGCCGTCAATTTGAATACAGTCGATGTCTTATTGTTTTTGTAATTCTAATTAGAAGCAAACCAATTTAATTTAATTGGACGTTCTGTTATGCACCTACACAATATACTTATAGATTATTTTGAAATAGTAAGTAAAACTGACAATGCTCGTTACTACTAACATACAGAGATTCAATATGTTTTATTAGCTATCTACGTAGGTACCTACCTATACAGATAGATATGTAAATTCTTTATAGCAGACACACAAAAAATACACCGTAAGATGCAGCCTTATCGCTAAATGTGATCTGCAGGCAACTTCTATCTTATTGTTAGAATTAAATAACACATTTATTTTAGGTTTGAGATAAATATACCCATTACCTACTTTTTATATTTGCGACATAAAAGGAACCTAGCATCTAATTTTAACTAAGGAAATAGCGTGAGTAGAATCTAAGATAAGTAATGAATGAATTAGCAAAATCTAGTTCACAACCTTGGCTCATTTAGCCCCTATCTTATCTGTATTCTAATGCGCTAAGTTTCAAAGTCATTGATAAAACTTGACAGCTGACATGTGACATTGCAATGCCTGTGACCTTTGTCTTGTTTTGTGTCTTTTGATGTTCCGTGCTAATGAAAATTTTTAAAATAGAGTTTTCTGCTTAAATGCTCCAGCAGCACTGATATTACAGAAAAAATATTTATAGCTGAATTTATTTTTGATCCTTGAATTTTTAACACACAGGGTCAATTATCGTCCTTTTAATAACTTCTTTCTTCTTTCTGTTTATAACAAATGACATCTGATAACCAAAAATAACATCTATTGTTCTAGGACTAGGACAAAAAGCCGAAAAGCTATTTTTTTAAATATTTTTTGTAGAGCATCTCTACCTAACTTTTCTTTTCAACTTAAGTACCATGTGGATGATGAGATTTTATATGATTTCCTATATTGTTCTTACTTCGTGCAGACTTCTACCAGGTTTTAAAACCTATTTTTATATAGCAATGTTCATTTCGCTAATTCTACGTTACGTATATCAACAAATATAAGGCACAAAAAAATATAAGCAAATCAATGTAATCCAAAATACCTATTTAGTTAAAAAAAGTTGTGTTGTGTGCACGCAAAAAGAAAATATAAAAGCAAAAACTGCTCGCCCGCTGTTATATTTCATCAAGCAGCCATACTTTGCAACAAAAATAAGTCACGCATGCGATCGTTACTCAAAAGAATATATTTTCATGTTCCGAACTAGTAACGTCAACTAACCATGAAATCGGCTCATGTTGTATTTTCCATTTCACACTTTGAAAAAAAACCTAACAAAGCACACTCGCGCCACAAAGCCACTCATTTTCAACATTTCCGTTGCTTTAACAGCGACGTCAAAAGTGAAAAAGTACTAAAAGAAACACGCTTTATGGCCTGAACGAAAATGTAGAAAAATAATAGTGGTCTATTTAAGGATAAATGATTTGTGTTGATTCGGCCAGAGTGCGTTTAAAAAATAAACCATTTAGTTTATGGCGCTCCGTTACGGTCTGATTCAAATAGTTGCTATTATTATATTCAAATTTAGAAAACGATAATTCCAAACTCAATCTTCAAAGTTAATACGTTCAAAAAACTATAACAAAATAAGATAAAGACACTAACTAACACGTTAAGGCACGACCCGAAAAATCGAAATTCGAACGTGGAAAGCGCGTCGCTTTACGTTTTTCGCGAGCGGCAATGATTAGTAAAAGGAAAGGCGTTCGTTCCGTGGGGCTATTTGGCCGCACGTGTTTTGCAGAGGGGTTGGGCCTTGCACGTGAATTTTCCGAGGTTTCCACCCTCTGCGGACCGCCCCTGTAGGCTTTTCTGTCCGGCCTAGGCTGTTTAACTGATCGACTTGCGCGAGCCGTAGAGACGACTTAACGATAGAGAACTTTTTGTTTAAAGCTTTTTTTACATACATACTTATCCAGCTACTACTTTTTAAATTTAATTTTAGTACAGATAAGAAAATCTATACAAACATAATTACATTCTTCAATGATTTTTTTTAATAGATTTAAAAATAAAATCTTTATAGCAGAATGGATCTATTCAATTCTAAGTGCTTTTATTAATCTTTTTTTTCCTAAGCTGTTTCTATATTTCTACTATAACACATGAACTGAATAGAAAACACTAGTTCATTACAATAAAGAAACGAGAAATAAACGATATAATTGGCGTCCAGTTAAATCTTTAATCTCATCACAATTCCACGTACGTAATAAGATAACAATTTTAATTACCAATAAAAATCACAATTATAACAAAACAAGGTGATTATGGCGGTGCAGATGCTATCATTTCTGAGAACACGAAATTTTAACCTAGGAATCTAGCGTAACTGAATTAATTTCATGGCTCTTGCATTTAGCTATGCAATTATGGGGTATTTATTTTTTAATTTTAAGTACTAAACAATTGCTAGGTGCAGCAAATGCGATCCATTGCACGTAAATGTTAAAATTAATTTCAGACTTTTGACGTTTAGCTTTTTTACAAGCGCAACCTTTTTTTGAATAGTTATTTGTATTTGTTTAAGCCGTTGCTCAGCGAGTTTAATAGGGTTTCTTTATCTATTTAGTTGAACAATTTTCTTATTTAGAACTATAGTTGCGGAGGTGGTGTACCCACGTTGATCAGATTAACTACGAGAACACTGCGTTTTTCCAAGATCAAATATAGTCCATGATACACAATAATAGTGTATATCATGGACTATACTCGTATTTGATCTCAGAAAAACGAGTGAAAAGCTGAACTATGCCCACTTCACTGGCTGTCAAACATAATACAAATGTAGTATTTTTTTTATTAATGGCAACATACGATTATTATATTTGCCAGCGTCGAGTTTATCAATTTTCGAGTTATTCATCAATGAAGTTAAGTCAAATATCAAGTAATAAGTCATCGTGGTCAAGTTAAAGTCATGTCATGTACCCTCGTAAAGTGGTGGATATTTTACCAGGGTTTCTATGAAGATTTCCCGCGAAGATGGAAACCGAGTTATTCCGTCTACTTATATATCGCTTGCCCACATTTGTGTACATAAACGAGACATTAATGGTCCATAATCTACCAATATTACACATTAAAGTTTGTAAAATCACTAGATTTGCAATAAATACATAGACAAAGAGACAAAGACGCCTTTTTCTCAGCGAACGCGGGAAAAAAAACACAAATGTAACACTAAAAAAATATTATTGATCACAATATGTCACTCCGAAATAGGTAATGTATGTAGCCTTCTTCTTCAAAAAACATTACTGTTAACTCACAATCTTTCGGTTCTTGCCCGTGGATTTTTTTAAATTCTATATAAGAAAATATATTAATTTCTTAGAGTTTACGTAAGCTATGCATTTTTAAAATGGAAGCGTGTTGAATAATCGCTCGGCTTTCGTCGTAAGCGAGAAATAATTGCGGGTTGAAACGCATTCGTATCTAACGGACAGACTGACAGTCAGTTCCGTGTTTGATTGATGGATGAAAAAGTTATGAGAAAATTATTAAGTATATTAAATCTTTTGAGTTCAAGTAAGACTGGTAGAGTGCTGAATTTTATGTAGCTATGTAGGTACCTACTTAGATACGATGACTTTGTTTTCCACTTCCTTGAACAGATGTTAGACGGATTTATTACACTTGGTCCACCTGACAAGTTCACCTGGGTGGATTAAGGGACTTGTTTTTACGCTTAGGTGGGGGTGAACTACGGATAATGACGCCCAAGACCCATGTTAGAAAAAAAAAATATGTTGAAAAAGTAAAATATACCCCGAGATTGGGGATATTCTTCTTTGGATTTGTTTGTCAAAGTTTAAAACTTGATATAAATTATAACACAATTTATATTTTCACAATGACAAACCTTATTATGCAAAAGTGCCTACCTAATTCAAAATTTGACTATAATATTAAACCATTTGCCTTTGAATTTATAAATTCAAAATAAATACCTCAGCACTATAATTTAATGCTAATTAGCTAAATCTCTACTTAACTATTCACAACAAAACATCAAAGCTTCATTTAAAAAACTAAACGTTGCAGAAACAATGACCACTCCACTCCTCTCTGTCCGAACACTGCCTACTTTTCATGCTCTACGCCTTCCACTATTTCAGTAGTAATACGAAAAATCATTTTAAAATCAACCTTATTTCTAGGACTATACAGCTGAAAATCATTCAGCGCGAAATAATACGCACCCTCTCTCTTTCGCTCATATTAATCAAAATACGACCACTTTGACGTAGAATCCTAGAAAATGGATAAGGCATATACCATTGTTTTCTAAATTGAAACTATACTTTACTACGACCAGTTTAAGTTGACCTCGGTTTGTTGCTTTCTCAAATTACAAAGATGAATTTTAATAGTCAGTGCCTATTATTTGAAATATATAATCTAAAATAAATAGTAAAATAAATAAATATTTCACTTGGTGTAAGTCTAAGTAAAAATTTTAATTAAGTCCTATTTTTGTATATATTATCTAACATTGAGATTTAAAAAAAGAAAATTCCATTTGTATCACAAAATATAACTGTAACATTTAACTAAACTAAAATAAGTTTAACACACTGTCAGAAATAGTTTAAGTGTAAATTGAAGAGCGAGAAATATTGTTGTATAAAAAAACAAATAATTTAAATTATAGTAATGGCCACTAGGCTAATAAAATATAAAACAACAAACAGGCTAATATAATATATAATTTAATTAATTAATTTCATTGAATCCTCGAACCAGAATTGTACAATAAAAAATTCATATGTATTAAACAATTAGAATTATTTTACATTAGCATGAAACTAATATATTATGATTATTATTTTAAAACTTCAGTAAATATCTTAGTTTTTTTTAGGGATCAAATAAAGCTGGTCGTGTTAGGCATGGTTTAGACATGGCACATAATTGCTAGGAGCTAAGGGGTTTACAATAAACTGCAATTACAGACAAACAATGATTAAAGTTGCTGATACAGATGGCGATGAGCTTTTGTTTAATAAAATGAGGGTAGAACTGCGTTCCAGCTTGTACACAATCAATGGGATGACAGTTCTAGTATTTTACTTGGTAATTTTTTTTGCAATAAGATTATTTTTTATATATTTTATTTAGTTGGAATTGTTTTTATATACATTAACAATGTAAAAACAAAAATAGCAATGAAATTAAATTTAAAAATTAAAAGATAAAGTAAGTCGTGTTAGTTACACTATTTATTACTCAAGAAAGGCTGACCGATTCGGCTGAAAATTTGCGGGTAGGTAGCTTAAAACTAGGAAAAAGGCATAGGATAATTTTTATCCCAGAGAATTGTGTGTGATCCCATGGGATGATCAAATATGTATACCTCGGGAAAGGGGTAGGGGCGCTTAAGTTTAGTATATTTACTATTAGGTTATATTTTATTTTAAAACTTTAATTACTTACTTTTCAGAATTGAAAGTAAAGTGTATGTTTTAAGTATGGTTTTTGATAAAGTTATTGATACGAGTATGTTGAGGTATCAATAACTTTATCTAGCGCAACGTTCTGTTGAATTAATTTTCAAATTATTTATCTCAGGGAGACTGACGCAGGTGTTTTTTTTTTCTTGGGCGGAATCCTTTAACTAAAGCTATTCCGCCTCAGAATACAACTTAGTATGAATTTAATCAAATATAAAGTCCCTGTTCCCGTATAGCATCTGACTCACTCAGCTAAAAAGGATTATTGAAAATCATGACAATAGTCTTACCTACAGCATGAGTCATAAAACTATGCAATCCTAGGCACTAAAAAGACCTAGAACTATAGGTACTCTATGGTTTAAAGTTCAAGGCAGCAATGGTTTCGAATCATCTAGGATTTGCCTATTACTAAATACTAAACTATTGTTTTCCGCAAAACAAAATCAGGTATATACAAAATGTGCCAAGAACTTTATAAAATTTCCTTCATATAATCTTAATAAATACTTAAATTTTTTAGTACACCCCTACATCCTATAAAGAATACACTCTCAAAATGAAAATTTCATGTTTCTACGTGAGTTGTTTAGGCTTTGCGTAAATTCCTAGCGAATATCAGTCAGTCAGGACTGGACTTACTCTTTTATATAGCGCCCCGCAGTAGATATTTGATCATCCATTTCAATTTGCCAGGGTAAAAAACTAGCCTATGTGTCAATCCAAGGTATAAGCCCATCATCGTGCCAAGTTTCATCTAAATCCTTTTAGCCGTTTGAGCGTGAAGGAGGAACAAACAAACACACATACAAACTTTCGCCTTTAAAATAGTATTGTGATAGATTCTCTCATTGATTAAACATTTCATTAAATGTCGCAAAAAAGCATGCAAGTTATTTCAGTTAGATTCAAATCTAACGTTTCCAATACTTGCATGAACAAATTTCTAAAATAACATGTTCTAAAGTTTTGAATATTTCAAATAACTTAGTCAAAACACCTTGCGTTGCTGCAAGGCTTGCGTTTTTCTAATGAATGCGGTAATGCGTATTATAGCCTCTATACATAACAATATATTCCAAAATTTGGGCACAAATCTTAGTAAATACTTAAAAGTTTTATTGTTTTGTGCTGTTCATTTTAAATACCAGGGTTTTATTTATCTGCTTATCGTTTAAGCATTGCCATTCAGCGTAGTATTACCGCTAGTATAACACCTACGCTGCTGTGGTGGGTTAAATCATAAAGATTATCTGCAGGTCTTTAGTGAGCTTTTTTGCTGTTTTTTTACTGTAGGCAATTTTAGTTTATTTTTGCTCTAGGCAATAGTTTAATTTTTCTCAATAAATTTCACTCAGTGATTCAGTGAATTTTCAAATTTCAATCACTTGCTCAGTTGTAAAATATTTAGCTACTCCAATACTAAATTGACTACGATATTTAGCTTTAGCCGTAAACAACCAAGTAAAGCCTTGAGCCAGATTACCATGCCAGATGTCCAACAAACACATACACACACATTCACAAACACAACACATAGGTACATGTACATAGCCACAAGTAAACATGTCGAATTTAGGTAGCCGATAAATTTGCCGTGGTTAATACAACATAGTCTGAATTGATTGCATGTAGTTTACTATCTGACCAATGTATAGCTATGTATGTTATTTGGTAAATATCTAAGGGTAGCACATAAGTATACAGTACCGATTTAAAAATAAATATTAAGATTTTGACATTAACAAATACGCTCAAGTTCATAAATGAATCAAGAAAAGTTAGTGACCAAAAAAGTTTAGCCTCGCCTAGTTTTTTAAGCATTTATCTTTAACCTGAACGTACAGGAAGTACATATTTAAAAAAAACTGTTTAAAAATAATAATTCAAATTTTATACTCGTATAAAGTTGTGTCACTCAATTTTTTCAGTTTATTTTGATGTGCAGCTAAAAGACTGATTTTAAAGTTTTAAGGTTTACGGCTAACAGTAAAAAATAACTCCTCAAGGAAAAAAAAATTGAGAACCCTGAAAAAATCGAGAAATTAGTGCTTTTGAAGTCTTTTCAAAAGTTATAGTTTGCTCTGAGTATGACTTACCGTGGCTCCCTGTGGTGCAGTCTGCTCCTCTGGTCGTTCACCATCCGTACAGAAGTAGCACTTGTCCGGCGGCTTCCAGTCTGCTGGCTCTTCTGCCACCTCGACTTTCGGCTGCGTGGCAGGCCGCTTGATCAGACTCTCCAGGATCGTCTCTTGACGCTGAGCTTTGGGACTCACATCTTCCACCTGAAGTTGGAGAACGCTTATTAGATTTCAAAACGGAGAGTCCTCATATACACATATTATAAACTCAGTCTCATAGGTATCTTTCCAATGACTGGAATTGATATCTCAAAATCCAGACCTGCAGTTTGCGTTCAATAGTAAATACGTATACACGTTATCAAATCTAAGTCCAAAACAGATCCTACCTGAGTATTTGAGAACACTTTACGTCGAAGAATTCAATAGATTTCGGTGGAGGGCACAGACGAGGGTGTCCGTCAAAACATGGGCCGTTCGTCATTTAACGTAGATAAAAGAAGTTCCTTGGAAACGGATGAAAAGTGTGTGGGTTTTATACTTTAGAATTCGATAATCTCTCTGTGTAGTCTGAAGTTGATCAAGACCGCCAAAAGTTAGTCGGTGGCTGATGAGATATTTTCGACGTTGGTTTGCTTATCGTTTGACCTCGACTAATGGAATTCAATTAACACCACAAGAAACAGGCTCATGGGAGGTAGAGGTCACGACCCTGAGACATGAGGAATACGACTCAAGGAGGAGGAGGATGACTGATTAGGTGTTACGGAGAGACTGTTACCTGGCTTTCGTCTTCGTTATTCTGTCTATGGTCTCAAGATCAAAGCCTATGAGCACCATCTTAAGAGCGCCTGAGATTGGACAGTAGCTTGGTGAGGTTAGCGTGCTTGTCTTTAGGCCTCAACTAATGAAAGCTTTGTGACTGTTACCTGGCGTTTGTCTTCTTCGCTCTAATAGTTGGTCTTGTCATTGACAGATATCGAATGGTCATCGTGGTGTTACTGGTCGTCTAACGGTTATTACCTTGCGTTCGTCCTCGTTGATCTGCTCTATGGTCTTGATCTTGAGCCCCGGCGGCTGGTCGGTGGCGGGCATGGAATCTTCGTCGCTGGATCGCTCTTCGTTCCGTCGCGGTATCAACGCGTCTTGGTATAGTTTCCATTTTCTTCGACCCATCAACTCCTCCGCCACCCGTTCTAGACCTGGAATTAAGACAAAGAAACTGGTGAAATGACGAAGAAATATAAAAGAATTAAAAGACTGGGATCAATTCAGTTGCTCATCTTATTATTGGGGAAAGGCGACTATTTTGATGACCGCCGTGGTCTGGTGGCAAGCATGCTTGCTTCGAGATCCGGCGGTCCCGGGTTCAATTCCCGGTCGAATCAGGTGTTCGAACTTTGAGTTTGAACATTTGTTTTCGAGTCTGGGTGTCTCTGTGCGTGTGTTTGTGAATGTTGCATGGCATCCCCAACACAAAAGAAATCCTAGTGTGTAACCATGAGTGTGAACGTATTAACGTTATTTGTTAAGTTCATTAATTCAGTTGGTGATCTTATTAATAGAATAAAAGGAAACTAGTCAGCTGAAAAAAAAATATGAAAACACTAATATCTAGAATTCAGTTTCAATTTCATCTTATAACGGGTATGTTTTCAAAGCATCAGACTAACGCGTGGAAACAACTGACGCTTTCGTTCACATAATCATCAAAATGGTTTATTTTGTTTTTGCACGAACGTGTATTAATTAAAGCGAGATTTATTACTGGTTATAAAGTTTCTTGTTGACACTATCTGAATAATATGGATTCAAGTACGGTACAAGCTATAAGCGGCATTATATATAATTGGATCTACTTTTAATGATGTGTTGATTAAACAATAAAACAATTAAATACATATCTTTAGTAATTTAATAACTATAAACAATTACTGCAACAGTCTCTAATGCAGACATTAATGGAAAATCGTGGAATTATTTTCCAGCTGAGACATAAATTTTTTAAGTATCTAGAAAAACACTAAAAATGTCAAACGTTGCGACAAAAATCGAGTTGAACTGATTACCTTCATAATCTTTCTTTGAGTCACACATTTTTGATACGATATAAACATAGCTTTCTTTTCATTTCTAATGAAATCTTGCATTATCTATAATTATGCACGCACACTACGACAAGTAGAGTGACTCAGCGCTAGTGACCGCTATCGATCTCGTCTTAAGTACGAATTGGTAAAAAGTAATAAAATAAATAATTAAAGAAAATCAAGCCGTTATCGCTTGTAACTTGCACCTCTTTAACATGAGACCCGTCAAAATTACAACTAAGATAGAGCTGAACGGATGCCAAGGTTCGAAAAATAATACTTTTCCATATCGATAATGGAATCGATTGCGATGATTGATTGGTATCGATAACAGGAGGTCAGGAGACTGACGTATATGGTACCTACCGATATGAATTTGTATTAACCGCATCTCTCGTAGAGCGTCTATTACAATATACAACGCTTGTGTTGCCATGCTTACAAATGTGTTCTTTCCCAAATCACTAAAAACATGAAGACAATGCTCATTTGTTTCTGTTGTTTATTTTTTTAGAATTGCAGAATTTTTTTTTATTTATCTACATGTAGCAAATCTTTTAATGTCGACAATAAGTAAAGTCCTTGGCTCTATTTGTATTAACTGATAAACTTACTTTAGTAAATAAACCGATGTTCTTGTAGTAATTCTTAAAAGGTCTTTATGTAGGTACTTTTGTTCTCTTTCAGGGTTTTTGAAATTGTATACCTACCAAATTAATTATTTATTCAATTACCTAGATTATATATATTTTAAAACTTCAGAGATCGCCAACATTTGGGAAATTAATGTAAATAAAAACTACAACAACAATGTAAACACACTCGTCCGTATTAGTTTATTTTATATTTCGTGCTTTGTAAGTCAACTTATAATAAAGAAATAATCAAAAATTTTAAAAATGTAGAGCACGCGTAGGTAGCTTTTTTAACATCACGTTTTTAAATGATTCCCAACGGTTGATTCAAAAGTCAAATCGCACCATAGACTAACTGAAGCGAGACCCTCGGCATGTTAATAATGTAATTAAGTTAGAGCCATTGAACTCCCGCGGCTTGGAATAATAAAAAAATAATTACACATTGCAACCAGCTTCCAAGTGAATCCTACAGGCTAATGTGATACGAGAGGGTTATGCTTGTACACCTTACTGTATTTACGAGTAACTACTGGACGGTTGTCATGACGGATGGTTACCGAATGAAAAAATTAAGAGGTTTTTAAAGACGCCTTGACTGATTGGAAATCCTTGTTTTGTTTACAAAAGGTACTTTCTATGTGTTCCAGTATTGTATCAAAGTTGTTTTAGTGGTTTGGTTATAGGAGTAGCTTACTCCTATCTGTAATTAAGTTTTAGTAGTTTATCTTCTATGATGATTAATCTTAAATAAATATATATATATATATTATATTATATTATATTTATAAAACTAAATGAATACTACATTAATATAAATCTTTTATTTTTAAACACATACAGCAGCAATAATAAAAATCATGAAAGAAGAGATTTATAACAAAACCAACGTTGGCTCTTATATTTGTCAGACTTTATGGCAAATAGATATGTCTGTGTAAAATTATGACTGTGGGAAACAAGTGGGGCCCGCTGTGAAAGCGAGAATGACACTAGGTAGGTCGAAACGAACTGAAATTCACAGTTAAATACACTCAGCGATTGTTTAGATATGAAGAAGAATAGAACAGCTACAAAAAATCAGAATTTAGAAGTAAGTAATAGTTTTTTGTTACATATCACCGAATACTAAGTTCATTTACCATGTATTGTTATAAAATGCCTTGTTCACAAATTTATTTTATTAGCTATGAACTTATATTATAGTACAAAAATTCCTTATCGTCACCACAAAATTACAATACTACATATTGTAATAACAATTAATTTAAAATTTAATGACAATATAAAAATAAAAATAAATTTAAACACATCAAAGCGCACTAATAAATTCGTAATACCTACACAACATACTCGAAAGGAAGAGGTGCACTTTTCGAACGATAACACAATAGATATTAATTCAAACAATAATAATAGACGTCGCTAAGTACATAATTAATTCACTTTAAAGCCCGGCAATTGTTAACAAAAGGTCATTTTGTACAAAATGGCGTGACAAAAACTCGATGATAAAACAAAGGATGGCTGTGCGCGTGAGCCGGCTACTGATTGGTTAAAACTACGATTGGACTGGTCTATTTCAAGGTCATTGTGAGTCAGATGCATTTGTGTGTGCATGTTTGATTGTCTGGTTTAGGAAGCGAGTGGCAGCGGATAGTTCAAATGTTAGATTATTTATGACAAGTGGTTATAGTTAGCAAATACTCCACTTTAAGTCTAGCAAAGAGCTTTCATCTGACGATCCGTATGTATTGATTGATGTTAGTGCAAGCGTATAGATCTTGTTGTTTGAGCAATTTTGACGGGGTACAAGTTCTACATATTTTTAAAACTGAAGTTTTCGTCAAGGTCTACTGTTCGCAGTTATATGAAAGAAAGATCTGAAATATATTTTGTTTCTTGCCACCGAAATCCGTAGGTATTGCTGATGTTCTGTTCTAGTTACAACTTAAGCACAGATCTTAAAATACAGCTGACGATAAAATTGAATGGTACATTTTAGTAACTATACTGAGTTGTTTCAGATATTGGATATATCTGAAACAACTCAGTGTAGTTACTTACTACTGTAAATCCGGCTCGAAAGATCAACACAGAAATAATCAGTTGCTGCATTGCCCTTCTGGATAGCATTGGCAAGTCTTTGCATCAGGTACGAACCTGAGCGGGAGTCTCCAGATTTTACCTTAATCCTGCGCTCTATTTTTGTAAAAAATCTTTTGTTTCACTGCCCCAACTACCCATGGTCTCCACCGCAAAGGGTGTATTTATTAACTTAATGAAATTATATACTATCATAAATACTCAAACTTACCCACTATTCAAGATACTTTACGTCAAATATACTTTTCGGTTCTCTTAACATCGTTCCAAAATCTCGTATCAAGATCTCATAACTTATTTCATATTTCTGACAAATTAAAGTATGCATCGATTGCATCAAATCGCTACCAGCTTGATATCTAAGCCTTCTATTAAGTGATTCAACACGGAAACGTACGATGTCCTTGTTTGGCACATCGCGAATGTGCGCGTGGAATTGCCGACATTATTCGATTTTAATTATTAAATGTCCTTTATGTCCTTGTAGAAGATATTTTTCTAATGGCAATGCATGCATAGCTACTATTATTAATTCCTTAGCATGTTTGTGTTGCTAACGCTGGTGGAACGTCAATTGCGCGTCGTTTAAGCAATTGCACGATGAGATGAATCTGTATGTCAGTTTTAATTATTTTGACATGTCCTGATTGCTAATAAAATGTTACATTTTAATTCTACTGCTACGTCTTTTAATACATTTTAAAATAATTTTGTCAAAAATATATGATTTTATGTAAATATACAAGATTATTATTTCTTATAATTTGTCTGTTTATTTCCATGCATAGTATAGTATATGTATTTATATATGTATCTGTGTAGTTATATTAGTATTGATTGTATTTATTATAGCTGTTTAGTTGATAGTGTAATATTTTAAGGCCTCTTTAATATGAGTTATTATCATTTACGTGCATGGTTGCCTGGAAGAGATCGCTTTAAGCGATAAGGCCGCCATTTAAAAGCCTGTATGTGTAAATAAGGTCTTCTTTAATCATATTTTATGTATTGTTGCTGGTTTTTAAATAAAGAGTTGTCTTATCTTATCTTATCTTATCTTACAAGACTAATATGTGTATTTTTTATAATTTTAGTACCTATTACAAACAAAAAAAATACTAATAGGTACATACATCACCTAACGTAATTATTATGTTCTTTAAATTACTTATTTTATGTCTATGTAACGTATTACTTAGAACAAGTATGTGTCTACCTGGCTTATTTGTCTAACTATAATGCATATTTAATTGTGTGCGGGAAAGATCTTGCATTAAGTTTTTTAAAATTAAAGGCTTGCATAGGACTCCTACTCACCTAACGCGTATATGATATTGATTTCTGATATGTACTCCTACTATAAATCAACTAGGTACTACAAAGTGTTTCGATTTTGTATTGAATAGAAATAAATGTCTTAGTTATTATAAATAAAATACATGTATCTGCAAGTTTTATTTCATGTATGATAATACCTATCGTACAACAATAACTGCAGAAGAAGAACAAGAATCAATCATAAAATATAGAAAACATTTTACAACTCCAGCGCATATATTATAAACTATATATAGATAGATCAGTTCTTTATTGCAGATACACAAAAAAGACACAAGAGAAAAATTCTTAAAAACTATAGTGCAAAAGTGGCAGCTTTATCGCTAAAAAGCGAAGTGACCCAAACTCATTGTACACATTACATCCACAGTCTGGAACTTTAGACCAAGGCTTTCGGTATACTCGTGTAGATTCTTAACGCGATTTTACTTATTCAATTTCAAATAGCAAAAACAAAGGTGAGTTCCACATAATAGGATGAGATGCATCTTAAATCTCAGCTGCAATATGAGACCGGATGCAGTGCATCTTTTAACCTTCTGCGCTTGTGACCTTTGCAACTGAGCTATTGTTTGTAAAATTAAATTATTCCTCATTAATGTTTGTGGGATTTTTTATTTCGTATTATTATGTTTTTAGCTGCTTTGATAACTAAGTAACTGAAATGCCATTTGTTTTAAAGTCGCGAATTTAGACCGTGAATTATTAAATTGTAATATTTAGATAAACGTCTATACGTATGTACCTACCCAATAACCCATTTCAGTTACCGTCTTGTTTTCTGATTGTTGTCGGGATAAGAGTCAAAAATAAAATTGGATTACAATAATTATTATAATTATTGTAATCCATTTTTTTTATTTATATATAAAAAATATATAATTATTTTATCATCTAAAAATAGAAACAAACATGCGGTCGCTACAACACACATTGCCTGCACTTTTGTACTTCATTAGTGAATTGATACGTTTTAATTGGCCTCGATTGGCCTCTATGGTTCTGACATTGAACCGCGCTCAACATAAACAAATTAAATATGACGAGAATTAACGAAAAAAAAAAATCATTAAAATTAGCATAAAAGTTGTTTATCTATGTTGTCATCACGACGCACGCACGCGACGCGCAAAGCCATGGTCACGGAAAAAATGAAAGCCATCGATCTTAACCTATGATAAAACTTTAATTATTTTTACCTACCACATGACCCATTTAAAAGAAACAAAGCACACTCATTTAGCTGACAAAAAAACATAAAAGATTGTGCACTCCTGGAATCGAACGCAACCATTAGAATATGGATTAAATTAGAATAAAAAATGTTAAAGAAATATGAGCATTAGAAAGAGCGGAGTGATGAACGTGCGAAAGGGACGAATGACCATAGCCGGACGCCATTGGCTGACCGCTTTTTATGCCTTAGTTCCCCTAATCTTCATTTCGAGCAACATCTGCTACGCTAATGTTTATTCGAAATAGTTCTTTAAATTTATCGACTTAAGATCTCATTTGCAATTTACGCGACGAGTCTTCTGTTACTTTTTTGTCACTATCTATTAGTCGGTCGATGCACGCAACTTGTTATTTAAATTTTTAATACATCTCCCATCAAATGGGCTCCATTTGAGGTCAACGTTTGTCGGAAAAAGGGCATGTACGGTTTGAATTACATATTATGTAGCTTTTTTGCCACTTTGTTATTGGTGAGTACAAGATTAATGTGTCATAAGTAATAACTTAAAAAATACCTTCACAGTCAACGCCACATTTTCTGTAAAACCTACCTTATAATACAATTCTTGTTATCGGTTCAAATGAACGTATATGACGAGAGGAGACACTCAATTATAATTCAAAATGGAGCAAAATTGTTGTCTATGGTCGTAAATTGCATAAATTGGCCGGCAATATAGTAATTTATAGTTGTTTGTCTATCGGCAGTCGTAATTTATCGCAAAATGCAAGCATTAAAAAAATACTGTTGTTTATGCATTTAAGTACGAATACAAAATGTTTATCAACGGGGACAAAGAACTCATTATTTATTGTTTTTATTAAATTGAGGAAACGTTAGCAGTTAGCAGGGATCAAAATAATAAGGCAATGGCCCTTATTGTACGTAAATACCTATTTAGTTAACGCATTTATTATGTGCATTTAACAACCTATAACCTTAAAAGCGATCATAAATTTATGTCTCAACTGTACTTATCTACTTTACCTACAGTAAGTAGGTACAGTATCTACTTACTTATCGCTTTTATACTAAAATGTATTTATATAGTTATTCAAGTTTGTACCTACCGAGCTAAAAATTTCTAGCATTTAAAGACACGTGCAAAAAATCAACATAGTTGTAAAATTGGTACCTTTCTTATCACACTACAAGTTAGTCTTGTACCTACCTACAGAAAAAATATCGCATGAAAAAAGTAAAAGCACATTTCGTAATAATATTTTCAACAGCAATTATTTTACGAAAAAATGTATAAGTTATTATTATAATTGTAGGTAAAACATATCATCATAATCATTATACGCGCGAGAACAACCCTATTTAAGTATAGGTACACATACATATCCCCTAGAAAACTAATTCCAGTAGCATTCACCGCGCCACATTTTTTATTCGAATTCCAAACGGCTTTTCCTAACTTGGGATGATAAAATCGAAAAATCATTCGATCGATGAACAATAAATTAGTTTTTTCGATCTGGTTCCAAAGGTTGGTGACGCATGATATCGGCAGTCGATCAACTTTACTACTCCGTAGTCCGTAGCTAGAGTTACGGTTTTTGTTAAATTGTTTTATGGTGGAAATATTCAATGATGACGGGTAAAAACATAGGTTAGTTTCTTTATCAGGTTTCTTTAAGTGTTTTCTAGAAAAGGAGACAGTCTTGAACTAATCTATTTTTTAGTAATAATACGCTGGAAGAATGTCACGGTTACAAATGTAAAAATACGTGTAATGTCAATGTTTATTGTGCATGGTTTAGATAGGTAATAAAAATATTTATTGCTTTATAATTCATAATTTTTTCGTGCCTCTTGGAAAAAAGTAAACTGCCCGTTTATTTCAAAAACTCGTTGCGCCCGTAGTGTTTTACACCCGAGGATAAAAAATGAGGCTTGTTAGTCAAAGCGGGTATCGTCAGAATTTTCAATTTTGTAAAGCCGTTTTGGCGTGAGAACACTTTTCGCACTTGAAGTGGCAGTATAAAGTAGAGGCTTGCTTATAACGAATAGAATTGAAAATTGTAAAACCCCCGACAGTTAATCAGAAACAAATGATTCCCTATTATGTGGCTGCGGTAATCTTCGATAGCTTTTTAACTAACATAGCTATAAGAACACTACCTCATAGTTCACTTTTTAAACAATATAAAAACAAAAATGTAATCGGTTCTTCGAAGCTACGACGCCAAAGACTGACCACATACCCTGAAACACGCCAAACTTATAGTTCATTTCATACCTTGTATATAGTAGCATTCCTATTCTAGTGTTAGATTATTATTTCTAAGTTCTTTCTGTATCTTCATTTATCAATTCATAAATACAAAAGAGTAAGTCTTGAATGATTGACAGACTAACTGATAGGTCACATTAACGCAGTACCGCTGAAACTAGAGACATGAAATTTAGACGGGGTATTCATTATAATGTAGGGATGTGCTTAGAAAGGATTTTTGGAAATTCAACCCCTAACAAGGATAAATAGATTCAAAGTTTGAAACTTCTTTGATAATCACACGGAAACACAATTTGCCGGGATCAAATGTTGCCTATGTTTAATCCAGGGTGAGATACCCTGGATTAAATCCCCTGAAATGTTTGAGCGTGGAAGAGTAAACTATTGCCTTTATAATATTAGTGTAGTCCTACATATTTGCATAAGTCAGTACCAACTTTCGCTAAAATAGGTTATTATGAGCTAGGTACTAATGTTATAATAGATTACTAGTTTATAAAATTAAGATGACTCGCCACAGGTGCGCTAAATTATGCAATACCTAACTAAAGTATTTCAATAACCCCCATTGTGTTGCGTAGTTGCGCAATTAGTTCGGGAGTTACTGGATGTTATGCTCGCTGTGATGTGTCATTAACGCTTTTGGCTGTGAAACTTGCTTAACATTTCAATTTTGCCAATCATTTTAGTGTTCGGCAAATTAAATCGTAAATTGATTAATAATAGCACAATTAATCCGTTATTTCTGATTGAAAGAACTTTTAGATAGCCTCAAGTGCAGTATTACTTTTTCTACGTAGGTACTATACATCTTTATAGTTAGTCTTAGCATCTTAAAGTGGAACCGGCTATTGCTTTTGCAACATGATAAACAATTGTTTGGTCACGTCCAGACTAAGACCATTGAACAAAATCTATTTTTGAATACATGGCACAGATGGGATAATATAAGGGAAACCTGTACCAAACATCAGGATAAAGCAAGATGAGGAGGATATTACAATGAATCTATAACAACACCCTCCCTGGCTAAGTCTATCTGTAAATTCCATGACTATCTGTAGGTGATTTTTTTGCTCAGGCAATATGTCAAGCAGGTAATGAATATTTCCCGCAGCCCCTTCACTAAATGGCCAGGGGCTATTGACAAGAGAACAGAACTATCGTTCAACTATTTTCATTGAAATTGTTAAAGCATTTTGCTGAACACTTATTGATTTTATGCAAAGCTTGCGGTAAAATGCGCAATTGCTCACCGTACGGAATTTCTTAATTGAAAACTCGCCAATTGTCCTGCAAATTAAGTTTCGGGTACTGAGGAAAATCTAGAAAGTATGACTTTTACACATCTATAAGCACATCGGGTCTTGTATGGACTTTAGCGTAGCTAGCTTATTCATTCATACACTTTTCTGCTTAATTGCTCTATTTACCTATACCAATATATTATAGAAATGTTAATAATTACAACTTGCAAAAGGTGTTAGATTTAGAACAATCAATAAGTACATTTAAAATGTAATAGAGTATACTTATAAGTTGAACAATAGTTACGAAAAATTACTGACTGACTGATACTCACTAAGAATCAAAGCAGTCTAAGCCGCTGAACCTAGAGACATGCATGAAATTTTGATTGGAAATTCCAACCAAATGGGGGTGAAATGGGGGTTCTAAGTTTAAAATTACATTATGTTCTATTTTATGTCGCGGTTCACAGCTGACAGCTACTACTATAATAGTAAGTAGGTATATTAAACAGATGCATTTTTTTATATTAGTGCTTCAGTAAATTTGCTTGTACCTACTAAGAAGTATATATATAGGTAAATGATATCCAAACCATGCCTGTCTGGACAAACTGGCGCTTTTATGATAGCTTTAGCTAGCGGATGGCAGATTAATGACAAAGATTATAAAGATTTCAAACTAGTCCTAGCCTCAAGGCTGCAGGAAATCTAAAATCATCGCTCCACCAAAAGCCGCCAACGGCTTCGAATTAGCGATATATATCTAATTAAAAACTCACACACTCTCATACACAACCCAAGAACCCACAATTTAATACCTGAACGCAGCTATAACTTGCAATTTCGTAATGTTGGCATCACTGCCTAATGACAGTTGGAAGCGCGCGCAAAATCCAAAATGGCGGCGGCGCAATCAAAATGATGACGCGTTACGAATCACACGAATTAACTTCTTTTGTGACTTTAAAATTATAGGAAATTGTCTTTGGTTGTAGGAAAATAGGAAATTTCACGTTGTGAGGTAAACAATGCGTTGAACGGAGTTGCTTTTGTTGGACTGATACAGTTTTTCTCACACGCATTTCAATACGCGATTGTTTGATTGCTTACTTTGACTATAAGTGGGTAGGAATGGGTTCGAAAGGAGCAGTTACACTCCCAGTATACGGTAGAACGGTATCAGCTGATCTACCGTCATACGTAGTGCATTCCTACCATGGGACACTATGTATATAAGTATAGCTACTTAATACCAATATAAAAGTAGTTACATATCAATAATATGAAGTTACACATGGGAATCCACTATTTGTTGATTGTGTAGAACAAAGGCCGTTGACTAGAGCTCCTATTATTATGTTTGAGTCCAAGGGAAAATTCGGTAGGTAGGTAATCAGTGAAAATAAACGGAGTATGGGCGAGATACTATCGACCATTTATAACTCGAATCTAGCAGTCCTAGTTATTGATACCTAATCCTGAGTTATAGTTTTCAAAATACAGGAAAATTTCAAAATTATTCCAGGTACACTTCCGGTAATCTTCAATCGATTTCTGAAATACCCAATAACGATTTTAGAAACTCATCACATCGATTTTCGGGACCGGGACTTTCAGGGTAAAAACTCTGCTTATTCGTACAAATGTTTTAACATTCACATTATAGCAAATAAACTGTACTTTAATAATCGACAGCTCGTCATCACAGCTTATATTTACCTACCTTCCTTAAGTACTTTATGAAAGGAAAACGGTCAAAGATTAAAGTTGAGAAAGGTCACAACTTTCTACCTAAACGCAAGATTACCTACGACGCGAATTAACCATTGTAAACGAGGTAAGCATTAGAAAATAAGCTGTATGTTAGGTTTGTGAATGCAGTGAGGATATCATTCCCTATTTATCTTGATTTGATAAATTGCAGTACCTATAGAACCGGCATAGAACAAAAGCTCAAAGTCAGCGAGCGTATAGACAAATACTTAACTGTACTTATACGAAGATTAATATATATATATATATATATATTGTAATCACATAAAAAAAATACAATTATACTGAGCTGGGTCTCTCCGTAATTCCATCTACTTTTCCTCATCACAAGCCAGTTCGTTCCAATTTTTATCTGACTGCGAAAGAAGGAGGGCTATTTTTTCGAGTATGTATGTATGTTTACTTCTTTGGCACGCTCAGGCCTAAACGGCTTGTCGTATTTTTATGTAAGTGGTGTTATCTGCAGATACCAGATGTTAGCTGCATCCCGCAATTTCAGTTGTAAATTTTTGCAACCTGCTTTTTTGAAATCACTTTTAACCACTTCACCACTTCGCCAGCCAGTTGGAGGCGATTAAAGGGCGAAGGCTTTCGACTAACCGTCATTCTGCTGATGTGGCCAGCACTATTGAAAAACTAGATCGGTAAATCCATTGAGAATCTACAATGCCACTTTTAAGTCAAGTCTTATGACTTATGAGTTTGTTATAAAAATATAAATTAACAGAAAAACGTAAACGGAGACGTTAGAGGAACCTTAATAATTTCCCCAAGTGTATTTAGATATTTAAAAATCCACTAAAGGAATCGCTATCCCAGTAGCGTATTCTAAGATTCTGTGCCCTGTGCCTGTAGGATTTGCCGTCCAATAATTTAAAAGAAAATCCTCCGCCCACGCCACGCACCGGCGCGCCTGTTGTCATTACGATTGTCCAGCGTTTTAATGTGTATCAAATTTAAACCGAAAGAGTAGAGGTTTTTTACCGACTTTCCAAAAAAAGAAGAGGTACTCAATTCGACGGTATATTTTTTTATGATTGCTACCTTATTTCTCGGCGACAACTGGACCGATTGCACAAAATATTTTTTTTGTAAGTGTAGGTACCTTAATACTTCTCCTTAGATCCATAATATCTCTATTGAAAAAATAACTCATTAGATCCACCATGGATCAGGTCAATGTATTTAATGAGATTAATCCTATAATTTTCAAGTATTCCCATTTAAATTTTATCGATATCGGTCCAGAGGTTTGATTTTTAAATTGTAATAACTGAAAAAGTTCTAACGGCGCCGGCGCCTGCCACTTACTTAATCAACTCTTTCTAACTAATAAGAAGTCAGTATTTTTTTTTCTAAAAAGTACTCGTTAATTAAGTATGTCTTTTTTATATTTCTTCGAGCATACTTAAATCAAAAAAGCTGTGAAAAGGCACAGCTTTTTTGATTACATTTATTGATACATACGGGCCAAAACCTTTTTGCCCTTAAGGTGAATACGTATTTAATGTACCGAATGCATTTCATAAAATTTTAAATAAAAAATCCCAAAATAACGTGATAAGTCCTCACAGTTATTTTCAACTATAGAAAGAAAGAAAAAAATATTCCCCTAATAGGTATAGCTTTTTAAAACAACTCAAACCTATATTATTATATTCCATGATTTCTCACATAAAAAATGCACAGTAAATAAATACTCTATGATTCATAAGAACTGACCTGACCGGTCGCTCGATCTTGATTCTTGAATGCAGTTTTGCACATAAATACTAAGAAGTATACATAATAAATAAAATTCCCGTCCGTAAATGCAGCCGGAAAATATTTGGATGATGCAATTGCTTCGACTAGTTTGGTAAACAAAGTTTTTCCGGTACACGAACTAGGATAAATATTAAATAGTTGTTTACGTTGAGAAAAATGGTTTATTGCTATATGCATGTATTGCTACGGTCGACAGTAACTTATTAGCGAATTGTGATATCAATACGGGTTTGCACGCGTATCTGATTGTTGGAAAGGTCCAACTAAGTATTCGTATATGCATTCACTGTTCAGTAATGCCGACTTTGGTTAAGGTACTGTAATTTGGGTACGTTACCCTGGTGTTTTGATAAAAGCACTTAGATAATAAGGTAAGTACTCATTCATTATATTCTGTATATAAACAAAAAACTCAGAGGTGCTTGATGCGACGCGACGCTAACTTAAGAGGCAAGAGGTTCACCAATTAAACGGTTATTTAGTATGCAACCAGTACAGACACCTGTCATCAACGTCAGGTGTAAATAATAAATAAAAAAATATTGATATAATATCAGAATCGTACACTACGACTATGGTTTTACGTAATATTTACTGTCGTAAGGCACCGGTGACCACGACGTAATAAATTAAAAACTTGGAAGTGCATGCCTGTCTAACCTGGGTGCATCCCGCGCCTACCTAAAGGTAACCACTAAACTGAATGGCTCATTCTGTTATTTTAAGAACAGAGCTGTTGATGGAAGACGATCTCTCCAGGTTCACCGAACGGTTATCAAGTGGTGCGTTATAGTAATTCCAACCTAAGTTCTATTCACTAGAGTTATTTCTACTTCATATGTAACATTATGTATATAATACCTACTTGTAAACATGTAAGCGAGTGCAAATTGTGTGTCACGGCCGTACTATGTAATGTAACATGACTAGATGTGTATAGATAGGGGAACAGCTGATTCACTGCACATAGCTGCTTCAGCTTTGTTTGACGTGATTTGTGAGCTGGTGATAGCCTGGAAAGGATGTGGAGGATAGCCTGCATAATATTCCCTAAATAGTAGGCATCTAGGACACAGGTAGATAAATGAACGCTTAATTGCACACACAATACATAAAATATAAAAACTACAATTTAATTTTAATTATGTAGAACAATAAGTGGCGGCCTCATCGGTAAAAGCGATCTATTCCAGACCACCTTTGGATAGAGACTATTGACAAAAAAATATAAGATGTGTGTATGAACTAGCATGTCAAATATGCAATCCCCAGAGAGATTTGAGACCGAAAGTATCATTAAAAAAGGGAATCCAAATAAATGAGCATCAAAGTGGTGTCCAAGATTTTCAGCTGTTAGTATAAACCTTTTAGCCATCTACTAGGAGTTTCTAAAAAAAAACTGTTATTTAGTTGCAATAGTTTATTGGCCTGCAATACAAAATGTACTTATTTCGATTGGCGGTCGGTCCATTAGATAAGGTTGTTCGTAATTACTTATGAGTACAATGACACCCCTTCCGCTTAATACTCGTACACAACACAACTAACCTGTTTAGCTCCTAATAGCTACATAGTCAAGTAAGATACTTTTAAAATCTAAAGCTTGTGATTCATTTCAAACAAATATTACTTTTTTTTTTTAAATTAACAACTGTATTCAATTCGGCAGGCATTTTGATTTATAAACTTAACTACAGGATTCATTTTGATAAAACATGTACCTATGAGATCAATTATAGAAAATTATAGCCTGGTTATCATAAAAATCGGAGAACATGCATAAGTACAAAAGCTGAAGAATAATTATTCCGACGAATTGGTAACCAATTTTTTTAATTTTTTTGTATTAGTGCGCCACGCGGTGTTATCTGCGGAAATGTGATTATCCCACGGAAACACTGTATTTTACTAGGATGAAAAGTATCCTATGTCCATATCCAGGGCATAATAAACAACTCGAATTTAGGTGACAAATTTCATTTAAATCCGTTCAGCAGTTTCTGCATGGAACAAAACATACACAAATCCATACATACAAAGTTTGTATTACAAACTAAGCTTTCGCGTTTGTAATGTTGAGTAAGATTGATTCATTTCTATTTCATAACTTTAATAACATAATATAAGAATCGATATTAAAAGTTCTAGTAATAATTCTATAGTATAGATATATCTAATGGTTCGTATAGCCCCTTGATCCTGCCCTACCCGTAGAACTAGTTTCAGCCCGCGGCAGGTGCTGGTACTTAGATAACTCGCATTCACTACGCTCACCTGGTTTTCCTGATGGTTAACGTTATTTTATGATAGTTGAATTGGATTAGTTGGTATGTTTTGGCAACTGAAAACTTTGAGAATTTGCCCTAACTACCTTCATAGACTTTTGGCGTAGGCTTTAAGTAAATGTGTCAATATTCTTAGTATGAAACAATATTTAAGCCCAGTTTACAAAAAGGGGTTGTTTAACCCCTTTTTGTAAATCAGTTATATAAAAACTCATTTCACATATAAGTACATAAGGTATATAAGACCATACATTTAACGAAACATATTCTTAAGGTTTTCCCATTTCCGTGGAATGCATTTTTGTTTTGATGAAGTCACCTAGCTGCCACGTGCATCGTGACTAAGTCAATGAAGTTACTACTGGATATATCTTTGTTAAGTTAAATATATATATATTAGTAAGACACATGTAAGTACTTCTTTAAGTTAAGTCATATTTAATATATATTCTTTAGTTTTCCTTATTTTTATAGATCAAAATAGAGCTGGTTTACCAGAACGCTCTGTCCAAAGATAAAACACGGTAGTCTTTGCCAGGCTTGAGTTTTGGCTAAAGTTATTCTATCTATCTGACATAAATCTCAAAGATAATATCCCTACCTAGCATGTTGTTTCTTACATATTCTTGGTGAACTTGGTGAAAAATCTCGACTCATCCTTATCCGTATATTTAGCCCATCCAATGCCAATAAGTCATGTATGCTCGTGTAATAAAGGATAAAATTTCGGCACACTCAAGTTTTCACACATGTTTCTTTGCAAGAATATTAATATAGATTACTAATTGTATTGAAAAAAAAGTTCAAATATTGAAATTAATTCTTATATAAAAGTTCGGACAGTGTCCGAAAATATTTTTCATAGAAACGTCAACATTTTTGTGTTTTAGAATGAAGACTAGGTATTTCTGGCAAAACCTTTGTTTAACAAACTTTAGCTTGCAGAATTATATAAAAAACTTTAATTAAAATTCACATTGTATTTTATGTTAACTTCGTTAAGAATTTGGTTTAATACGATGGCGGTGTGACAGCCGTCACTATAAAAATTTAATTAATTAATTTAAAGTAAGGTTCCTGATAGTAGGGTAGTTCTTTAAGTTGACTTGCCTATTGTGTATAAGGTCTAATGATTTTGTGATTTTGAATCCTACAATCCTTGGATGTTGATGAAACCATTTCGACAAAATTATACAAATTAAGTACTTTCTGCTTACTTCTTTCTTCTACACAACAGAAACGATTTCGAACAATTCATGTTTTTGTATTTTCTAAATTGTCCAATACAAAATCAAACAACATGGCCTACATTAGCAGAACTTAGTACCTTCTACACCTAAAAACTTCCTCATACGAGTTGGTACTCGCACTCGCACATTTAACAAGCACTTGAATCGTTTTAAAAACATGCAAAACCACTTACCACTCAAGTGTTCTCTATCCATAGGCGTCACTGTCTGACGTAACCTTGACACGACTAGCGCAAATATTTAGGTATACATATCTACAACTAGGCAACCTAAGGCCAACCTATCAAATGTTCTATGCCTCTAAACAACTCATAACTAACAAACTAATATAGCTACGCCCATTTTATCATTCCTTAAACCGACCAATGCCATGTCAAGTGATTTAACAATACTAATTTATTAATGTCATGTTCTAAATTGGTCTTTATTGCTTTATTATAGAGTTTGAAATTGTGTCTAATGTGTGGTAAACGCACACACGCGCGCTTCTCACGCACACGTTTGCAAGAGTGTCACGAAATCCAGACCGTTTCTAGGTTAAAGCATGCGCCCGCGCCGGTGCTACTATTGACACCATATTGACGGTTATTTCTGGGATTTTATGTATGATTTTTTTTCCTAGACAAAGAACTTTCAAATTAACGAATCACGTATGTATTCGCTGAGTGTTATAATAATGAAAGTACTGCCGGTTATAAAACTGACAGGGTCACTAGGACTGGTATAGATTTACCGTGTCTTTTTCTTTCTCCACGAGTCACCAGCATTTTTGCGAATAGTTACAGAACACAAAGGAACAGCTGACATTACAATCTACATTAAATCAAAATCAATCAGTTGTGGGTTACATACTTCATATTTTTATGAAATATTGGGAAAACTCCTGTTGAAATTTTTGCCGACTGCCTTGATTTTTACACACGTGTGGTAACGGAAAAATATTATCACTTGAGTAGCATCACTAAACATACGTCTATTATATGTATAACAAGTAATTTTGCAAAATAAACTTGCTAGTTGCAGTTAATTTGTTATTTCAAAACAGTGGTGATGGTTTGCAAACATGTAGACATTGGATTCAGCAATTTTGAGCAAATGGCATTCAACCTGTCAGTAGCCAGCAATTTAAGGCCTTTTTCTACTTAGAGCTTATTAAATTTATTAATTTAAAAATATTTTTTGGTCTAATAATTTGAGTCTAAATAAATGTTTGATAAATGAAAATGTCCTGCAATCTATCGTCATACTATGGAGTTCGTAGCGACCTTGCATCGAGTCGCAGTCGCGGCCTAGAGCTAGACGCAGCGATTCACTTTATTTATTTGACTACATAACCGTAGAGCGCGCCGGCGCGGCGCGGGCGCAATGTCGCATGATTTTGCGCAAATGAGTCCTTGGGTATGGTTTGTAACATATACATTGGAATACAACTGTCAGCTGTCATAGTAACTTTTTAATGATTTTAACAGTTCCACATTTATCTTATCTTTAGGTTTTGCGATTATATCTCGGAATTAAACAAGTGTTCTGGGATGTATTACGCTTATTTTATCCGCGTTTTGTTTTTTTACCGGAACTCAAACTATACCTACATGTACATAAAATCAAATCACTCCGTTACCAAAACAAACCAACAAACATATCACTTTCCCATTTACGATAATACAACAAGCTTTTGCGGTTCCGTCCACGTTAAATTTATTCCCCGAAAAAAAAAGTAAATTATGTACTCTCCGGACCCAGAACAACCTCTGCGCAAAAATCAATCCGTTACTAAGTAGCTGACGAAAAGGTAAAAGGTAAATAAATAATCATAATATATACTTATAATATGTGTCGGGTTTATTTTAAAATAAATAGTTTTGGATATTTTTTCTTGTGGTCATAGATATTATGATAACTTTATCTTGCATAGTTAGTTTTACATATCTCAATGCAACAGCTGTCTTGCTAATAACTCTATGTCTGTATGATTGTACAGACATAGAGTTATTATAAATTATTTACACGTTATATAAAACTTATATAAGTTTAAAAATGATGCATATCTTTGATAGTGACTTAACTTTCGAGCTTGGAAATAAGCTATTTTTCAGTGCTTTTAAAGCTTACACATAATACATTCTAGTACTTATACAATTATACTAGCTTTTGCCCGCGGCTGCGTCTGCGTATGGCACTCTCTGGCTTTCGAACTATCTGTGTGTAAAAAGTCAAGTCAATTCGTCACTCAGTTGTTGAGGAGTAAAAGTATCAAGCGAACCAATAAACAACCAACACACACTTTCACATTCATAATATGTGTGAGATTTTACTGCTAAGTACTCATTAATAATGTGTATCCAATGTACATGTACATGCATTTTATTACGTCACCTGTACGTATAGAATTTATAATTTTTGTTGATTGCCATCATCATTATAATTGCAATCAAAATTATGTACCGAATATTGTATTTAGTTAATTTTGAATAATATTGAAGCGTGAAGTTTCAGACTCTACTCTATTGTTCTAGATCAGAGTTATACATATTACTATTTAAAAGTTAAATTAATAAGTGGTTAGAAGCGAAAAAATCCTAGCACTCTTTATACTGTGTATCTTAAACTTAGCATTTCCTATTCCTAACTCCAATAAAACATAAGTTAAGTATACCTATATGTATGTTCGTAATCACTTGAAAAAATCTTTATTTTGATACCACACTCGATAACTTTTGAAAACTTTTTTTTGAGATTACTTTAGGTGCGAAAAAACCTTAATTTTGTATTTTGTTTTAATTTTGATGTATTCAGTGTCTCTCTCACGACTAAGTCACATCTATTGACTCCACTCATATAAAAATACGACAAGCCGTGTAGGCTCTACACTCGAAAATATAACCAATAAAATAATGATTTGAAAAGACAATATTTCAAAAAAAATTACATAAATATGATTCCCATAAAAACCCAGATCAATAGATCATCGTTAGCCAAAAACTCTGACACTAAGGAGCAAGCTTTAGGTACTTTGGCTTGCTCCTTACTTTAAAAACTTAAGCAAATCTTAAGAAAATTATTAATATAACAGCTAAACAAATGTTTAAGTTAGTTAAGCTAAGCTAAGTTTGATATGATGATGATTGCGGTTTGCGGTTAAGTCTTGGTGAAACTGTAGAACCCGGATGCGATTTGAGATGGTACCTTGAAAACCAGTTATGTACGAACCTTCAAAACTTGTTTAGATCTTCAACTATGGAAAAGTCTTGGCATTCTAACCTTCTTTAGGTTAAAACTTTTGCTTGCTTTTGCACTTGTTACGTCTGTATAGTTTAACCGACTTTCGAAAACGAGGAGATTCTATGTTCGTCTGTATGTACATTTTTTGTGTATGTTTATCCATATTTTCTTCAATTGCGAACCGAATAAAATATTTTTTTTCTGATGATGGAATTTCAAAAAAATCGAGGAAAAACTAACTAACAATGTAATGGTATCTTAGAAGTTAATTTCGACCCATTTTCCGGATTGAGTTTGCTGAATTCTTTTTAAATTAGGTAACATTTGTTTTGCATTAAAAATCATTTATTAAAAAAAAGCCAGTTCAGATTTTTTTAAATATTCACGTTGAATTACTAATATACAGGGTTAAATATTTGAAAACTTCTTTTTGTATCATTTTTATAGCGTGTTAGGCCGCGGGTGATAGCAATTTTTTTAATTCAGACGCACTACGTAGGTATGCTACCTATAGCTGAGTGTGTATCACGCCTAGCCTAATTAATCTCAGTTCCAGCGTCAGGTTTCTGAGAATCCGACAGCTATTTTCGATTTGAACATGCAATTAAGGTAAACAAAGCGATGAGCAATGAAGCGCCCTGATTAACTGTCGCTATGACAAATTTGTTTTTACTCAACTGCCCAAAAGGAGAGTGATGTTTTTTGTAAGTTTCTTTGTAGTATTAAAATACTTAACACGAAAAAACCATATGAAAGTGAAACACTGTCGTGTTTAATCTTGTATTTTTATTTATTTCGTATATTATAAATACTAAATTCAGTATAGTTACTAGGTTTGTACGTAACTAAATCAAAATTTCTTAATAATTTCTACTTATTTCTTTCTGCGGAATAGAAGTTAGTTGTCACTTTATTACCAACTTCAAAAAGAGAAGGTTCTCAATTCATCGATATTAGGTATGTTTGTTTTCCAATTACTCAGAGATGGCTAAAATATCTACTTATCTGAAAATTATTTTTTTTGTAGTATGGGTCTTTTCTATTAGTCCCTCATAATGGTTATTAGAATAGGCCCAAACTTTTTTAGTAAAAATCACTTTTAATTTTTCATTATCTTAGTTAACATTCTGCGAATTAAATTTGACACAATTCGGTTTTCACTTTTTTACCCGACTGCGAAAGAAGGAGGGTTGTTTTTCGAGTGGATGTATGTATGTATATTTCTTTGGCAAGCTCTAGAGCCTAACATAATTAAAGATGATACACAGGTTTAAAAATTTAGCAGTCGTGTTTTTTTGATGCCGCTTATAACCACTTGTTAAAGTATATGTCTGAACAAGCGTTTTAAGTGTCTAAGCTTGTTGTAAGGTAAAAAACATACGTATAAAACGTTAGTTGAACTATAGTTTAAACTAGTCATGGCAGCAAATAGCCGTATGAGATTAACGACTGTTAGTAATGTTATTAGTTAGTTAGCACCTTGTTAAACTACCTCGTACTCTTGTGTACTAGCTTTAGACAAAGTAATAAACCGAAGCTTTAAAACATGACTACTAGCTGCGCTCCGCAGTGTTACCCGGGGATCTCTAATACTTTCTACTAATAAATATAGCCTATGTCACTGATAATGTTTCTAAAGGCAAAAGTATTTGAAATCCGTCCAGTAGTTTTTAAATTTATTTAGTACATACAAAAATACAAATCATTCGTGTTTATAATATTATGTAGTAGGTATGGAATACATTTCAAACCATATCACCCTACTGCCGGGCACGACTCTCTCGTAACGTTTTCCTTCATGGCTTAATTTTCTGCCGAGTTCTCTATTTCCGTATAACTATAATCTCGATCCTAGGTCGCCGTCGTTGTACATCAGCTAAGTTGCGGTCAAGAGCAAGCCAATTGTGTATCAAAAACACCGATATAGGATTATTATTATCGATGTCGATAATTTAAAAAAAGCAAGTGGTAATTGATTGATATGAGGCATGGGTGTACGAACTAGGCTACCAGTAACTAACTAGTATATATACTTATGATGTACGTATCAGAGTCCACATATTTTCCTTAGTAAACAAACTAATTAAAACTGCAGCCCGATTCATTCTGATCGAATAAGTTTGCAACACAAATTTCGCAAAGTTTGTTACAAAATCTCAGACTTTTAATTGTAACTGACCGATGAACGAAGCGTCTCTCCTTCGAGTCTGGCAAAATGTTCTTGCATCTGAAAGTTTGCATGTACCTATGGATTTTAGTCCGTAAGAAATTTTGTACTAAAGTACAGGTCGTAGTTTCCAACCAATCTTGACGCTATTTGGTATACAGGCTCTAGGAATTTTTTGAATATTTTAGCCGTCATGGATTTTTAATCGGAGATGTATTTCCACCAAACATACCCCATGTAGCTTGCTTGAAAATGCAAGACGACGTAAGATCCATATCGATGATTTGGGTTCTTCTGCCAAGCTTCCAATATAAGTAATTCGTGTTGTAAAGTTTTCGAATCCGATCGAGAAATTGTTATGAATTGGTATTTTCATCTTATTGAGTTTTTTCGCAATTTGAGGATTTTAATAACTTTTATTATGTATTGGGACTAATAATTCTGCGAACTGTTGACCTAATGACCGTAATATTAAACCAACCATTTAACTGTTTTTATATTTAGAATTTTTAATGAAGGTTGCCCTCTGCTATTCTGTGCCAAATTTAATTGCAATCAGTCAGTGCATTGAATCGTAGCAAACCTCTTCCCTTTTTGGGAGATGTATCCCTTGTATAATATCATAATTGATAAAAAAATTATGCTCGCTAAGATCAGGTTTCTTATTAGTAAAAAATGATACACAGGTAATTCAGATAGAAATACCTACTTCTGTCTGATTTACTTTGTATCTTTTTTTACCAATAAGAAACCTGACCTTATAATGCATACTGAACTGACACAATTATGAAAGTAGCGTTATTAATTCACTTGCGTGACGCTTTCTAACATTTGTAATTACATTTTTGCATCCCTGGACACTCGAGCAATTTATTGTAAATTAAATAAAGTGTTAAAATTACTACAAGTATGAACTTCTAGACTACATTTTTTTTCTATACATACTCTATTTTTAATATTCATATATTCTGTCGACAGCCGATGAACTTTTTCTATGGAACAGTTGCTTATGTTTCTCGAATTAAGAGTTCGTTCCAACTTTCTTGTTGTTTTTATTTCTTGTTGTAAAAGTTGTTTCTTAGGATGTATTGATGTATGTAAGTAAATTCGTTGCCCCCTTTCTAAAACTACTAAATTAATTATCAAAAAATATGTTACTGTAATTGTTCTCAGTATAGTCGGAGTGGCTCATGCTAGCTTTAGAGTTTTAAAGCCTACCATTGTCCTCAATGAAGACTGCCTACTAATGGTTAGTACTAAAATTCTGCTTTGAGATCGATTCTGCTCATTTATGCTGGATTCGATTCCCGGCCGAGGCTATTGTTCAAATGAAGAGTCATATGTTTCAGTCTAAATCCTGAGAAATCCTGGGAGGAAGTCTATGAGTGTGAAACGTATTTTTTTATTACGACAGCGATCTGTCTGGTATTCCTTCATCTATATATATAAAAAAGTCCTGACTGACTGATATTCGCTAGGAATTAACGCAGAAGCTAAACCGCTGAATCTAGAGACATGAAATTTCGAGGGTGTATTTATTATACAGTGCAAGGGTGTACTAAGAAAGGATTAGAAATTTTAACCCTAAAATTAATAATTTCGATTTTATTCATTATCGCGATAAACGCCGTCGACAGTAACTTGTAGTTTATAAAGTTCCTGTTAATAAAGTCGTGAAAATAAAATTTAAAACAAACACTTGCAATTCCAATCCTCTGACATGGCCTACCTCGTTAGCATTTGACGTTGAAGTATGATCGCGAATGGCCGAACAAAACCTTCTAACGAGGCTTTATCTGTCATTGTGATAAATGACCACTAATCGTTGCTGAAAAATGCATTGTTGTCGGTTGCATTTCGAATGGGGGTCAACTGATTCGTTTACTGTTGAAGCAAGAAACGCTAGTATTTGTGTAAGGGTTTAGGACTGTTGTCGGTCAGGTAGTACAATGATTTGCGAAAAGCGGCGCATGAACAAGAGATCTATTTTTTAAAAGCTCTTACGAACTAATTACTCGCTAATGATGTCACAAACGTAGGCTATGCAAAAAAACACATTCTTAAAAAAACATCAAATCAATAGTAACGAAAGGTATAAATCACTCATATTTATATTTTATACTGATAGAGTTTCACAGATTGTAAGTACCAATCGTAGAAAATAAAACAGAGCCACTGAAATAAACTTATGTCAGTACATAATGATTATATGACCTGTGATAGTCTTGTATAATAATTTCTCATATTTTAAAGAAAGGTTAATACTCGAAGTTTCGAACTCAGTAAATCAACTGTTAGCAGAACTCAAAGTTTTACTATCAGGTAGGTACCTATTAGTTTTGTTTAATGCACCATGTATTTAAAAGAGTAACTAGACCAAAACCAAAGGGACAATGTGTTAACGAGGCTAACAAGTGTGCCAAGGTGAGTGTCGCGAGCTAACACGAGCAGTCTAAAAACTGAATAGCATGATAATGTCTGCCATATCGAGTGACATACTATTTAACTGCTGGCAAATGTGACAATTATTTAAATATTTTTTTCATTTGCTATGTTTAATTTAAATCTGTTTTTTATTTAGATTTTAGTCGAGGTACTAAAAATAGTTAATAGACGTCAAATAGTTACTAATTTGGGTATTGCAAATACATTCATCCGAATATGTTTTTTAAAGAAATATATTTTAATATTTATAGTCTTCATTATAAGTATAGATTATGCTAGTATTTTTGTGAATCAAGTAATCGTAAAGTCATTGTAATTGAGCGTGTTAATACTTCTGGCAGTCTGAACATAAGTTGCTGTCGATCTAATTAGAGCATTCAAATCCTACTAATAGTGCATTTACGTTTGTTGCTCTTTCACGCAAAAAATACTGAATCGATTTGGATGAAGTTTGGTACGGAGATAGCTTATACTATGGATTAGCACATTGCTACTTTTATACTGTATTAATGCGGGTAACACCGCAGGGCGCGGCTATAAAATCTATAAATTTTGATTATTATAGTATCCTCAATTGCTTTCTGTTATTCTAAAACTCTAAGTCTGTATTTTAAACATTATTTTATAATATTTATGTGAGTAATTCTGTTTATAAGCGACATGACTCAGCTTGGCCGTAGTGTTGAAGATTGATAGCCTAGATCAAATAGGTAGATGAGTAACCTAACTAAGGACCTGAATACAAATCAGTCTAGCCAGAACAGGACTTCCGCATCTTCCCGCCAACGCATTTTTAAATTCATTGTCTGAAAGTATTAAAATATTCATGAAAACAGGAAATCGTAGGTATTTATTCAAATCACAATTAACCTTGCAACTGCTTAGAATACTAGATTTACCTAGATTTGTTTTTCTTAGAAAATGTGGTTTCTTGGATACTTATAATATTATTATGTATATGCGTCTAACAATGTTTTGTTAGTAATTTTCCTAAGTATATGATTTTCCAAAATTGTTTTGTGTGAATAGCCTGGATTTTAACTACTCTATAAAAATATATAAACTCAACTAAAATGTATCTGACAGCCTAAGGTCTTCAGAAAAAGAGGTTCTCTATTGTATTTGTTTGCAGTGGTACCATTATATTGTAACATGGCAAATATTATTTTTAGTTGACGGTTTTACAGTCAGTGTTCACTCTGTTGATTCAGGTTAGAGACGGATAAGTTTAGGTTGATGAAAGTGGGTTGTAAACTAATAAAAAGTACAGAATTGTATACAAGGGGCAATCGTGTTTTTTAATGTTATGCTCCCCGATTTCTCAGAGCCTTTACGAAATCGATATTTTTAAATGAAGTATAAATGCTATTGTTGATTTATATTTGTTAAAAGAGTGATAAGTTATTGATTACATATAGTTGTTATAGTATAGTCTGGGAATTAAGAACAAAATAATCAGTTAATAATAACTCTGCCTATGGAGATAATTGTTAATACATTGAATAGAGAAACCCAATGCTGGAGGTTATATTATGAAACTTGTTTTAAAATACCTCTATCTACCGCTGCTATGATAGATAGACATACATTAGGTGCTCCATTAGATATGAAACGACTATGATATCATAGCATATGATAAGCAGATTATCACGTTTCTAGCTTACATACTGATAAAATTGAACGCTAAGGATTACGCGTGGGCTCATTTTAGATAAGCGCAAAATTGTGTGGTTTTAAATAGCTCAGTATTTTAGCTCCGTTTTACAATAACTAACTAAATAAATAAAAAGTAAGTAATGACTGACTGAACGAAAATGCCATGAAACGCTAAGAACGCCTAAGGCGCTGCACCTAGGGAATTTAGAGGTTGTGTTTATTGTAAGGAGTAAGGATATACTAAGAAAAGATTTTTTGAATTTAAAGCTATAAAAGAGTCAAATGTGGGTTTAAAGTTTTATGTCGCCCGCATCGCCGCATGTGACAGTTATAGATAAGTTTATACAGTTGTGCTATTAGTATTCTTGTTTTTTACCCCCTAATCTATCAATTCTGTTAATATTAAAAACCCTCAATCTACTTGTTCCTATCAAATAAATTGTCATATAAAACATTAGCAGCGCAGCAAACCTCCATAGCAAATAAGATATTAAGTATAGGTTAGTCTTTTATGGTTACCGCCAATTTTAATGTGGAGACTACGATACGAATAGAACTTATTCTATAGCTTAGTGACAAGTCATGTTAGTCATGACTTAGTGACTAACATAGCTAACTACGGACTGGATGATATAAAAGTATAAATAAATACAAAATGCTTTATCTAATACACAGCTGGTTTCGAAAGGAAGTCGGATAGAGCAGGTGCGCTATTCTATGCATTGGCGTTTGAGTTTATATTATTATTACGGTATTATTTAATTTATATATAGCTAGCTGACTCGGCGAACTTCGTACCGCCTACCAGTTATATGTGTTTAAACCTTCCTTAAACCTTCACAAACATTTCAAAACCAAAATCACCTAAATCGGCTCAGCCGTTCTCGAGTTTTAGCGACACTAACGAACAGCAATTGATTTTTATATTACGAAGAAGATATAAAAGAGTAAGTCATAACTGACTGACTGAATCAACGTAGAGCCTAAATCGCTAAACCTAGAGACATGGAATTTGGAGGCTTTATTTATTATAGGGCGTAGGGGTGAACCTCTAGGAAAGGATTGTTGAAGTTTTTTATGCGTAAGGCGTCATATTGGGGCTCAATTTTTTTTTACTAGAGCAATGCCGTGGTTTATAGTTACTTGTTTATTAACAAAAAGGAACATACACAACCAATGCTCTTTTCAAACTTTACAAAGCCTGAAAATTCCCGACATTAACAGGTACGCTGCTACAATCAAGCAAACAAACCTAAATGTACCGTCACTCGATCCGCCCAGCAAGGTTTTGCCCTTGCTCAGTCTCTCCAATACCTTCAAATGTATGTAATTACATATTTAATGCGCATGCACTGTAATTGATAAGTCGGTTCGTTTTATTTGCGTTTCGGAGTCAAGGTCCTGTCGTACGAAGCTAACGGATGTTACATTATTTGGTACTGATTTATAGGATTTAACTTGTAAAAATAGGGTTAGCTACTAGTTCGAAAATGAGGTTTCAAAGTAGGATACATATTTTTTTTACTGCAACCAGTTATGTATAGGTATACAAACAATAACGTTTGTGTCGTTCGTGGTCCTACTTGTTGTTGGCTCGAAACCCGGAAAAAAAATTCATTACTCCAAGTTGTAAAATCTGTCGCCAAGCACCTAACGGTGTGTTTCGGCAGCCTTCCTTGAGAGCCAGTGTATACTAGACTAGGCATGCTCCATCTAGGGCTACAGTGTCGCTGACTTCCGTGGTGGTGCGAACTTGTGTTAAATTGCTAGCTGTTCAGGATTAAAAAAAAACTATATTTTTGGTATAATTTTTGATTTCCTACAAAATTGCTGCTTATGCTTTCGATGCAGCATTTTCTATAAAATTTATTAATTTAAAATTCAAAGCATAAATAAACTAATAAGAACTGATCTTATAAAAACAACATAGATGGAAATATAAGTACAGGCAATTCAATTTAAAAATAAGATAAAATCAACAAGTACATTAGTTAATATTGCGCTACCAAGTATTATAATTAACTCTACTCATTATGTTTTAAAGACTTTTAAAATTAAATAAATAACGCATTTGATCTAGGTGCATATAACTGCATCCGTTTTCCTACATCTATGTACTACCTAGTTACCTATATGAATAACAGGAAAATAAATTTAAATTACCTAATAATAATAAAATGACATATAATATTATTTAGCTATTATTATATGGTATAAAGTACTTATGTACCTAATAACCGTGATTAGGATTAGTGATTAGCCAATGGTTAGCGTTAATCACTTAAATAACCAACCAGAAGGTAGTTACGATTTATTGTTTTAAAATTAAAAACATGTCTTCTGTCTCGCTTGTTTATTAACGGTTTTAGACTAATATTCAGAGAATCAAAATAACATGGAAATATTCATTTTCAAATTTTTCAAGTGTTCCTAATTAATTCTCAATAAAAAACTAAAGAAAAAGTTATTGCTTAATATAGCGTAAATAGGTAATCAATTTTGTATTTTTTTTAACTTAAAACAAAACAGCATGTAACAATTTTTATGTGCACATGTTAATTTACCATTCAAACCTATAATTAGGATAAAAAGTGGTCCTAGGTAGCCTAGATTAATAACGTAGGTATTGATAGATAGTAGATACGTATCGAAAATAGTAAATCCATAATTACTCCATATCACCTACGATCGAAGTCCATCAAAGCAAAATGCATTCACAAACAAAATCAAACTAAACAGAAACAAACCGTGACAGGAGCAATTAATTTAATAAAGCCTACATTTAGGCCAAACAAACTACTTCGTGACGCAATTACGAAACTATATCTATCCTGTTTTGTTGTGGGTGTTTTCCGTAGGCTGTCTCGCTTGCACGATCGAAATACCGTAAGCGAGAGCTGGGTGGGCGGCGCGGTTTTTTCACAGTTAGATAACGGAGCGCACCGTTTTCGCTAGCAAGCGCTTTCCGCATTTCTGTCATGACTTTTGGTGACTGATAGCAAGCTAAATATTGATACTTTAAGAACTGGCACAATACACAGTGTGTAGTAGCCACAAAAAACAATGAAAAAAATGGCAATTTAGCCAGTTAAGTAGATTGTTATTAATAATAACATATTAAAAGTAGTTTCTACCCCCAGCTTTTCCTGTACTTATACTTGTTATCCCGTTCGTTCTTATCATAATTATGCACAGTATTTTTTTTATGCGTAAAAGTACCTAATATTTAAAAAAAAACCTATCTTCGTAGGTAACACAAGTTCATGCATATACTTACGTATATTATTAGGAATACCTACTAGCATATACATAGGAATAACGGATAAGGGTATACTAAACCAAAAAAGGATCAAAGTACTCATCATGAAAAGCTCTAATAGTGTATAGAACAAATCCGAATTCGACTAAAAAATCAAAGGTCTTTAGTTAGTTTTGACTTTGATTTTAAATGAATAACTGTGAAACTTGTATGATATAAAAGAATATATTTCCTAAATTTCGATTTGCTCCCAAATGAACCCATACGATTGGCCATCAAGATGAGTATAGTGACCCTCTAAGGGCTCAATACAATCTACCCCTCATATATGATCAATAAGTTTAATTTACTTTTGTATCATAATATTTCAAGATATATAGTTAGGTACATATGAAGTGATAATGGGAAAGAATGTTTATTTTGACATCAGTGGATAAACTTACTAAACATTTTTCTCTTTCACTAGTACTTAAGTACATAGCTGAGTCTGTCACGTACCTGAAAAGCAAAATAAAAATATAATTAGACATAAATTCGAAGTAATAATTTAAGGCTCTATTATAGTCTTAAATTCAATGTAAAAATGACGACTAATAATAATAATGCAAAGTTATTTAAATTTAGATATTTAGATACATTTCCTAATAGCTATACTTAATATGCGCCTTTTCAGGTCGCGAATGAATCGGTTTTTTTTCTAGGCAAGCGTGCTCCATCTTAGACGGCATTGTCGCTCCAGTATAAGCGAGTTGCGGAAAAACGCAAGCCTACCTTCACAGTTCACGTTTGTACATAGGTATCTGCTCACGTATCATAATTATTATACGACTAACCAAAATGTAAAAATCATAATCGAAAAAAGCTAATGTCAATGAAATAACTAAGTTCTAAACCTTCAAGAGTTATCCTTCAAACACGCCTATCTCTAGCGTGGCAAGTCGCTCGCAATGACCCAGCTGCGTAACCTACAAATTCAAGTTTAGTAGGCGAGCGCGCGATCCAGTCGCTGGAACGTGTGAACGCGCCTCGACCTTCGTGGTGTTATAGATATAGTAACCATAGATAAGCTAGAGCTAGGAATAGAGTTAGATAGATAGAAGTCACTTTACAAATAACAGCGACAACATCGTATTGTTTGTTGTCTTTCGCCACGTAATATTTTTATATAAAATCTCTTTTAGGAAAAAAGGTTGGTTATGGCGTTTTACATATATTAATTTTTTTTTCTAAAATTACTATTGTAACGTAACGTAAACTATTTTAGCAACATCATAAAATTACCATTCAATTATTTTTTCTACACATTCGTTTTGGTTTTTAACATAAAGTAAAATTACCTTAACATTACAAAATTACAATTTCCGCAAATCAAATCAATTTTAAAATTCTGTTAATCAATCAATGTTTCTCATTGAAATTGTCCTACTCTGTTTACTTATACAATTTTTATATATTTGACAATAATTATATATTTGACATTCAATTTTGAAACATTTATTTCTTTTTAATATGAAATTGAATAAACCACCAGATAAAGCCTATTATGTACATGTTTTATTTAACTAATTAATGAAAATTAATTCTAATATAAAATTGAGGATTTCTACTCCTCATTTCTGTAAAATTTTTGCTTTTAGTAATATTAAAGGCCTACTATGGTCCTTGTTCATCAAAATCAAACAAACAAAGAAACAAAAAACAAACACAAAAAATTGTGAGTTAACTTTAAAAAGCCGAGAGTGATTTGTATTTTGATTGCGATAATATTAAATTATACATATCACGCGTACATCTTTCAAATTGTTTTTGTCGTTGGACATTTGAAAATTGACAGTTATACTTAACTGACAATTTTCAAATGTCTGCTTATTATCAGTAGATTTGAGATTATTGTAGCAGACTGTCTGCTACATAATCTCGAATCTACTACTTGAATGTCAAATATATAATCATTGTCAAATATATAAAAATTGTATAAGTAAACAGAGTAGGACAATTTCAATGAGAAACATTGATTGATCAACAGAATTTTAAAATTGATTTGATTTGCGGAAATTGTATTTGATTTGCAAAGTTATTAATACTAAGCATACGTAACACGACACCCAGTGAGTTAAAAAAGTGACAATTTGGACGTAACGAAAGTAGTTTCGTAACCATCTTTTAAACTTTATACTAACAAAACGTTTAAAAATTTGAGCTACTAAACCGGACGGTACGAGGCACGACCTTGCTCTGGAAGGATGAAAATAAGCTTCCAAGTCGCGTGGGAGGAATCTGGACCTACTTATGCAACAAGAGGTATTTAACCTTGAGAGAGCTTGTATGTTCACGTAGGTATTCTGAAGAGAATAAAGATTAGGAGTTAAGTCTCTAAAGTTAAGAATCTATGTGTTCAAAGACCGTTAAAGGTAAGTAAAAGAACTCCTTTATGCCCGACTAAAGGTTAGATGCTTGATGTTATACAACCATGTCATACGGAAACGATGACTAGGCTTGTGATATTTCATTTACCATATTTATTCCAAGTTCCCATAGAGGGCATAAAAACCTGTCTTATGAGCTATTACCGTCAGTTGTAGGTATAACCCACAGCTCAACATAGTGCAATGATACTTAAGCAATGGGAAAATAGCTATATATTTTTAAGCTTATTTATAAATTTAAGGTCCTATGAGAGGTTTTTTTTATTCCCATACATAGAAAAATAAAATCCTATTTAAGACACCTTTGATAAAAAAAATTAGTTAATAAAGCTCCTGTACGTATTCTGAATGAAAAATATCGACGCTGCTCTACCTTTGGGTTAATTTACTGATAATTATCTCGATATTCAGCTATAATTTTCATCGTACATAATTATCTATACTATTTTACCTATCTACTTGTATAAATAAATCTGATAAAGTCCTGACCTTAAACAAACAATAAACTAGAAGTGATAGACTACGTACGAGTATGTAGATGATAATTTTGCGATAATTATCCTAATTATGTTTACAGTGTGTTAATTGTTATCAGAATTGTCATAAATTTATTATACGACATGTCATATATTGTTTTACTGTAATAAAGTCTTTAAGTGGCGTCAAAAGGAAAATGTCTTACCCTTAATTGAGGTTTTGAGACACGTGTTATTATACCACAGACAAATGTCGCTCTATTTGTATATTTATAACTATCTTCTCAAAAAGGAGGATGTAGTCAATTTGTCAAATGTTTGCCATCATCATCAGCCAGAATACGTCAACTGCTGAACATAGACCTCCGCCTTGGAAAGCCATTATTAACGAACATATCCAATTGTATCCACTGTTTATTTGTTCTTCTTTTACTATATCGTCATCGTCGATCTACCTAGTAGCAGGCCTTTCTACGCTGTGTCTTCCGGTTCGTGATTGCCACATAAGATCTTTTCTACTCCATCTTTTAAGAATAGAAATTGAATCCTACTTTCTACTATAATATTACAAACGCGACAGTTTGCTAGAATGTACTCTTTTTAGAAAAAACTGCCTAACCAATTTTGATGAGACATGGTACGGAGATGGCTTAGACTCTGGATTAACACTTACGTTACTTTTTATTATGTATTATCGTGGGTAACGCCGCAGAGCGCAGCTAGTTTGATTATATATAACTGACATAAACGTGTCATAATATTATAGCTGCATTCTAGCAAGCGTCGAATCTATTATCAGCTGACATATACCATTTCACACCATATATGTATAATAGCAATATTTATGATATTAAACAAATGTGTACATAATACATCAGTGGTAGGTACTGATAGCGATAAGGCAGGTCGTGGTGAAGGCCTGCCGATATTCACTTGCAATATGCAAACAAACTCACATCCGCATGACGCAAAACTATGTTAATTGCGCTTAGATACTAGATAATATAACCTATTTTAAATATTGGGTGTTTAAATATGTTTTTTGTCTATACATCTATGTAGGTAAGATTTTGTAATTATTAGAAATCTATAAAGAATTCTGACCGACAAATCTCCATTTGAACTGCCGAACCTAGAAAGCATTAGGTACTGACCAGACAGATTTTGCTCTATTTGCGAAAACTTACTTGATTACAATGAAGACTTATGGAATTTTATAAATTCAATATTTTTAAATAGAGTGGTATATTTTCTAATACAGAATTATTTATCGTAAACGATCTGACATGATATATCTATAAATAATTATCAAATATTGCCACTGGGCATCGACGAAGTGTTCTTTGAATTATTCGCGTCACCGGCCTATCTTTTCAGCGTATCTCTTTTAAGCCACGCGACATTGGCAAAGTTACGGCTATACCGCAGAGACCATAGATAGATGATATTCATCTTAAATTAAAAATACATTAACTGTAGGGTCAAGCATAAGCTGTAAGGGAGCATATAAAAATATATTCTAACTAGCTGTGCCCCGCGGTTTCACCCGCGTAGTTCCCCATTGGATTGTCGAGATAATGGAGAAACTACTTTTTTGAAGTCGGTTAAAAAGTATCTTATGTCCATTCCCGGGGTCCAATCTATCTGTGCACCAAATTTCATCCAGATCGGTTCAGTGAAAGCGTAATATGTCCCTAGCGAGTTCCTAAAAAATCCCAAAAGATCTCAGATCAAATCCGGATGTACCTACACCAAGAGCTACGAACATCCTCTACGAGTGCTACGACTAGCTACGGACGCACCATACGTTATGTCCGAGATGAAGTAAAAATATATTATTATAGATTATTAATCTTTCGATAGCTCATCTTAATAAATTGGTCGAATACTTTTATTATTTCCTTACATGACAGGAACTGGGGTGATTTAGCAGAAAGATTACCTATAGACCATTATATATCGATTGGGTTCGATCCCCGGACAGGTCAAACATTTGTGTGCATGAACATGTCTGTTTGACCAGTGTCTGGGTGTTTATTATATATATAAATATGTATTTATGTATATAGTACGTATATCAGTGATCAGGTTACCATAGCACAGGCTTTGCCTAGTTTGGGACCTGAAGACCTTTGTGTGGATGTTGTCCAACATTATTATTATTATATATTTTCACTATTGAGTGATTTTGTATATTTGACGATATTTAAACATGGCCTGGACACATTTGCTGAACGCCAGATAATCAATGTGCCAAAATAATAACTAAGTGGACCTCTAACGTCACACAACCTCGCGGCAGACCACACTGATGGCGGATGATCTAGATTTTGTAGGAATGGGAAGGAGGCCTTTTCCATAAATGGGGAATATAATATGCACACTTAAATTGCATAAACTATTTTCTTTAAAAGACTAAGCAAGTTTTATAGCTTGCCTAGTTTTTTACTCTACTATACACATAAGAAACTAACTACTATACTAACTTAACTCGTTAAAAAAAAATTGTTCCTAAGGCCTTTCGGCACTTACATTTTGGTTAAGAGAGAGGTGTCAAAAATACAGCATAATTTCGTTATATGGTAATACAGATGTTTTGGCTAAGAGGATGACGAGCTTTTGTATAACCTATTGCGTCCATTACAATATGAAATTTAAGATTAGCTTAGCAAATCTGGTTTTTTCATATCCGCAGTATTGTTCTGTATGAAACAGTGATAGCATGATTATTATTCTCATAAAATGTAATATTGATGAAAACACATACATTTGGTTCAATAAGACAACTGGCACTAAAGCAGTACCAGTTGCAGTTGAGTCAAATCTCAATAGGTAAAATGAGATAGAGCCAATATTTCCTCACGTAAATGCAAGGGATCTTTCGAAGCAAATTAAAAAGAGACCTTATGAGAAGAGGCTCACAAAACTTGAATAACTCTACAATAGCCAAATAATAAAAAAAAATTGCAATAATCAACCACGTCTTCGAAGTAAAAAAATATTAATTTGTTAACAAATTTTATTTATTATTGTCAGAAATGTAGGTAGACAGAAACAGAATAATAACAACTAACTTGTTGGTCACTTAAAGCCATGACTTTTGCTGATTTATTAACATTTTAGACATTCAAATAGGTCAGTTCGACAATAGAGTGTAAAATAACTAAATCCCACTAACATTACCATAATTCGGTCAAGTATATTTATGAATGCATGTCTTTTCAGTCGGTTTAGAATTTCCAATGATATTGCTGTTTAATTTTTTACAAATACATACGTAAGAGTCTGACAGTCAAGTTTTTCTGTTAAGGTATGATCTCAGCAGCACACAGTCTACTGTTTACAGCGTTGATTCCGAGCAAAGGGTGATACTGCCACCCGGCAATGCGGTCTGCAGTACTGACCGAGCAAAGGGCGATATTGCCACGCAGCAATGCTACCTGCAGCACTGATGTCGAGCAAGAGAAGATACTGCTACGCAGCAATGCTGCCTGCAGCGCTGATTCTAAGCAAGGGACGGGCCTAATCAGTTCAACTTCTTGCTGAAATCAAGTGGTTATAGGTGACTTAAAAAAACCCGAGTGCTAAATCTTTAAACCAGTGTATCATTCTTATTTTTATTTTTTTAATATTTCATATATCATTTTAACTCTCACGGCTAAGACAAATCTAATGACACCACTCACATAAAATACGACAAGCCGTTTAAACTCTAGGGCGTGCCAAAAAATATGCATACATACATACACTCGAAAAAATAACCCCTCTTCTTTCGCAGTCGGGTTACAAGCCAATACTTATAATCCAAAAATAGCACAGAAAGTTAGCTTTTGAATTAGATACACCTTTACATTTAAGCAATACTCATTCATGATGCAGTGAGTGAAAATAGATATAAATATATTTAAATTTAGTCAATATGCGCCATTTATATTGGGTATTTGAATTTGAATTTAAAATCTCGATTTAAAACGGAATTGTGTCAAGTTAAGGTCACTTACGTAAGACTTAGGATTTTTTCTGAATTACTATTTTTCCATGTACCAGATCGATTAGATATATACCAGGATTATTTTCTTCTATGGATACAAAACCAAACCCGTTTCGGTTTTGTATCCACAGAAGAAACAACGTACTCATCATCATTTAACCGAGCAATCGAAGCGTCTCTGCTTCGAGTCTGGCAAATTTTTGTTACGTCGTAAATATGTTTGTGTGTTTGTATCTCTCCTGAAATTTCGTGCTCGCGTACTGGTTTCCATCCAACGATAACGAACATTAGTACACATGTTCTACGAATTATTAGAATATTTTAGAATAATTGTCATAGGTTTTTGATTAGGGGCGCATTTCTCTAAAAAATGTAGGAAGTTTGCTTGAAAATGCAAAAACCACGAGGAACCTACAGAAGTGGATTTTATTTATTGTGAACTAAGGTCTAATATACTGGGGCTATGACACGAATCGATGAAGTAAATTTCCACGACTACCAACTGTTGGTTATTTTCGTAAAAACCGCGGATGCCACTTTTGACATCTTTAGAAGCCATGTGGACGTTCGAAATATTTTTTTTAGGGGAAAGTTATTGCGTTTGCGAGGTCAACAATTTTCAGGACCACAATGTAGTAATATTTAGTATGATTTGCAATTTGCTTTATTTTTTTACAAATATTGTAACCCCTTGTTGGCTTAGCAGCTGCCGCTTCTGACCAATACACATAGTTTAACATTATTATTTCAATGCAAACACATATTTTACTGCTAAACAACGTCATCAAAAAACAAAGTCTGCTACTACAAAGTAACTTTCAGCAATAATTTTAGTATAATATTAAAGACTGCAACAAAAAACAGAATACACAGAAGTTTCAAATTTAAACCCCTATTTGATCCCTATATGGGTTGAATTTCCAAACCTACTCATTTGGTACACCTCTACAACCTACATATAATAAATACATCCTCAAAATTTCATGTCTCTTGGTACAGCGGTTATGTTCTACGTTGATTCCTTCCTACCTTATTAAATAATTCCTTAAATTTCCACAGACAAAGTCACAGATATACTATGAGCTAACTTAAAAAATCATGACAAAGGCAAGTTAACAAAAAACAGAATTTTATAGACCGAAATAAAAGTTCAATAGCCAAAAATCACGATTATTTCGGAACGCCAGTCTCATAAAACTAGCATTCTGAAAACTCCGAAATGTAATAAAATGTACAACATTCAGACATTTCGCTAAACAACGTAGACTACCATTTTTCGTATACAAGTTAAAACCACCATTGTCTAGAAACTCGGTTTTAAGTTTGAAATTGGTTTTAAAAACTCGCGAAAACCAGTTTTTCGTGTAAACCTATTTGAAAGTTTCGCGAGAAACACTAAGATTAGATGTACCGTTCGTAAAATAAGACGTGATAATATCTATGCTGATTCGAAGATTTCTTTTATTTAACGACTTTCCAAACAAATAGAAGGTTACTTAATTCGACAGATATGTTTTTTTTTACTTTAATGTTTGTTAACTCATATCTCGGCGGCGGCTGGACAGTTAATTTTTTTTTTGTTTGGTTTTAAAAGGTGTCTTTTGTCCCAATGGTCCCAATTAAATTTTTATCATAATTAGTTCAGAGAGTTGATTTTTAAATCGAAATAATCACGTCGAATAAATCACGGAGGTCGGTAAGTAATCACTTCAAAAAAACTGGTTTTTGGTTAAGACTCTCTTAAATAAACTATCAAATATTTTTAAATACAAATATTTATCTACATAGTTAAAATAAGAAAGACTGTTTGTGTCTATATTAAATTTAATAATACATATATATAAAGCTCGGAAAATTATTTAATTATGGTATCATAATACTAAGAGTAGTAGCTGTCAAATTAAAATATTATATTTGATACACTTTTACACGGAGCTGAATTTCCGAAAGCCTATTTTTAGTCCACCATTACACCCTGTAATGACTCCCTCTAAATTCATGTCTGTAGGTTCAGTGGTTTAGGCTCTGCGTTGATTGTGACCTGCCAGTCAGTCAGTCAGTCGGCCAGGACTTTCACTTTTTTATACACATAGATTAGTGTCAGTACTAGTTCTAGTTCACACTTTACAAGAATAAAATAATCTTTCGTCTACAATAACCTCGTTAGAATGTTCACGTTTTGCACCAACCTTACTTACTTAAAGATAAAAAACTACAAATGATAGCAATTTAACAGTGAGAACGAATAAAAATATTAAAGATTCATCCCGCCTGCTCTCCGTACCTGAATATTGCGCCAATGGCCAGCCGAGGAAAATGAACTTTCTTAAAAACTAAAAGTCGGACCTACGAAATTACTTCCTCGGACACTGCAATAAAACTCTTTGGGGGAATGGCGCGGCCACTACACTGGCGATTCAGACTTGTACTTTAAGTTTTTGTACCAAGAAACGTAGCTTAGAAAAGATTTTGTCTAATATTTTTTTAATAGTTTCGTTAATTTCTGAGTGAAGGTAAATAAATATAGCAATTATATTAATATTGTGAATTATATTATATTCTCATGATGAAATAACTTTAGCGTGCTGAACCAGTAATTACCTATTTAAGAATAAAAGAAATAAAATTAATTTACAAATTTGTTTTTGTTACTTCTGTCGGCAAACAATAGCTTAATATCTTGAAATGTGAAAATACGTAGTCCGTTGATCTACAACCTGCTTTTAATGATTTCATGTAGGTATGTCTATATTTCCTCAATGTTACATCAGTTTAATTTTAACTAAGTATTATATTAATAAAATTATAATGTGTGTAAAAACTAAATAATTAGTTAATCTCTAATCGCGCTCCTAATGTACTTATGTTTTGCCAATTTTTTCTAAATTTGTACATTTTATTGAATTTATAACGGTTGTTTATGTAATTAACTTGTTGAACCTGAACTTACTGTTAATTTCAACAATTAAATCAAAATTTTACAAGTTATTTAGCATATCTAATCTAAAATGCTTATATTAATAAATTATGTTAAGCCCGAGTAAATATGTAAATGTGTAGATAAGCGACTTACTTTATTGAGGCGTGACTTTATTTGTCAAAATTAACTCTGATGCGGGTGCCCAAAATACAGGCATTGCCTAGTTTGGGGCCCTCGATAATAATATCTTGAAATATCTGTTAAAATTAGCCTAATCACTCATGTAGCTACATTAATTTTCTGCTAATAAACGATTAATTTAAAAAATAAAATAAAATAAATTTAAACAAATCAATATCTTGACTTGTCAATAGGATACGACAGTAAAAATTTCTAAGCTTTCATTTTCTTACTAGTTGCGCCCCGCGGTGTTACGTGCGGCGATTTGATTGCCTCACAGGAAAACCTGCACTCTTCAAAAGTAGCTTAGGTGTTCTATGACTAAGTATCTATCTATAACATAAGCTCTAATATTGCCTAATTTCATTCAAATTCGTTCAGCCGTTTGAGCGTGAAAGAGTGACAAACAAACAATCATCCCTTGTGTCTTACACAAACTCTGGCCTTTGCCTTTACAAAATTAGTGTAAAGTGTGTGTGTGATACCTCAGAATGTATCAAGCAAATCTAATGTCCAGCAAATTAAGTGTATTTGACGACCAGTCCTCAATAGTTTTATCTCAAATATACAAAATACTCACAGAGTTCTTTAAAAATACATCACGGACCTCATTTCGGTAATCACCGATAATGTTTTTTCAATTATTACCCATTATATTTCGTATTAAAAATTAATTCTCTGAACCGATTTTGAGTAAATTTAAATAGGATTATTCAAATCTGCAAGAAATCAGGTAGCAAACATAAAAAATTGGATCAAATTTACTAAACTCCGCATTTTTTAGAAAAAAATAAAAATAAATCAAAGCCTTTCTTTACTATCGTGCTATCATTTTTATCTGCATTAAAATATATTTATTTGATGTCATTCCAGCTATGTACATATTTTTTGTAATTCCATCTAGTTTCGTGGCTCGCCCATAAAACCCTCCCTTCCCGCGCGGGGAAGGGTGCACTAGAAAACATAATTGGGACTTTTTCTTCGGACTCCTTTGGACCGCACTCTTTTCTTTGGACTCCTGACTCTTTTGTTTTGCAAAGCGTTCTCCTTGTCTGGACCAATCGATAAGAAAAGGGGCTAGGATGGACTATAGGACTGATTGCATGCTATTGTAAGACAAATGAAGCGTAGTTTTTCGAATCTTTGGCCTCTGGGAATAATATTTCTTGACTTGTTCATGAACATTTTAGATTTTCCAACCTAAAATGTTCCTCTGCGTGTTTAGGCAGATATATTTTATTCACATACAACTGCTCTCATATTTTGTTCTAAAGTATTGTTTTTTTTTTTATTAGAAATGAAACTTACTATAGAATGTATTACTGTATTTCGTTTGATTATAACAAACTACTTAATAGCTGTCACCCGCGTGTTTCGCGACAGAAAATGTTATATAAAGAGGTTTCAAATTTGAACCCCCATTTGACCACCTTGTGGATTTAATTTTCAAACAATCCTTTCTTATTCGAATACAACCCTAAACCCTATAACTATAATGAATACACCCTCCAAGTTTATATCTTTAGATTCAGTGGTTTAAACTCTGCGTTGATTTTGATCTGTCATGCAGCCAGTATTTTGAATAGAGTAGAAAATGGTTTATTTGTGACAAAAAACAACAAGCAATTTTGAACAACAATAGTAAAATACATTAGTAGAGAAGCATGTTTTTTGTCACAAGCCGGTCCCAGCTCAGCATGATGCCGGAACATGTATATAGATATATATTTAGATTACGAAACAGCCTTTAACATGAAATATAAATCTACTTTAGTTTCGCTGTATTTTAGCAGTTAATGGCAACCATCATATTACGTACGTTTAAGACCTGTCGCTTTGTTTAAGACAAATTGAGCTGTAAATGTAACAATTTAGTATAAAGCTCTTGGTAAGTTCAAAACAAAATTGAGTCAGCTTATTTTAAAAAGAAAATGTATGTATCAGTTCTTCTATTTATCGAAAACCTGTACAATATCTTGTTTGTGTGTAATCAGGCGATTCCGATGCAATACAAGTAACGCAATCTAAAGTTCATTTTTAGTCTGGAACCTTCTAAAACGCGCGCTATTTGATTTTTGCTATTGTTAAGAAATAAACGTTTAGAAAGTTATTCATAAGCTTTTTGTAAAACCTGGTGTTTGTATACAAGTTGTTCACACGATTAGGGACGTAATGAAAGAATAAAAAGGCAAGATCCAAAAAAGTATTTGTTTGATCATATTTTTATAGCTTCCACTTTAAATTATTTTCATGTACTTTTCATTACTTATTACACTAGACTGACACTTCGCTGTCTGTCCGCTCGTCTGTCTGTCACCAGGTTGTAACTCTTGAACCGCGATGACGAGACAGTTGAAATTTTCACAAATGATGTAGGTATTTCTGTTGCCGTTCTAATAATAAACATTAAAAACAGCTTATAATCAAACAAATGAGGGAGGCTGCAATACAACAAACTTTTTTTTTTATCAGGGGATCAGGTAGAAACTTGAGCTAATGTTGTTTAGATAATCGTACAGAACCCTTCATGCGCGAGTTCGACTCGCTTGTATGTACATTTAAATTGTCAATGGCCTTAAATTTTATTGTCATTGAATTAAGGAATAAGTTTATATGGTGATCAGTCTCATAATTATATTTTTTTTCGCATTTGACCACAAGCTTACAGGCCACGGAAGTCAGCGGCACTGTGACTCTTGATGGAGCGCGCGCCTAGTCTGGAATACACTGGCCCTCAATGAAGGCTGCCGGAACACACCGTTGGGTGCTACGCGGCAGATTTTTATACTTGATGGTGGAATCTAACACCATACCACCATGCTATGGTTTCCTTAATGATGTTTTCTTTCACCGGTAGCTCAGGCTCTTTTTGCTTAAAAAACTCAGGCTTATTTCATGGGATCGAACCTCGTATCTTCGCACAGGAAACGACCCCACTAACTACTCGGCTATCATTGCTACAAATTGTATGTATGCTATGGAAAAGATTGTTCAGTATAAGAACTTTTGTGAAACCCACATTGTTTTCTTTTATAGAATTTAAATATTATGCTGTCATTTTTTTATATCTTAAGAATACAGCGACGAAATGAGAATACTTTTTCTTACTATATATAGCTGTTTCACTCTCTCCTTCTATATTATGTTTGTGTCTCTCTCGCACACGAGTCCAATTATTAAACCGTTCTGATCTAATTAGCAAATGGCAATTTAGTGAACTGAATTGAAAAAGGGAATGGAATGGAGATGTCAATGTACCTACAATAATTTAATTTAAAGAAACTTACTAGATATTGCAGTTTTCCAGCATTATCGAAGAATTGAAATTTTCGTTTTTTATTTACAAAACTCGTGTTTTTAAGGCGGTGGTGGATTATTGGTTATGATGTATCAACTGTGTATTAATGCGGGCTATTAATATAAAGACAGCAGAATACTGTTATTTCGTGTACGCGATAAATCTTTTCCAGATTTTGAGGTGTTTTATTCATTCTTTTTGTAGTGGCAGTCTTTTTATTATTTTTAATAAAAACACTTAGCCAATAATATGCTTCCTGTAAAAAACGTGACCGGAAAAATTTATTAAATTATAATCAGAGAAATTATTCATACGAAACACAAAACTTAAATAAACATTTCTTCTCTACACATTCCCTGTGCGATCCCATAATGCCCTGTCCATTTAGTCCATAGAATTGGTAATTGGAAATGCAGAGAAAAGAACCAGCCTGTTTACAGCCCAATCCAGACCACTCTAGGGATTACAATATATTTGTATGAAACCGAGTAAGTTATCTACATACTCGTGCTATATAATCTTATCTTTCCTCGAAATTAAAATAGTTTTCGCGGTTTTTTTATCCTACACAGCTACCATAACTTTGTACGACTACGGAAGCCAGCGATACTTTAGCCCTAGATGGAGCATGCCTAGTCTGGAATATGGCTCTCAAGAAAGGCTGCCGAAACACACATAATATTAAATTCACATTGCATTTACAATTTTACAGATCTACAGCAGATACGACTGTCTGCTGCGGATATCAGGCGTTTTATAATTACTATTTTTTTCGTGTTGGGGACTTGGTTACATTCAAAAAAAATATTAAGCTCTGGCACAAAATATGACAGTACCTGGTATCTGTAAAATTTTAAACCACGTTATATATCAAAGGCGATAGTGAATTTTTGGTGACATCATATTATAAGATATAGTATTTTTTATAAAAATCTTCTTCTTCCTATTTATTATCTGTGGGAGAGCTTCGGCTGCAGCACCATTTCGCTCTTCAGAGCGGCAGCCTCTAAAGTCAGAACTGCCCTGATGCTGTCCAAACTCCGATAATCTGATAATCTCCGAGGAATAAAAGAAACAGAAAATAGCTTATGTCCTGGATTCACATAGGCTACTTTGATCCCGGAAAAATTAAGTGTTCCCTTGGGACAGTAAGATACAACACCATGACCGTGAGGCGCAACTAGTCGAACAAAAATATAGAGACAATATGAAAAAAATATTTATTTGAAACAGTAACCAACCCTAACTAAACTCCAAAATAACGCTGGTTGTAACAACTAGCGTTGATCTTCCGTTGGAACCGCGATATATCGGTATTAATTGTACAAATATACCGGTATCCGTTGTAAAAATACCGGTATATGTCGAGATTACAATGTTGTCGTCGCACGCGTGCTTTATCTGTCAATGCTCGGATCAGTGACGTCATCGCGTCTCTTTTGTTTATTATGTTACACTGACTCATATTTACTGGTCGTACGATTTTTGTGGGTCATTGGGTTTTTGTTTCGAAGTATTTAACTGCAAAAATGTTTTACAGGGTTACTGATAATATGTTAGTTCGAGTAAGTTCGAGTAATATTGGTTTCAGACGTCCTGCAGATACTTTTGTGGTCCGGTGTTTGAAGTACGCGTTGAATAAATAAAAAAGGGTTTATTTCCTACCCAAATAGTTTCATCATTATATATGGAATCTACCGGAATAATAATACCTCCGTATTATTTTCCCATCTGAGATATAAGTTAAAAAAAAATCGCAACCTGTTTTATATCAGTGCTATTAAGAAATAATTGAATTCAACACAAAAAAATAATTGTTGGTTGCAAGGTTTGTTTGTGATTATTTTATCTAATGAAAAGAAAGAGTACTATCGAAAATCCTGGTTCCTCCTCCTCTTAAATTCATTTACCTTAAATTCATTTTTGGGTTGCGTCCCTATATAACGTAAAATCGGGGCTCTATTCCTTAAAACTTTACAGTCCGTCCGTACGTTTTTCACCAGGCTTTATGTCATGAACCGTGATAGCTACATAGTAAATTTTTTCTCTAATGATGTACTTAAAACATAATAAAATTAATATTTGAGGGTACTTCTCACAACAAACGTGATGAATAATTTTGTCGTTTTTTGCTCGATACATAACTAAGGACCACAGGCAGAAATTTGGACTAATGTTTTATAGATAATGGACTCTTTGGAGCGGGAGTCCGACTCGCACTTGACCGATTTATATTCACTTACATCGACTTCCTGGGGGTGTACGAACAGATAACTCTGTACGTCTCTATATATGTAGCATGCGTGCTGTATCTACCTCCACAGACAGTTCGTGTGGACGAGTGTTTTTTGCGTGTTGTTATACGATACGATTAACTCTTAGCCACTTTTTTACGTGTTAACGTTTAACGCTTAACACGATAACAAGAATTCATTCTCTTCATTAATCTCCTGCGAAATTAATCTGTTTATTATTGTTGTTTTTACCCGACTGCGAAAGAAGGAGAGTAATGTTTTTCGAGTGTATGTATGTATATTTGTTTGGCACGCTCTAGAGCCTAAACGGCTTGTCGTACTTTTATGAGAGTGGTGTCAATAGATGCGTTTTAGTCGTGAGAGTGAGACCGGGTACATTAAAATTAAAAATAATAATTAAGGATGATACACAGTTTTAACGATTTAGCAGTCGGGTTTCGAACTCGTTTCTAACCACTTGTTAAGGAATGAGAATGTTTTAAACGCTTACGGCAATTTCATCTGTGAAATCATTGGAGCTTTTTTGGTAGACCTTTGTGTGTTTTAGAAAAGTGTTGTAGGAAATAGATAAAATGTTGTCAATCGCAAGAACATGCATAGTTTATTATGAAAACGGATATAAAAAACAAGTAAGAGTGTTATTCGTTCTTAATACGATGAGTATTGAAAAGTTCTATTTTATCATACTTTATTAAGAAAACCATCAAACTAAAATAACCCTAAGAGTTGACCCTTCACTTACACATTTAACAATCCCACACATAAGCATACACAGTAACAAAAAAGAAAAAACACATTAGTAGGTAAGTTAGATATAGTAATGTGTGTATGTATGTGTGTGTGCCCCTAGTAATTTTTCGCCTAGGTCCCTGTCTAGGTTTGCAACGAGCCCTGGGAATAGGGTGCGCCTAGATAAAGGTACTGTCAGCAGAAAAAGTTTAATATTATTTCTGTTTGACGTTTTTTCTTGTTTGGCTACCACACTTTGTTTATTGTGCCAGTGGTTTAAGTTATTTATTCAAGTACGTGATACATGATATTCAAATTAGACTGATAATATGAAAATAGATAAAGATAAGTATGTTCTGAGTTCTGAGGCAATATGTAGCAAAAAGGTAAAGTAAAAAAATGAATAATAAATGAATCATTCAAATTCCAAATGCGCGATTGCTGCTAAATTTTTTAAACGGTTTATAGCTTTTCGTTAAATGTTAAGTTAAGTAAAACAGACCAAATGCAACATTACTTACTTAGTTTCACTAAGGGCCAAAAGTCAGTCTAAGGACCTAAGTACGTGTGGGCATGTAAATTTATATATTTTGTATTAATCCTACTATGTTAAAGAATTGAGTAACTAGGAGATGTTAAAGTAAATTAGCTAAAGATTTTTGGCAATTAATCTTCTATTATACCTAGCGTGTAGGCATGAGGGCGAAGACTCAAACACTTAAAGCATCGCTTTCTATAACATTATCCTGATGAAGATTTAAAAACATTTCGAAAGTACAATCATAAATATTTTTCTTAATCTAGATTGATATTTAGTTGCTTGTGTATGTTTTATACTATCACCGATTTTATTTCATCAAAAATATGTCAATTTAACTTATATAGGTAAGTCAAAAATACTATGAAATCATCTCCTGAACAGGTTTCATTTTTAGATTAAGATTAAGATAAGATTAAGATTTCATAGTTTTTTTTTTCATAAAATATATCTAATTAGGCGAAACAATTAATTTGCTATCTGTACTAGAACCGAACCCTTTCTACCAACGATTTGTTTTAAAGGTCGTCGCCCTCTTGCCCTCTCGTTCTAACACAAAGATACGCACATCTTTTATCTCTGTCGGCTAGGAATAGGGAACCTACGGAACCTTGTCAAGGAAAAGCCTTTTAATTTTCCACCGGAAGTTACGGAATTCGGAGTTATTTCTGTGAAAATATTTTGTTCTTTTTGTAGGCATTTTTTTATTTAGCTTATTCTAAGGGTCGCCTTATTGTGTATTATTAATAACTTCTTTAAATTTAATTTACTTTTTTTTTTTAAATAAAGGACAGCAGCTGGAATAGGTGTGTGAACGGAAGAATGAATCGGTTATGCTAAAACGCTATCCCTTTTGACCTTACTTAGTGGGTCGAGCAAATTTGCTGGCTTAGAATAACTAAAAATAAAATGGCCTAATAGCGTTATTAATTAGCATTAAAAAAAAACAGTTTTACCAAATACCGGTAAAAAAACCTCTTTTTGCGTGTTCTCAATTTATTTTCTCAAATAATAGTTCTCAAATATATGTTTCTGGATTTTGAAAAGACACCTGAAACGAATCGGAAAATGCATTTTTGATTGAAAGGTCGGTTGTCACATTTTTTACGAAAAAGTAAGTTAAGGTATTTTTAACTAAATTATAATTATATGAGCGAATTAACTCAGGATACAATTTTAAAAATCTTTAAGCTTCACTACTATTAAATACTTAGGAGTATCAATAAGAATTTTTTGGCCTAATAAACTAACTAACAGCTATCGTCGGTCAATAAAAATTGTGACGTTCATGTAAAGATGTATGCTGATGTAAAGTCCGAATTTAAGTTATACTCACTAGTAGGAATTTTACAGAATGTCGGAAACAGCTATCAAACTATTCTAATCGAGATGTACCTATCATCTTACGCATTCAAAAAGTTTGGAATATTATTTATAATTACTCCTCATCAAGGTTTCACGGACACTTCTTGAGAGTCTTTCTCATCTAAATGCACCAGGACATTACACTTGTTTGTATTATTAGACCTAGACTTATGGCAAGCTGCACAGCGACTTAATTCTCAAGTTCTTAAGAACAAAGATGCTATAGAGCATTTGATAGTGGAAGCCAAGAAAAAGGAGATTAAACAGTACATTAATATACTAATTAACCAAGTTATCGTCACCCATTTAAAACCAATTCCTTTTTATATCAAACAATGCGCAAAACCCACGAATCACGACAAAACTCTCGATAACAAAACAAAATCCTAATAAAAATAAAATTCAAAGTTCGAAATAAGAAACCGCCATTGGCGTAGGTCAGTAACCTAACCGTCATTCATTCCAATTTCAAACTTGGAATTCCGCGCGAAGAAGTCGCACACACATACGCGTGACGCACACTAAGAAAGAATTGGGCGTGTACAATGTTGTGTATTTATGTGGGGCATACGCACACATGCGTGCGGTTTATGGGTCGACACACAAACACAAAGGGGCACATGGGCCGGACAGAAAAGAACCTGATGTTTTGTGTTTTTGTTTTGTGATAATGAATAATGTTTATCTTTATTTAAATTTTATTTAAATGTGGAATCTCTCAGACTTATGCAGGATACAAATTATTACGCAAGACTACAAGTAGAGACGGTCAGACTCCACCGGTAAGTACTTACATAGTAGTAGTTCCATAGACTCACCCGCTCCTATATTGTGCGAACTGCCGGATTGTGGAACTCGATGCAAGCTTCTAGCTTCCCAACTTTTCCTGATAGGTATATTTATTTTTCAAGTCGCGAGTGAGTGCTCCATTTTAGGCCGCATCGTCGCTTGACATCAGGTGGGTTAAGGTCAAAGACAAGCCTAACTTCATTCATGATTTAGATTTTTTATTCAAAGTTATTGGGTATTAGGTAAAATAAATGCGATGTGTCTATAAAGATGTAAAAAAATAATACTCTAAAGAAGTGAAAACCAGCTACAATTCGGAAGGAAAAGTTGTTATACATAGCAGAATGCCATGAAGGTAGTTTAGCACCTTTGGTGAAAGAAAGAAAAGTTATAATAGAATTAACAAAATTGGAGTAATCTGTCAATTGCAAATGTTATGATTTGTCATATATTGCAATCTGTGAGTGAAAAATCAATAATCCCCCTATTTTCCGACCCTACATAGGGTTGGATTATTTTTTTCAAATTTAATTGGACCATCTTATCCAATAAAAAAGCATGATCAAAATCGGACTATAGTTATGTATAGTCATACAAGAAAAAAATACGTACCTATGTATACGAGTCGACTTGAAGACCTCCTCCGTTGTTACACTTGGGTAAATCGAATAGAACCTACTTAAGCGTAGAAAAGCAAAAAAATAAATATTAACACACGCCTAATTTCTTAAAATGAAGGTCTTAATACCGTTACTACTTTACTATCGTATTTAAATATAAAGTTTATATTTTTAGATATGATTAGATTTAGTTTAGATTTTTAGAATACTTAATTAATACCTTCTGAATGAATGAATCACTTCAATCTATCCTTATGCAAGAGTACAAGTGAACCATCTCCTATCAAGTGAGAAGTAGAAGATGTACAAACAAACTTGTATAAATTAATCTCCCTATATGTTATAATTTCATCTGGACTTCATTCTTATCCATCTTTAAACTACTCGCTCGAAAATGAAATCAACTAAAGTCCTATACGAAGCAAGTCTAAGATAAGATAAGGCAAAAAATAAACTCTCATAAACCCTGAAAACATTACAGTCCTTTGTTTAGGCAGTCGTGTTAAAATACTCGCGGATTGAATATTGTTGTTAATAGTTCGATATTTCTATAAAGAAAATATCACTTGAATTTGCATAAAGAACCGACTATAATCTAGTAAATGTTATGTGCGTAATAAAGCGCTAACAAAATCAGTTTATTTATACCCGTCGAAATAACAAGAAGCCACAAATCAAAATAAGAACGTCTTTAAGGCGCACGCACACTACAGCAACCGTTGTGTGCGTGTGTAAGACTACACGTTGTGTGTGTGAGTATCGTAAGGATACACTCACACAGGCGCGGCGTGCGTTTGGGGCTTGGGGTAGGTTAGGGCTCGAATTGGGGAGGGCCGCCGAATGTTGGGCTAGGTTGGGACCTGGGAATAATATAGTCGCACCATTGTTAATTGGTCGTTGATATGCTTTATTAAAAAGTATGTAGATTTTAATTTTTGTGACCAATTTATTTCACATGTTACGTAATTTCATACTAATGAGCATACAATAAAACTATGACAAATTAAAAAGATTATGTAGTTTATGTAGCAGGTCTTAGAAATATTAACAACCTACATACATTATTTATTAATGACATATTGTTATTAAAAAAAGCAGCCAATATCTTGTTATATGACATCATATCATTAGTTTTATTAATCGATACTAGCACTTACCATTTAGAAACAAATAGGCAAGGTGTAACTTTATAATCCCATTACATGTCGGAACAAATGGTTTCCACATTTTACAAATGTACTAAATGCAAACAACTAGAGAAAAAGTCAACCGATAAACGGTGTAAGCTAAGATGTTATTACCCGATAGTGCCATTCAAGAGTTCAGTTACCCGACGATTGCATTCTTATTTCGTATTCAGATGTCGAACGCGTTACATTGATAGAAGTTAACGGCATCGGGCAAAAAACCGCCTGTTACCGGTTCACTCCGGTCTAACCGGAACAGGACCGGACCATTAAACATTCGTCGACGTTAACGCGTGATAACGCACATTTAAAAGTTAAATACAAACGAGAAAATAAAGCACATTAAACTATAAGCAATCGCCATTCCGCTATCGAAATGGAGCTCCATAAATTGTAGGTACGAATAATAAAATGCAATTTGAATCGATAAAGAGGCATCCAACTCGAATAATTAAAGTCGCAATCATAACAAGCGGGACAAAGAACGCTCGGTTTTAAATAGAAAAAGACACTGACATCATATCCCTATTCCCACAGCGTATAAAACCATAAAATAGTGTAGAGTATCAACTGACGCGATCGAGTGAACAATCTTTCGGTGTTTGTAAAAAAAAAGTCACATCACAGCGGCCAATGCTCGTAGAGGGCAGTATACGGTGCGGCTGTGTTCGCTCGCAAAAAACCGGGGTCGTCGACCTCGCCGCGTGTCCTTCGAACGTACGCTTGTGTGCGTGAGTGCGTATACAGTAAACGGACGTTTTTAACAATTCGTGTCAGTGTGCGTCAGGATGCTTTTGAGTACGCGCGTCGCGCAAAAAAACGTGCGTCAAATGCGTATGTGTGCGTATTGCGTGCGGTCGGAACGCATTTTCCTCTTAATTTTATCATTAGAACACAACAATGTGGACGAAATTATTGCAGCTCTTGAACGCCGATTGCCCGTTTTTACTGCAACAACGATTTGAGAAAATAAGCTGCTTTTTTGTTCAACTTATTTTAAAAGTGGTCTAACTCCCTGATGAGCCGTAATTTTGTTTCGAGTTTAATGCCTTTACTTTTTTTTAATATTTAATGCAAATCTGTCGGTATACTTTATACTGGGATATAAGCTTATCTGTACTGAGCTAATAAAAGGACGATTTAACATTAATATAATATATTGTGACTACTACGTATTTGCTATGGAAATAACATCAATTTAATCGCTTTAATTAATTCGTGTACACTATATACAGGGTGTTCTGTAGAGGGTCCGACAAACTTAGTGAGCGTGTTCAAGTACTTATTTAGAGAATACAAGTTGGCCAAAAAAAATCCCTGACCTCCTATTTTTTTTTAAAGATTTTTTTTGTAAATTTTACGTTTTTCACCGAAATTGTACCTATTCACTTAAATAACATTTCTAAAATCCGTTTTAGACCGGATGTTTTCATGTGATTATAATCTCAAATGCATGCTTAAGCCACGAAAAGCAAAATTACATACAATTAGAACTACCTAACTGATGTAGAACTCATAAAGTGAAAAAATAAATTTAAGCTTGACATCTAAGTTCAACTTTCACAGTGATTTAAAAAAAAAACACTATCGATTCTGGAGGTAGTATGCATTAAAAAAGTTCTCCATTTATCACTTATTACAACGACATAAAAAAATGCTATGATACTTATCGGCTTGTTCAATAAATGAGGTACCAACTAAAATACAAACAACAGAAATTAATCAAAATTATTTTTATTTCAAATCCTGTTCGAATACAGCTCCTCTGTTACGAATACACGCACGGCACCTACGACGTATTTCTTTTGTGGTGGTGTTTAGAGTCATTTCTGCTTTAATTTTTGCAAATGCGTCGTTAATTCTTGCCACCAATTCTTCTTTTGTTGTGATTTCGACCTCATACACCAACTCTTTAGCACGTCCCCAGACATAGAAATCGAGCGGTGTTAGGTCTGGGGACCGTGCGGGCCATTCAATTGGGCTACGCCTCCCAATCCATGAATTGGGAAAGCAGTTATCTAAATGCTCGCGTACAATGTTTCCGTAGTGTGCCGGGCAGCCGTCATTCTGAAATATGATTGCCCGGTCATCTTCAAAAATCGGCAGGTGGCTCATTAATTCCGGTAAGTCATTGATTAAAAATTCCAGGTAATTTTCGCCATTTAGTGTATCCGGGAGATAGTGGGGTCCTACGACGTCTTTCCCAATGACACCTGCCCATACATTGACCGAAAACTTGTATTGGTGTGATGTCACTCTTGTCGCGTGAGGATTTCGCGATTTCCATAAGTGTAGATTGTGTTGATTAAAAATCCCCTCTCTCGTAAATTTTGATTCATCTGTCCAGAGTATGTTCTTCAAAAAATTTCGAGTTCGATGCAGATCCCACCACCAGCGTCAGAAAAGTGGCCCGCAACTTGGGAGTTTCGTCATTCAAAGTTTGGACAGTAATTAATGCAGATAGGAGGCATCCTTATCACTACACTCCTGTGCAAGGTACATTTAATTTATGATTGTAGTAGTTTTTGTAGAGCACGCTCTACAATAAAAATAATTGGTTTACCACTTGCCCATCTGATGTTCACAAACAGGTTTGTTTTGGTTTCAGGTTTAGTAGAAGGGGACCAAGAGCGGCGCTCGCAGTTTTGCCGTTTTCTTTTACATACGGATGTAGATAACGAAGATTTTTTGAAGAACATACTCTGGACAGATGAATCAAAATTTACGAGAGAGGGGATTTTTAATCAACACAATCTACACTTATGGAAATCGCGAAATCCTCACGCGACAAGAGTGACATCACACCAATACAAGTTTTCGGTCAATGTATGGGCAGGTGTCATTGGGAAAGACGTCGTAGGACCCCACTATCTCCCGGATACACTAAATGGCGAAAATTACCTGGAATTTTTAATCAATGACTTACCGGAATTAATGAGCCACCTGCCGATTTTTGAAGATGACCGGGCAATCATATTTCAGAATGACGGCTGCCCGGCACACTACGGAAACATTGTACGCGAGCATTTAGATAACTGCTTTCCCAATTCATGGATTGGGAGGCGTAGCCCAATTGAATGGCCCGCACGGTCCCCAGACCTAACACCGCTCGATTTCTATGTCTGGGGACGTGCTAAAGAGTTGGTGTATGAGGTCGAAATCACAACAAAAGAAGAATTGGTGGCAAGAATTAACGACGCATTTGCAAAAATTAAAGCAGAAATGACTCTAAACACCACCACAAAAGAAATACGTCGTAGGTGCCGTGCGTGTATTCGTAACAGAGGAGCTGTATTCGAACAGGATTTGAAATAAAAATAATTTTGATTAATTTCTGTTGTTTGTATTTTAGTTGGTACCTCATTTATTGAACAAGCCGATAAGTATCATAGCATTTTTTTATGTCGTTGTAATAAGTGATAAATGGAGAACTTTTTTAATGCATACTACCTCCAGAATCGATAGTGTTTTTTTTTTAAATCACTGTGAAAGTTGAACTTAGATGTCAAGCTTAAATTTATTTTTTCACTTTATGAGTTCTACATCAGTTAGGTAGTTCTAATTGTATGTAATTTTGCTTTTCGTGGCTTAAGCATGCATTTGAGATTATAATCACATGAAAACATCCGGTCTAAAACGGATTTTAGAAATGTTATTTAAGTGAATAGGTACAATTTCGGTGAAAAACGTAAAATTTACAAAAAAAATCTTTAAAAAAAAATAGGAGGTCAGGGATTTTTTTTGGCCAACTTGTATTCTCTAAATAAGTACCTGAACACGCTCACTAAGTTTGTCGGACCCTCTACAGAACACCCTGTATATTAAGGGTTTTTTTTAGTTTCGTTTAGTCTTATTTAAGTCTAATATAACTTTGTACAAAACTTGCCAATTTAGATAGATAGACTTAACGCTTATTTTTATGTTGGTCGTCTTGTATTCTGTTTATTTTTGAACTGATGAAATTTATAAGTGCTTTTATATTGTAATAAGAGTTCTACCATTACTAAATAAGTATGTACTGTTTAGGAGATTTTAGAGAACTAAAAATGATTAGAGTTCACTCATATTGTGTATTTGCGACTGCGAAAGAAGGAGGGTTATGTTTCTCGAGTGTATGTATGTCTATTTTTTTGGCACGGCCAAACAAATAGAGCCTAAACGGCTTGTCGTATTTTTATGTGAGTGATGTCAATAGATTCATCTTAGTCGTGAGAGCGACACTGGGTACAACAAAATTTAAAAATAAGGATGATACGCAAGTTTAAATATTTAGCAGTCGGGTTTTTTTAAAGTCTTTTTAACCCATGTTACCTGACTATACGGTAAAGCTTGAGGATATAGTTTCTGCTTAAGATGATTGTAAAGGTGTGTAGAAAATTATTAACTAAGAATACTCTACCATCGCTTTTTACTTTATTACTAAAAGGGAGTAAATCTAATAGACAACACAAGATAGAGTGATAGTATAAGCATGAATATAGCGTCGACATTGTCAGCTAGTTCCAGCATTTTGGGATATTATTTCAAGTTTATTTTATACTTAACATTGCCAAAATTTCTTCCAGTTCGATAAATCATGTGTCAAGAAGGTGAGAAAATCTCCGTGGCGTAGCAGTTGTTATGCTGGTTAGTCATGACGAATACAAAAATGAAAGGTTTCAAACATCTCTAAACGATAACCCTGTACTTATGATCATTAAACATACAAAATCAGTCACCAATCTCGGTGTTATACTGCCGACAAGCATTTTATAGAAGCACCACTCACTTACCGAACTTTATTTTATGCCACTAATATTATAAAAGAGCTAAAACAAAACCCAGTTCGCATTCCAATTTAGCTAAAGCGCGTCAATTAGGCTAAGGGCGGGGGCACACCGGGCAAACATCGCAGACAAATAAAGGCGCGGACACATAGTGTAATGTGTGGGCATGGCGTGTGCACCCGAGGTAAGTAACGCACTTTATAGGTCACCAGATTATTTATATGCATACATTAAGTAAGTGCACGTAAGGGAAACATACTTTTTGGCTAGGGATGTACTAAACCAAGGGAAATCACTACTAAATCGTATAATGATACACTTTTTAAATGTTAATAGAAATAATAGTTTTTGAGAAACAGAAATCAAATCGTGGTTATATTTGTAGGTAGTGTACGTACAAAGTACAAAAAAGAAGCAATAAATACTAATCTGTTAGGTGGGTATATGTGGCGATTACCTGTGGCTTCACCTGTATTGATGTTGTTTTAAAAGGGTTAATTAGCCTGTGACACGCTTTGGACTTCGCATTATCTCTTTGCAATAACCGTCCTTCCCTCAATGGTGAAGAGTTTAAGGACAGACAAACCAAAAAAAAAACACTTTCAAATTTATTATAAGTAACTGTGTGAATGCGTGTAGAACACGAATCAGATTTAGATTGTTAAGTTTTGGTTATTTGTTACATTTTGCCGTGCCGTAATATAGACTATCACAACATGAGATTTTTGGCCTTCATCATTTATAGATAGATTTATTTAGCACCATACAGTAACCGATTAGGTATGATAATATGTGCATTGCAACTTTAATATTCAACTCTTATCTACTATTAACAGGAAAGCGACTAAATAATTCGTTTGGCCAAATTAGGGAAAAAGATTACCAAAAATATGTTTGACATTGAAGTCAACTATATTAAAACTATTGTTAAATTACAATTGAACTCGCACTACAAAGTTTTATTAGCAAAATTAGTGTAAGTTTCATTAAAGCTATGCTAAATTGTATGTTTTATGGTACGTTGTATTATCGCTGACGATGTTATGAATACATATACTGAGTTAATAGGTACTATAAAGTGGTAAAAAGCCGGCTAGATTCCAATTCAATATTTTTTCATCAACGCAATTATAAATTACCCGATAATATCTGAAGTCATTGATATCAATAGGTATCATCTTAAAAGTCACTTTTAAATCAATATGAAGAAAAACCTACTTTATGAGTAGATTATGGTGATCCATTCATTGTACCATCGGCTTTACTTTATTTAATTTTTATTTCTGTAGCGGGTTTTTTATTTCACTTGTGTATAAAATAATTCTGCTATTTACTACCTAAGTTTTTGTATAACAATCTACTAAAGAAATTGGGAGAAACTTCAATCACGGTACGGCTGTTGCATGTATTAACTTTAAAGGTACAAGATAACATTATTTTATAATTATACTAAAGTAAATATAAAAATACCTGATAGTATAAAATTTGAATTCAAACGTCCAGATTTGATCTTTTATTGATGATGTTACACGTATGAGTCATAAACAGCAACTAGCAACACTGACCGCGCCTCAGCCCCGAGCCACAAATTCACGACCTCATTACGATAAAAGCAGGTGTCGCCCAGTGTGACACTAGCCTAACGTTATTGAGCACGGTTGCGTTTCGCGTGCGGCCGTGGGAGTGGAGTGTGGAGGGACCTTTATAGCGCGTATTACAGTTGGTAAGTTAGTTTGATTAGATTGGTCGCCGAGCTTTTTTAGAACGGGGTGTTTTTGTTGTGGTTGGAAAATTACTTTAGCTGTGTAGATACCTGCATGTACTTATACACCTACATTATGTTCAATAATTAGGTATAGGTAGGTATTTTGTGTAAGACTTTTCTGTCACAAAAAGTAGGTACCTACTAATATCAGGGCCTAAACCACGAGATGTAGGTACAAAGTTTACATTCTTCAACAGCGACAATGGGTTGGTACAATCAGTACATATTATCATAGACGTAGGTTACTTATATTTACTTAGAAGACGTCAGACGTCTGGTTTACATTTAGTAGGTATGCGTAGCTTTGTTTATGATTAAAAGTCAAATAAATGATAATATCGATAGGTGACTATAGCTAAAATTAAAAACGACTTTATTTTATGGTACTAAAATAGCAAGCTCTGAAAAAGCTGCCAACTCAGTTTGGAACGCGAGTATACAACAAAATGCCATTGTCACAAAAACCAACCTAAAAAGTTTAGCGCCGCGCCGTTGCACCGAATTCGCGTACAAAATCATCAAATAGGAGGAAAATAAAACAAAACGTCATCACACTGAGTAAAAAGTAGACAAAAACGATGGCACTGGCAACTACCAAACTCATGCCGAAAAAAAGGAAAAATCATCGCATGAAAAAAACAAAAAAGGTCATTGTCCACATCAAGTCAGCGGAATTGACAAGCTCCGCCCGCGCTCGCTATTGGAGGGCCGGAGTTCGAAATTTGAACAAAAACCCAACCTAGTTCCGCCTTCAAATGTTATTTCGCGGACCAAAATGGCGGAGCGCCACTATTTGTTTATAGAACGTCATTAGACTTGCACGTGTATTGTTCCGGTACAGTTGAAATTTAAATGTGGAACGGTCTAATTTAGAATTTTAATTGGTAGATGGTCTTCAAATCTGAATATCGAACAATGTTACTGGCCACTTTCAAACAGTCATATAGGTGCCAATGTAGAATAGTTTTGGTTTTTTAACATTTTTATTTAACTGAATTTAATATTTCCTACTATATACCTAATAGATACAATGGGTACCTACTAACACTTACTTCTACATTTTACTTATAATTTAAACTCACTATTGGTTTTGCATCGATTACAATTTATATGTAAGTGTTAACTTACATATAAATATTAATAAATAATAAATTATGAAAAAAATTCAAAAAGTCGCATTTTATTCGTTTGTAAGTGACGTCATTAGGTTATAAATGCATTCGAACGTTTCAAAATAAGACTTCTTATCTAAAATAATTTAATGGTGTTTTGTGATTTTAAACCCGATTATTGTAAATTTATCAACAAATAATTAAGTTTACACTTACTACATAACATACACCCAAGAAACTAATAACCTACCCATGTTTTGAGTCATACTCCACGCTACAATCTACTCGTATCCACGTATGTAATCATAGATAGTTAAATTATCCATTTATAATTTTGCAGCATTCAAATCGACCTTACTAAAAAATTCTGTCAAATAATTTATTTTTTTAGGCTGCTAATATTTTATACTTATGGTTTTGGGATATCAGTAAAATGTCGTCAACATATATTATTATCCTTAACATAATATATGAACAAAAGGAAAACCAGGCAAACAACATAATTGTAGTCCTCCATTTTGTGGCGGCCGCCATCTTGGACCGATTGTCATCAAACATAGCTAAAAACACTCCTACGCTAAAAACGTTCATCTATTGAGAGCTACGTTGCTACTCGTACAAACAGACACAGATGCGTCTAACACTACGTCATTTTTGCTTAGAAGATTAAAAATAAGAAACATACGCGAAATAAAACGAACGAATTCAGGACCTCGTTTTTGAAGTCAGTTAAATAGTAGGTGCTGTGTTGGCTCCCGCCAGATTCACTCTCGCTTCTTCCACTGGTTTCGCCTGGCGCGCTGCCAACACCAATTTGTGTCTATTAGTGACTTTGTTTGTCTGTTTGTTGTGAATTGTGACACGTTGATATTTACGATGTAAATACTACTTTGAAGGGATATTAAATAAGTTTGAAATGCTGTAAATGTTTTAGCTCAGGTTCTTTGAAAGGAGTAATATAATAATGCTTGTTCTTAAATTCTATTGCTGATGTCATGAACTTTACGCAACTACAAGCTCACTAGATATACCTAGACCTATTTAATTTTATCTAATATGTAAATTTTATAGAGGTCCAAATCTAGGTCTCAAGCTTCAATCCTGTTTAGTTGGATTTTTTCCGTTAACTCTACGTATTTTTGATAACCGGATATTCTGCCGTATTACGGACATTTAAATATTAAGATGATCCTTATTAGACTTTCAGGAACGATTTCCCTTGTTCTTTTTTTTCTGTATGTTCTCCGATATTTTGTTTGCATGGGCATAATTTATAGGTAGGTATATAATCTTTATCAACGTCAGTCACATGTCTAATTATACTCTATTGTCACTTTTTTAAACTATTACTTGTAGCAGCTCATAATAGAACATATAGAAACAAAGACTATTTCCTTACACAGCTCCCTTTTCCCCCAGTCTCCCCTCTCTCGTTAAATAACTAATAAAGTCGAACGATCCGGACTGCTATCCTAAAAACTGTGAAACACATTTCCGTTGGGATCTTTGACCGTCTAGATGAACTTTCAGTGACGAAAGTACCTTCGATGGAGGTGGCATTTTTATACAAGTACCTAAAATCCCTCGACTTTGCCATTTTGTGGTGCGAACTCGGAATTGAAATGTATCATAGTGTATGTGTATTCTAGTAGAAAAGTACTTTCATTTAATACCCATATAGAAGGAGTTGTTAAAAAATATGCAATTTGTCAATTTTCATCAAACATAATAAAATAAAAAAACAAAATTGGTTCATCCTTTCAGGATGCCACAGACAAACACTCACACACAGCCACGTCAATTTTGTAACACTCCGACGTTTTTGCATCGGGGGTTGAAAATTTACTTTGCTGGATAAAGGTCGTTTCATTAGAGTGGCATAACTACGGAAGGGCTAGACCAACAATACCTTTTATTGAACTAACAAAATAAATTCGGTAACTTAGGTTAGCAACAGATAACAAGCTAAATAGTAAGATAAAATTGGTCGTATAATTATCATTTTATTATATAGGCATGTAATTATATTTTTTGGTTTTATGTTTTGTGCATCTACAATAAAGCGTTTATGTATCTATCTATCATGTAAATTCTTTGTTCAATAAGTCCGTAAGATACAGTTATTCGCAAAAAAAATCTAATACTTCGTAGCAACATCGTAGCTCTCGTAGCCATAGCTACGAGTAAGCTGTTTAGAGCTACGGAGCCTACGATATTTTTATTAAGCTAAGAACTTGTCAAGACATGACGAAGTTCAGTTCGCGAAAAAACATCTGGTAACCTTTGATTCAAATTGATATGGAAATATAGCAATTCATTTGTCTATATAATGTGCCACATCCATATTTTTCTTTCATCCTCCACTGACCACCCCGTGTCTTCCAGTTTTATAGGTCGAAACTCAGTATCGACCCGCCTTTGTTATATCTTGTTAGATTCTTATACTCGCGAGCTACAGCTTGGGAATATCAAGACTTTCTGAGGAAAGGGATGTCTTAGTAGGTTATTATTATCATAATGGCTTTGCGTTTATTAGTTTAATCGGATTAACGTCTAATTTTATTGTCTTAATTTTCTTGATTCAATCTATTTTATTGTTTTCAACACATCTCATAGCTGTTATATTATTATTTGATATACATATTATAATTTTATTGCTTGATTATTATTGAAAGTATTGTATTAGCGCCTGCAGAAATGGCGTCAGTTATCAAGTTTAAAAATGATAACAGAAATAGCAAAGGTTTTTACGCTAACTTACAAGTTGAATAGGTCTAACCATATAACTATATTTTAGCTGTTCTAAATGAAACCCTCTGGGTAATTCTTACTGCAGTAAGTTACAGTCAAAGAGAGAGCAAGAAGCTAATTAGTCTATATGTTATTGACAAACTAATCACGGTGTTCCAATTACAGCGTTCGTTTGCTTCACATTTATCAGCTTCGTATGACATCTGGGATGAAACTTATTCAAGTTTCATCCCAGATGTCATACGAAATGAATATTTAACATGTTAAAATACCTCTCCGTCTCTGTGTAGAAAATCGAAAGGGTAAGAGGGATATATCTAATGAGGAAGTATATTTATTTGTTCTATCTATGTACAACGTGTAAATGAAAGGTGTGATAATACTTAAGAGTGTTAGTTTACCCATCAAAGTGAACCCATCGTAAAACAAAATGTTGCAAATAAAATTTGGTCTCTTATACGAAAATTGGTTTCTTGATCTAAAGTTTTGCACAATTTTATTGTTGTCACACCTTTTTTTTACACGTTGTACAAAGATAGAACATATAAATATGTATGAACGTACTTCCTCATTAGAATCGCTCTAACCTTTTCTACACGCAGCCGCCTATACGAAAAAATAAATAAAAATGTTTAATGAAGTAAATTCCGGCTGATTATTGATATCACGTAACAATCGCATAGCCTAAACAGCTGCACTTAGAGACATTTAATTTTAAATGTAATGTCTTTAAAGATGTAGAGGTGTACCAAAAAAAATATTTGAAAAATCCTCTTCTATGGAGGTGTATTTGCCGCGGGGCAAAAGCTAGTACACATATACCTATACGTATAAATAAAGAAATAAATTTTGAATGACTCAAAATCAACGCAGAGTCAAGACCGCTAAACAAATAAACATGAACTTTGGATATCTATACATATTCTCTTTATAAAGTCGAAACCTGTACTAAAATTATTTTAAGTAAGAGTACCAGGGCAAACCCGAAAGGACAATCACTGTAAGGTAATAAACTAATAAATATTACTAGTGATTGTAAATTATTACTTATTTCATTTCCATATTAGAATTGTTCCTGTTTGCAATCAGCAATGAGTATATTCATTCATCAAACACTATCATCCAATACGTAATTTTTCATCTAAAATCGTAGCATATACTTCAAAATCGTTATATCCCTGGAACCAATACATATACTCATAGTATACATGTGTAATTACCACCCCCCCCACCCCACCCCCTACCCTTAGATTATAGTAACACGGTGGGATGTCGTGCATTGAACCCGAATTCGGCATCAGACTGTAGGACATTCAATACGGACAGCAACTGAATGTCTTGGAATATATGGGTACCTGTAGGTGTTATACCTTTACCTATACTGTAGTAACTAATACAAAAGCTAATTATTTCACGATCTCTTGATTTAAGGCTCTTCTCGAACTTTCTCACTCTTGGGTACGGGCCTCCCCTATGAAGTAGGTTAAGTTAGTATAGTTATCCGACAACTTCTGACTTCTTCTTCAACCGTGATCTATAAAAAAAATTCTATCAGACAGCAAAGTTTCAGCGGTAGAGGTATCATTGTCATATTCCTGAACTTTCCTTACCAGAAACGTAAAAAGTAATAACACTTCGTCTTATACAACCATAGCTCAAAATCATCTAGCTGATCTAAACCAACGTCGGCCATCTTTTGCATCTAACTTCCAATCATCTTGTTTGTATGATATTTTTGAGAATGTACAATATACTAAGCACTATAAAAGACAGTGATAACTCTTAAGATGCAAGTTTCCTGGTTTGTTTATGATGAATTTATTCTCCATTACTAATCTATAAACAACATTTAGTCAATCATAATGTTTTTACATACGGAATATTATCAGCAGTTCCGTGTTTTGTTTACCAATTAAACTTTTTGTTTGCGAATAGTTCGGTGATTTTAAATATTGTAATTCATAAACAGGAATTAAATATTTATGTCGTTATGACAGTTTTGTAATGCTCGTTCTAATATTCACTAACAAGATTGTGAATATGTATTTATACACTTATAACGAATATGGAATTTACAGAAGAAGATTATAATAATATCCTATTTATGTGGAAGACCAAATATCGAAATCAAATATAAAGCGTTGCTATGCTTTATCTGTGGTTTCGACTCTCTACCCCTTGCATCGAAATATATAATCTAAGCATTTTCAAGTTGCAATTGAATAGCTTTCTACTTATTAGGCAAGCGTGTTATATCTTGAACCACATCATCACAAGTCGATTTGCCTTCGAACGCTAGTCTAGCCTAATTAAATTAATATTATATTATTTCATTGACTTAATTACATTTTTACTATTTGCTATTACAACATTTTGATTTTTAATCTAGACACTAATGGTTATTATAATATAATAGTAGTGCAAAACTGCTCCATGAAAAATAAGTCGGACGATTTAAACTTTTAACAACATATAAAAGCTGATCAGTCAGGTTGATGCCATGATGCAAAAAATATCACAGATTTAATTAAAATTTTATAAAACCTGACATAGAAGATTATAGCATACACTCGATTACATTGAATTTCTCTAGGAGGGTTTAATGGTTTAGTGAGAGCAAATAATCGATTTGAGATGGATGAGAGTAAGCGGTAGTGCAGGAAGGGGGCGACCTAAGAAGACGTGGATGAGTTTTTTGATAAGGAATATTTTTTGTGAAGGAGGACCGAATGAAAAGATGACAGCTGATAGAGTAGAATAGAAGAGGAAAACATGCTATTCCGACCTCACTTAGTGGACTAACGACAGGAAGACGATGATGATGATGAATATTTTTAAAGGAAGACATTTAGCCTAAGTAATCGAAAGTAAAAGTTAAAAGGACAATGACCAAAATTGGCCGCTTCCTCCTAAAGGCTTCGACATTTCACTCCAAAAGCCACCGACTTGCCTTCAACGAGCACCGATTACTGACGATGTAAGAGAGCAATAAACTTCCAATGGCTTATTTGCTTATAGCATCCTGTATCGCTATGATTATCTCTGAAATTCGAGTCTCGTGTAGGTATACCTACTTCTTCGATCTGTACTGAATACAGAATAACTTTCCTGTCACTTGTGCATCTGCATTTAGGGTTACCAAGGCGCAACTTCCATTTTTTTAAATGTCTTAAATTTATGTGGCAAATTCAATGTACCTAATGTAATCCTTGTAGTAGAATATTCCAGCAATGCACAACCTAGGTATAATTTCTATCTCTCTCTCATAAATTTCAAAAAAGTATATGTACCTCACATTTAAAAATTAAAACAATAAAATACGTAGGTATCATCTGTCCAAGGTTTATCATCTAAGACATAATTGACTAAAAATGTTTAAATTCCTATGCAGTTATCGCTTAGAAACACTTTTGCTTGTTGTACGGCAACAGTGTAGACAGTTTTATAATTAATTTTCAGTTTGATTATAGTTTAATTAAGAGTCATTAAAAGAGTATCGCTCTATAATAAATAGGCTGACAGAGCTGTGACTTTAAATCGATATGAAAATAACGAAGTACTTGAAACTTGCGATTGTTTTAGTATGTATATTATTCGCAGATAATATAATAAAGTAATTTAAATTGTACCATATTACATTTTCACACATATTATATAATGCCTGGATATGAAAGTATATTTTTTGTACGTCATTATTTCTTGCAACATAATGATGGATGAGCGGGATAGATAGATTGAGGTTCGAACAAGAAAATCAATCCGTTAGAATCCCTTATAACGTGTGTTTTGTCGCTAATAATGTAAATCAGTACAAAATAGATATTTTTAATGCTAGTTACTACTTAAGAAACAAACAAGTTTATTCTAGACTATCAACCCTAGGACAGGCAATGACTAATCAAGACAACGCAGATTTAAAAGCGATACCATCAGACTTATGCGAAACGTCAAATGAAGCGAGCATGACTGGCAACCCCGCATCTCAGCATGTCTGTTATAAGTAAGTCTTGGCAACCCAATCGAATTCACATTATTAAAAAAAGAAAAAGAAAAGCTCTACGCCCACAATTCAAAAAGCGAACGCGCCTCAAAAGCTGTCAAACTGCTCGCGCGACGTCGAACTCATTTAAACAGTGACTTAACTTTCCATAAATCGACTTATACACGTAAAACGTAAATTATTTATTACAAGCTAATGATTTTGGAAAATTACGGGAAAATAACAAAAAAAACCCTGCGGGCGTTTTGACTTTCAAAATCAAAATGAAGTCTAAATCCTAAACTAGAGCCTTTTAATAGACGTTTGATGATTTTGAATAATTTTTTATAAACATTTTCAGAAAAATTTTATGTTCTAATGCATGAGCTAAATTCTCCTATGTTAGGTATGTATTGAACTTGTCTAGAAAAAAGTACGGTAAATTTACTGTACTTATAAATCAATTTTTAGGTATAAACCTACAGATTATCGAAGTCTCACGTACTGTAGAAGCACAGTAGTGGTACCATCTGAAACCTGCCCTGCCCCAACCGCGGACGCACCGGTCGTTCACCGGACATATATTTCGTTTTTTGCCCGCATTCGAACTAAATGCACGCGCACTACGAATATACGAATCACGACTAACGCTGTGAACACAATGTGCGCGAAAATCGGGAAAGCGCGAATTAAGATAGGTGACGACACATTTTCACTAAAATAATAACATTTAGTAAGTCTGATATTAAAATAGCAAAACATTTATAAATAGTTTTTCTCCGCGTTTAATTAGATCATTTTAAACAGATTAGCTCGGAATGCTGCTTTGTATCTTTCTTTATTCCTTCTCTGTTTTAAGTACCATTGTAATTTGATAGATAATTTTTTTACATTAATTACAGCCTATAGAAGAAATATTTTAATTCCTATGTCGTCCATCCCTCATTCATCATCAGTGCTTATTATGTTCTAGCATCATAAGTATCTAAGTATAATAAAGCTACTAAATATTACATCAAAGATTTCATCTCGGAAACTAGTATGTAAGAATGTTAAACAGGGTTGTCTCGATAATTTTACAATGATTTAATAGCACACATTTAATTTTGTCTAAAATAATACTGTTTGTATTATCTGTTGCCGAATGTGTTGCTTTTGACGAACACAGTAAACGAGATATAAGTTCGCAGATAAGTTTTGTCATTATATGTGACATGTATTTTTCTTTAATTCAAAGTAAGTGCTTGTTCTACATACAGCATGCTTGTATGAATTATCTAGTTATTTTAATGCTTAGCTTTTATATATATAAATATATATGAAAAAGTACTTAAATGTTATTTTTTACTCACTGATTATTTGTGAACCTGCCAATACAAAATGAAAACCTTAATTTATGTCAATTTATAGCAGCTTCTACTCTTAATATACTTAAATACAGGTAGTATTTACGGCAATATTAGTGCGTCAATATTATAGTATTATTCAACCTTCTTTAGAATGACTTACAAATTAAAAAAGAAAACGACCATAGACCAAATAAGAATGGCGGTAACAAATGAGTGCACCTTAGAACGCGCGGGAAAACGCGACGAGCGTTTTTGCCAGTTCTTGTTTCTCCTTTTCTAACTGGAGACGGATGAGGACCATCGCTTTTTACTCGCGAGGAATTTATTTAGCCCGAGTGGGGTAGATGGCCAGTGTTGCCACATTTGAAACATTACCATAGACAGTGCTGTGGCAGGCGATACATCCTACGTCGTTGGTTTTAAAATTGTTAGTATGAAAAATTACAGAACGCGGATTTACATTGCCACAGTATATTTTTTAAACCAAATTAATAAATACTATTAAAATTACAGCTATAAGCGACTACACCTTTGAATAAAACTTAAATTAAAATACAGAAAAAGGTGACTTAATTTTTATAACTTCAGGTTTAAAGTGTATTTTTGATGTGTTCAGGAATAATAAGAACGCACAGTATTTTAGAACTTATAGAGTAAATAAGGAAATGCAAATACTTAACATAACTTCGATGAATACTATCAAAAATAAAAAATAAATGGAATTAATTATATTAGGTACCTAAGTATATAAGTATGTATACCCTATTATAATACTTTCGCATCTGAAATATGTACGTCTCTCCACTAAGAAGGTTACTTAATATACCTATGAATATAGTTTAATCATTTATCAAAATGAGGAAATTTAAAAGGAAGTAAATAAAAAACTTTATTCCAATTTCCACTCCACTATTCAGTCAAAACACCGTATTAATTTATTACAAAACTATACTTCAAATTGCGTGCCTCGAAGTGAAACATAAGTTATCTGTGACTAAGCCAGCCAATCTTAATATTTTCATATGGCAACTCTGTCCATCACTTTTTACTTTCTGTAATTTATTTTGCCCGCTCGATAGATAACCTGATCTTAGCGTACCCGGCGCCATTTTGATTTTAGTTAGCTACTAGAAATTATTATGTATTGCCGCGAGGTTCTTGCCCGCTGTGGTTTTTGTTTCCTTTTAATTCTTTTTGGCTTCTGAAGTTTTCTTTCTTTCTTATTTAAATATGTTGTTTGAAGGAGCTGATTCATTAAGTGCTTTAGTCCCTTTTTTATAAAATGAAGTCATTTGTCATCAGTATTATTTACATATAATTAAAGGAAAATATACTTTAATGTAATGACCAAATATATAATATTATCCTTGGCGGTGACATTTTGTTTTGATGACATGAGTTCTGTGAATCAAATTTTCCCAACACGTCGGCTGTATAATTAGATGCGAATGATGATTTTGTTTGTTGGTTTCAGCTGCATTGTCATTTCACTAATAATAAGCATGTGCTTAACTTTCTTACAGCTCAATGTCCATTATACAGGGTTATCGGCTAGGGGTGTACTAAGCCGAATGGGAGCACTGTACCCGTCCTAAGGAACAACTTTCACTATGGAACCAACAAAAATTCAGCTGTTCCATACAAAAGTGGATCGGTCGTCGACAAATTGTATGAAACAGAGTAGATAGTTTACTAAAATTTTATAGTTTATTGGATTCACAGTTAAAAATACGTCCTATCCATAGGTATTTTTAACTTTAACCATAAAATTTACTATGGAGCTAACATTTCTCGATCATCATCATCACCGATCATCTACCGATGTTTCTATGTCACTTTTAAACTAACGACCGGAAATTGTAACTCAGAAAAAAAAATACAATTTGTACTCCAAAATCTATGCTTCTATAATGTATGTAAACCTAACAACCTATTTCAAAGCTCAAATTGGCCGCTACTTTCCATTTTACAAGTAATAAACAAGATCTCTAGGTTCCCCGGAGCTGGCTATCTAGCTCATAAACTGTGCCTAGCCTGAGACCTGTGGCGGAATGCAAGACAGGTGTTAGCACTGTTAGGTTGGCTATTTTGGAGCACTCACTTATCTGAGATCGTATTTGAACATTATTTTATGGAAATTCTGAAATAGTGTTGTAAAGTGGTGTAGAGGATTACTTATATAATTCTGCCCAATGAACCCATCTGCAATTTTTTTTTTTTGGCTATTTCATTTTACTTAATTAATACACTTGCCCGATATGAATTTATTTACCTACAGACAAGTAAAGGTGGGAACCTTCAAATTAATGGTTTTTATTAATTAAATTAGTCCCTGTCATCCGTGGCGTTGTCCGCGATTTAAAATGGAATATAAAAAAGTATCAAACTTTGAACCCCCATTCAACCCTTAGATTGGGGTTTTAATTTTACTTCATTAAGAAGATCTTTGGATATTCTAAGTCAAATACCCACCCAAATAATTCACTCACCAATCTCATTGGCTCAAAAAATTACCTCTTACTTTTTTACACAGTCTACGTTTTTTTATTTAATTTTTTTTTGGTGCCCCATTTCCTATAAAAAGTTTTATAGACTATACCACTTATGACTGTTTCAGTCATACAAAAGTTGACTGTATATTATATTTTATACCATATTATGATCACAACCAAATTTTTTAAATATTTATCGAGGGGAAATATTGTAATATCTGAAAAGTATTCGATAGTTGTAAATTTTGCAATTCGTTTGAAAGCATGAGCATGAGCAAGTTCATGAGAAATGAAACCTTAAATTTTCATCACTAAGTTCAAATTAGTTTTTACAATGTCTGCAATTAATTATTCTTCTTGCTAGGACCCTCTGACTACAATTACCTGTATTTTTATGTAAGTACAAAGCAAAATTTTATTGCTCCGTGCAGCGATCATACCTACTAATAACAATGTTTTAATCTTTATATAGGTTTCTTTATTCAGTAATCTTAAAATCATCATTCGTCGAAATAGCCCTTCGATCGCAATCTTACACAAGACATGTGTAATGTGTATTCCGAAATACAAGGAGTGTCACCAAAAATCCCTCTGTACAAAGCAAGTCGGACATTCTTTGTCTCAATTTTTGTCGCAGCTCTTTGTATCCAACATTAAAAATTTAAACATAAAACAAAAGACACTCGTTCATCTTAGCTCCTATTTCTAATTTAAACAGCTCGAAGTTGGTACATCATGTGCTGGCGAAGTCATATTGCACACAAAAAAACTGTCAAAAACAAAGCACTCCCGCCAAAAAATGAGGTCACTCAATTTCGGCGGCAGACAGCGAAAACGGACGATGTCTTTTTTGTTTTTTCCTTTTTATTTTTGTTCATTTCATTACTTTCGTCTGGAGGCCAGTCATTGTGTGTGTGTGTTTTTTTAATATTTCGGCTTGTCTCGGTCTCAGCAGATGTTTTGCACTGCAAAGGGGAATGGGGCATAATTTTTCAGATGCACTTTCGATTTATATTATAGCTTGTGACGAATTGGATCATTGAGATTTCGAAAATGTCTTTTTATTAACGGTGGTAGAGAAATAAAATAATTTAAGTTGGGAACAGCCTGAATTAAAAATATATAGGTGCATAAAATAAATGACATGACATCGAAGGTAGGTAGTGCCAGAAACTCTTTACGTTACATCTTATTTTTTTATTACACCTTTAAATTACGAGTATCTACTTTACACTGACACGTAGCCGTGATGCTTGTAAATGAACTATACACTTTTGTGTCTCTTCTCGCGGAATACACTTACAAAACACATTTTGTATCGAAATTACTAAGCCAAGAGTTGTAAAATGAAAACATACCACGTATCTACGTTTTATTATCTATGGACTGTGAATGAAAAGCGCCACCTACATCCGGCGACAAGCTAGCACTAAGCCGTCATTGACTAGATCGTAGTAACAGAATACTTAGTAGTTAGTGCGCTAGCGCAACTTTCGCCTATCATAGTAACTGGCACGCAAGCTGTGGCGTACACCGCTTACGCTATCTTGATACTGCGACTAAGACTTGTTTGTAGGTAATGGGTGATTTTGTTGGCCATGACACAGGTTTGCGCTCGCGCTGCTTGGCGGTTTTAGTTTCGACCTAGAATTTAAAATTTATTTTGCTGTGACATTATTGCTTGCTTTGTTTTAACAATTTGTTAAGTTAAATTGGTTACTTTGGAATGTTAACTATTAACTGTTAATAAGAACATACATTATTATGTCGGGTCTATAATATACCTACTAGGATTTAGGTACTATATAAAAGTCAGCAAGGTGCGGGTTATAAGTTACGAGATAGTTACATCGTGTGCGAGTTAGACACAAAATGAATCCATTTTATCGATGACTCTGAAACTTTTATAAATGTAAATGCATTTATAATAAACAAAATTTCAAGTGCGTTCAGAACTTTATCGTGTGGTTATGTCTTTTATTAAATTAAAACAAGTAATACATGTAAAAGTCAAACACGTGTTTCGTACCGCCTTCTGCATGACTTGTTACCATGTTTTATTCGAGATAAAACACGTGTAATGGTGTTGTTTTGTTTTATTTTTACTAAACATTTTTTCGTACCATTGGTTATGTGTTTCAGACATTAAGTTAACTTATATTTATCATGTTTATATAAATATTTACAGTTTTAAATTATGTGTGCAGTTGCTAATATTAAAATTTATCAGACTCATCAATATTTATTAAATTGCTCTTTTTAAGAATAAGAAAAAATAATCAGACAGAATAGGCATGCGTGGCTATCCTATCACCTATTCAGTCCATGTAATAGAATTATTCAAATTTAGAATTACTGATACCTACTCTGAGCATTGCGTATCAAAAGCATAAACCGACAACATCATGTTTGCACATTTTACATCCTGCCACACATCCAAACTTAGACATTTGCTCCTAATTAAAGCTATATAAGCTACGTTCTAACGCAATAAACAAGACATCAACCATGCGTGCAGCCTTCGAACGGTCGACTCTAGTTCCAAGATGGCGGCTCGCGTCTAAGCTTTGTAGGTTATGTAGTAACATTGACAGTCGCGGGAGTCGAGGTAAACGCTCGCCTTGGCCGAGCGCATGCGCAAGGACTGCTGAACTATTAGCGAATGGCTGCCGTTGGAGGGCGCGAACTTGAGTTCTGTGTTTGAATTTAGAATTTATTGCTTTCTGTTGCTATTGAAGCTGACAATTCTAGGGTACGTGAATTTAGAAGTAAGCGATTAGTTAAATGTTTTTTCTAGTATATTCCAGTAATTCAGTGCTAGTGCGAACCTACGTATTAGGTAATTCAATGATTATCCTATATAAATAAGTTGTAAATTAACAAATACTGTTATTTTACTACGTTGTCCTAACCATACATATTATTGTATAAAATAAAAATCATCTATACATCAAGTAAACTAAACAACGCAATGCTTACATAAGCAATAATGAAGATAAAGTAAATATTTTATACATTTAACGGTGCCTTATTAATTTGAACTAGGTTACTGAAATTCAATGTTGAGTAATTAAAAAATACTTGGTTAAAAACTTGAAGCTGGTTCGTTATCTTATATCAAGAAAAACCTTAACAAAAAGCACTAAAAAGATTTAACTTATACAGCAATAAAACCTTTATGGAACTGCTTGTAGTATATAATGATAAAATTACAAGCTGAGTACATGTTTGTAGGTCAAAAATGTAAATATAAGTGTAAGTTACACTGCACTGATAACTCATTTCCTGAATTACTGGTACTGACCAAAATAAACACTTAATTATACCTACGTCCTTATTTCTGATGCACTGTTTTTCGATTACAATTTTTGTTACTCGTATTATGTTAAAAGTAAATTAATGTGAGTTTAAATGAATAACTTTACATCCACCGAAGCTTGTTTTTAAACAGTTTTATAACTATTTGATAATATGACAGTTGATAGAAGACAGCTGAAGCCAAGAAATAAATAAATTATGTGAAAAAATAAAGAAACTAATACGAAATTATAAATTAGCAATTTTACCTAAAGCTGCATATTTATCAAAAATAGATAGGTACATACATTATTATGTCGGGTCTATATATATATTTAAATATATATTTAAATATGTTATACATATATAAGTAGATGCTAAGTAATTCATAGATACTTATTAACCGGCTCAACTCAAAAAAGAAACACTTACTTAACGAACGAAACTCTTATTGAAAATACATTTTATTTTTAAAATAAATACAATAATTAAATGAAACTACCAAAAACGTCTAAAAAGCACGGCATATTTTTCCGTCGGCACTATTTTAGCCTACGATCGCGCGCAAATCATTTAACTTCATTAATAAATGATTTTTTATCGTAAAAAACTTATCAAATTATTATTTTTGTTGTGTAAAAGTAATCAATAATAACTACTGAACAAAATTTGTGATGATAAAAAGTATTTCTATTAATACTGTCTCGTAAAATTGTAATACATCAATTTTCATGCTGGATTAAAGTTTCACTAAGTGTTTGTTAAACACGAGTTGTAATTAGATTTTTTAATCGAAATAAGTTTTAAAATTATAATTAAAAGTAGCTAATAGCTTGATTTCTATGTCGTCATTGGCCTTCGATCAAAATATATATAGGTTGCAATTTATTACACACACACGTGTATGCACGCACACGGCCGCAAACAAGCAGCTCATAGAAAAAGAGTGGGATAACGATAACGGGTATAGGAGGGGAGGAGTGGTGGGGATATTAAGAAAACACAAAAAATGTGCGTGAACCCCTCACACACAAACACCGTTACGCATGTATTAAGTACTTGTCACTCACACCATCGCATATCAAAAGATTAAGCGCATACTGTCAAAATGTTTGTTACTTACATGCGTCAGGGGTAGCCGCTTCTCCCTCGGTCCAGTTTGACACTTGGGTAGTAATTTTGTAAAACAAAAAAGTTTTCTCAATCACAAAATTCGTCACCTCATCGACACTAATCTATTCCAAACACGGCGACACTGTCACAATATACACACATCACGCCAGTCGCACACAAAAATATTCTATGTTAATTCTTAAAAATATCGGGTCCTAAGTTTCCATGTGATATGTTCGCATTATAGAAAAATTTGCAAAAACACACTAGTTTCCGAAAAATACTTGGTATAATATGAAATACGCGCGAATGATATGAATATTTTTTTTGTTTGTAAAAATAGTTTTTTTATGTTGTCCTGTCTTTTTTTGGAGGTTGTCGGTTATGTCGCGTGTTGCGGCCGAGGAAGGCGGCGGCGGCGGATATGCGACTCTCTACTGATTGTGCATAGGCGGGACTGCACGACGGGCGCACAGCGTACTAGACCGCGTGCGTACTTAGCCATTACCTTGTATTTACTGCGACCGAGAACGACGACCGACACTTCTTGATACTTGCGAACGCTGAATGTTACGCTTTTCCTCATTTATATCTGGTTTTCAGCTTGTTTCGTGTATAATGGCTATGTGCATATCCCGAATTTAGATAAGTAGAAAATATAACTAATATTTTTTTAAGCCATAACAGATAGTTTCACGCGTCCTAGGAACCAACAGGCTGTGAGCCACATTGCCTACCTATAGAAAGATCATAACAATGCTAATTTACTATTAAAATTACTTAAAAAAAGAAGTGGGTTCTTAATTCTGTAGAAGAGAAAATAATTGAAAAAATTGCACAACTAGTTGAAATCAGTTTTTCGTTTATTTTAAGCAATTGAAATGATGTTCTTGTCTCATTTACTAAGTTAGTGACGTCAATACATTTGCGGATTGGACCAACTCGGTCAATTGCCCCAATAACTTTGTTACTTTGAACCCAAAAATTTGTCCTGTTAGTTTTGTTACCTTATGTTTGCTATTCCTTATTAAAATACCAAACAAGGAAACGACCGAAAATAATTGGTATTAATATATCAGATTTATAGAAAACTAAGAAACATTAATAATTACAGGTCATAATTATACTACAAAATAACAACACATGTTGTATTAGTGATGTTTTAATGATATAACCTAATATGACATATTAGGATATATTATGAAAACGTCACTGTTTTGGCGTTTCGCTACGAATTCATTTCCCAGATATCAGGAAAAATTATAAGTTTTACATACTGTGGTAAGTTAGGGGTACTTATTACAGTCTGAATATGATTATGGCTTACTTAAAAAAAATGGCGTTGTCATGTTTCTTTATTTGCCCGGCGATACATTGGACTAGATAGCAAGGTCTCGCGCCAAATAACTTATTGGAATTGATCGATGAAGCAAAGAGATCATAGTTTATTATTAAAATCAGAACATGGCAATAACTTAAGCCCCGTTAGTTATTCATCTATGCAAGTTAAGAGACCTTACTTATAAATTCAGGCTACTAAGATTTGTTTAAAAAAGTATAGTACTTTTGTTTTCTATTAGCACACGAATACTTGTAAAGCGTTTATTATTCACTTATGCAAAATAATTATAAGGATGAATTATTTCTGGCAAATTCAGGCTAATGGAATATTAAATCAAATGTGAATATATCGGCTAAGAGCGGTAAAATTACGAAGTTCAGCCGGAATCAAACTAAAGCTGACATGATTCAATCCAACTTATTTCGCCGCAGCCAAATCGTGCAATACTTTGTAAGTATCAACATCGCTGGTCACAGTATTCACCACTACAGATACAGAAGTGCAGCGACGTTTACACACCGATAGCAGCCGTGTGAGTGCCTACTCTTGTACGAACCTTGTGCATTTAAGTTCTACTTGCTTATCTTAGCCCTTGTCTTAATCCGTGCGACATATGACATTAATCGAATTACGAAACAAAATACAAAAAATCTAAAAAAATTAACTCAGAACTGAAAGAAGCCCTTTTCAAATTTAAAAATTAGAACGATACCGTTCTCTTTCTAGCGTGCGCATAGGAAAAATTGTGTTTGTGTGCACTTTTTTATCGTTTTTTTCTCAGCGTGTGGGTGCGTTCGATTGTGTAGTCTCCGACTCGCCTGTGTGGGTCATAACTGCATACGTTTTGCGCTGGTGTTCGTGAAGTTCTTATAAGAAAATGGCTCAGTGAAAAATTTTGTAGGAATCCGTAGAGATGGCGTTGTGTTCCTATTATGATGAACTTGCTAGCACCATCAAAAATCAGTTACGGTGCGAGCGATGCATTTGGAACATTAAGATGTAAAAAATACGAGTTATATTGGTTTGTTTTCTGCTTGTCCACTTTAAAATTAGAAATGGTAAGGTTCTTTTTGTGTTCCGTAATTGCCTTTGTGTATTTACAGTGGTACTGATGAAATTAGTTTTAGTCGTATTACGAAAGTTCTGGTGACATTAAAACTCTGTACAGTTTATGTAGGAAATTTCTGGCTTGCAAATATATGTAAAATAGTGATTTCCTCCGTTTCAGTTGATTTAGATATCTATGATAACTTGTGCTGAATAGCAGATCTGGTTTAAGAATATTGTAGAGCTGAGAGAGATTTTGGAGTCCCTAAGACTATAAATAACTAATAGTGTGATTTTCATGAAATCTCAACAGAAACTCTAAATTGTAGAAGTTTAAGTTCATTATAAGCCTTTGTCTAGATTGTACCTATTACTTTCAACAACATGTCTTACAGGTGACCGTTAATAACAGAAAAAAAGAAACTAGTAGTATAACCGTCACGTTAGCGGAGTATATTTGACTTAACTAGTTAATTACTTTCTTTGGTTGATCTTTCAACGTTTTCTCTATTGTTTTATATTTTTAATAAACATACTAAACTTGACATTAGCATAAGTCTATGTATGTAGATGACACAATCCGTATGACGTCATAGCATGACATATTAAAAATCAGTTAGGCACTTTTAAAGGGCTGACGGTGACGTCAAAAACTTTCCCTTCATACTTCTATATACAGATAGAGTTTTAGGCATTAAGATTTTCAAGAGCGGGAATGCTGCCAAGAAAGCTGAATGCCTTGAGAAGATAGAATTTTGTTGATTTCAAGGTTGAATTTTAAGAAGAGGGTGTTTAAAAATGTAATTTAAGACAAATTACATTGTTTGTTTAGAAAGTTTTTATTATAGTTTTTGGCAGTGATGTGTAAGAATAGATACAAAAAGGGAGGAATATAGCTTCGGAACGATTAATTGGCTCATTTAAATAATATTTACTTGGGGCATACGTTAGTTCCAATTGTGACAAAAATGTGTCGAAATGGGTGTTAATCTTTTATTCGCAAAGATATTGTGGTATACAGTTTCCAGAACTAAGTATTTATCTAGTCTCGAAACTGGTGAAACTTGACATGAGCTTATGCGAAAAGTAGTTATTACAGTAGCCTATCCATTTTAAACAGATACCTTCCTCCATTTCGGGGAGTGTGCCTTGGAATTACATAATTTTATTTCATCCATTTTTCTAAAATCGGACTAGAAAAGATCTACGAGACGCCACAAGTACAAGGAAAAAAGGTGAGTTCTAAGGTTCTACGAACTCGTACAAAACGCTTTGTATCAGCTTTTATTGTACGAACTGCCAGATTAGGGAACCGATTTCTCTGTTTCCCGATAACTGTCTGGTTTTTTCAAGTCACGAGTGAAATGGTTTTTCTAGGAGAGTGTGCTGCAACTTAGTTCACATCGTCACTTTACATTAAGCCAATATTTTATATACACAAATTCTTTTAAAAAATAGAATTGTTTCACTATCTCCATATAAAAATTAAATTTTAAATTTGACCTCTCTATCTAACAACAAGGAAATTTTCAAATCGGTCCCGCCGTCTCCGAGAAATCAGGTAACAAACATATAATGAAAAATAGGTACATTTAAATTGAGTACCTCCAATTTTTTTTAAATCGGTATTAAAAAAACTAGTGGTGTTTACAGCTTTACAAGAATAAAGTGTACATTGAAGCTAGTTTATGTCGGTTGCCACAGTCACAACAGAGCGCCGTTGTTGACGATTTCCGCGTTTTTGAGAAGCTACGTGGTACGAGGACGTTACTGAATCAGAGACACTGGATGTGACATATTTCAACTTTATATTGTTTATGTTGTTGGACCTTTTCAACAATCAGGTACGCGTGAAAACCCGTCACACAAACACGAGTTAGTCTTCTAAATGAAAAACTTTAAATAAACAACTTTAAATAAGTGGCAAATTAAATTTCGGTATTGATTAAAAATATTTTTTAACAGCCTCGTTAAAAATGTATGAAATCACCTGGATAGAATAATGTGCTCTTTGAAACACAAAAATAATATCCACATCAGTTCATTCCTTTAATTTGAGTAATCGGGTAATATAGGTAGGTACAATCGATACATAGTCATAAAATACATCAAATACTTACTTGAAAGATATAAAAACAAAGAAAAAGGTTTGTGGAAAATGGAACTCTGTGTCTACGATTTATGTATAAATGCTATTGATTTAATTTTATGGTTCGTGAGATGTTGTATGAGCGTACGTAAGAGTTATATTATTGTTCCATAATTTCATAATGCACTTTTAATATCTTTGCTTAGCTAGATTAATTAAAAATACTTCATTATACACATAATGATTATTATTACAAGAGTAGTATTAGTAAGTAGTAGTAGAGATCGAGATATTTTAGAGCAACGTTTGACGACCAAGACTTCTAATTGTGGGCGCCAGTGTGGTCAGCATTAGAGCACTTCATTCTTGTAAACATTTGTTCACTCGAAAAGTTTATGACATTTGGTTATAACTAATATCATTTTAAAATGCGAGATCTTAACAACAAAACATAGTAATTATTAATTAGAACTAGCCATAAATTAATATACAAGCAACATAAGTATAAAATTCACTTTATGCTTACATTCAACTTTACAAAGGTGACCTTAAGAACGCTGCACAATTTATGCATGTGTTTTGCACATGATGTAATACAGTCAAAGACTCAAAGTCAATTTTGAAATGACCTTAAATGCTAACCTACTATTATCTAAGTCAGATAGCGGCTACGTTAGGTTGATAAAATGTGTGAATAATTTTGTTTAGTTGAGTAGCAAACTTTGATTTTTATTTCAAACCCTATTTTAATGTTTTTGCGTCATAAATTCTTTAGTTTTATATTAGATTTAATTTTGATTTATTAAATAGTAGTTTTTATTATTGGGCCATTATACTTGTGTTTATAACATTACTAGCTGCGCGGTATGAAATCATTGAAACACTATATTTTTTTGAGATATAATGTAGCCTATATGTCAGTTCAGGACATAAGCTAAAGGACTCTGGGTTTTCCGGACACCACCGAAGCAAGCATACTACTACCAATAGACCACGGGGCGACGGCATATTTCTCCATCTTCCTGCAAAGAACAAGTAGCGACACGCCAAAATCATGCGGAAAATTAGGAATCTACCCATTACTTCTTTTAACGGAGGCGATATATTTTCCAGAGAGCTCTTTATATCTTCGTTAAAAAATGCAGTTTAAAGACAAATGTATGAAAATAATGATTCTACAAGGCTGCCTGGGTAATCTAGGTCTATATAGGATGCTTATGGAGCTATTACATAATAACTCTTGCATCTTAGACATTCTTTGAGTGGTACAATTAGAGAGAATCAAGTTTCCGTGCATTCGCATTTATTGTGATTTTTATTTTATTGTTTGTGATTGGTTCTAGTTGCAATAGATATATAAATTTTCTATTAAAGCTGCTTTTTTATTTAGATTTTTTAAATAATTATAAGGATGTGAGATCTTAGCCTTATGAATTAATAAATACTTCACTTCACGGTCACTTATCCAAGGAGTGACCAGGCTAATTAATGTACCTATGTGTATAATTTCTTTGAACAGTTTCAGCACTCCAACTATAGCTGTGCTACGAACGCTACTTATCTTGTCTTTATATATATGTCTTTCGTAATGATTAAAAGAAAAACAAATTTCAGTAAGAATTATACCTACTTAGGTATTTATTGCATTTTTTATACCATACCAGCATTTAACTCATGACATTATTGCACCACCATAGAGGTGAATTTTTAAATATCATTATCCTATTACCCTTTACACTTACGTCTTTAAAAAAATTCTGAATAAGTATTTGATGTTTGATACACTCTAGGTTCACCGGTTTGCGTACTGATATTAACCGGGTCAGTCAGTCAGAAGTTACTCTTTTACACTCGCATAATAAATAATATGTAGAAGACAGTTAAATTGACAGACATACCTAGATGAAGACGAAAGGAATGTACTACTCGTATGTTATACCGTTTCTGTAAAATCTTTGTCCCAATAAACGGACGTATCGTATGGCTTCAACTCTTCTAAAAATAAACCAAATCAATACAACTTCAATTGAAAGTCTTCAAACAGAAACGTAATTGGAATGAATTGGATACTGCAACGAGAACTTGGAATTTAGTTTTTATTGATAATTTACTTTAATATTTTGAATTTAGAGTCCAGACTCTTAATCAGGTTGGACGTTGAAAAACTCACCTTAGTTCAGCTCTCATAGCTGACGTGATTTATAAAAAAGGAGGTGATCAAGTCGTCGAAATCTTTATAATTTTTATTTATATTTTCATAGGCACCGGGGTTGTTATTATTAAAAAAAAACATATGTAAAACAGGACATCATGCTTTATTATATATACCTAGTTATTTCATCACAAGATGCGTTCTGCGATGTTAACCGCAGTGTTAGTCAGTTATAATGTAACTTTCTAATAGCAAAAGAATTTTCAAAATCGGTACAGTAGTTTTTAAGTATATCTGTTACATACAAAAACAAATTACAAATATTTCGTCTTTTAGTAGTTAGTACCTATTGATTGTCTTATTGACCACTTAGGTACTTGAGCCAATATTTCTAGACAAAATGAATCCACAAAAATACTAAGGAAGTATGTATTTGTGCATCATATGTATCATAGTGAAAATGCCCACATCATTGCGAAACATAAAATATTAAATTTATAAATTCAGTTACAACATTACAGACATTTACCCATTTTTTCAGTTTGTCAATTCTGTCAGCGGCATGCCAATCCCACGTATTTCGGCTGCGCCTTGCTAATGTCACTGTCAAACGCAATCGAGACCTGTCACACAAAATTTTCCGCGCAAAAAAACTGGAAAGAGACGAGCTCTGGTGCTTCTGTATCATTCCTAATGGATTGTTTTGAACCATATTACGATATTTTTGTTTTACTACGTTCATTTGGATTATGTATCTACCGCAATTTTTTCGTATAGTAGTTATTAAATTTCGAATATTTCGTCGACTCGTGGCATAGGAAGACTTTATTGTCTTGTGTTAATAAGAAGCCTTTAAAAAATGTAATCTTGTCTATGATATTCTTGTATTTCCATCATCCTATTATCTCTGATAAACGCTATGATTTAGGTTCTCAATTAGTTGTATATACGAAAAAACGTTTGTTTGTTATTCTTAACTTCTCAATAGGTATTACAATAATTCTTTTGAAAAAGTAACTACCGTCTTCCAATACGGCATGCGCTGCTTCAAGTTTTTCAGCAATTTTGATTTAAAATCAAACTAATCAAAACACTTGAGAAGAATACCCTATCAAACGAAAAATAATCTTTCTAATCAGTTCAGCTATCTCTGAGAAATCAAGTAGGTACTTAACAAACAAAAAAAAAATTACAGTCGAATTGAGTAGGTGCCTCCTCATTTTGGAAGACGTTGATAGAAAAAGGGGCCTAGCTATTGGTTTTAAAAACGTGTAACAGAAAGGTGTGACAATACTTAAGTTTGTTAATGTACCAATTAAGGTTGATTGTAAAAAAACCATACCATCGTAGAAGTGAACTCATTGTAAAACAAAATGTTTACAATTCGAGAATATAGAATATAGTAAATAATATTAGGTCCTCGATATAAAAATTGGTTAAGTGATCGGTCAAGTTGTATGGAGGACGCAATATATTTTTCCCGAATTTTGCAACATTTTGTTTCACAATGAGTTCACTTTGTTGGGTAGATTGTCACACCTTTTTGTTGCACGTTGTATATTTAGGTAAGTGCTAGTTATTTTAATTGGCAATTTCATTTAAAGGAATAAGATAAAAACTTACGAAAATATTGAGTTGGTTGGTATGTATTTAGGTACATATTTGAAATAATTATAAATCGGCATCTGAATGGGTATTTACCATGACGCATTGAATTTCAACGCGATTAAATGTTAGTAGGTACGAGTTCTTAGAACAAAACACAAAAAAAACTCTAAATTATTTACCGGGTGTAGAACAGTAATTACATAGTACCTATAGCTAAGCACTAAGGAATGATGTAAGTAGGTAACCATGTAAAAAAACGCGTTATAATTATTTCGACCAACAAAAGTATTGGATGTATAAAAATCAATCCGGAACTATCATATTATATTCCAATTCCCAACTAAATTAAAATGAACCCAAATGCATTATTAAATCAAAAAGAAAAAATAATGTTACGTAAGCGGAAAATTTTCAGCCACGAAAACTGGAACAAAAACTCCTTCTATTTGAGACGCCATGACACTTTTTTTGTCTACGATCTAAGATGGCGCGTGACGTCGGAAGTCTAAAACAAAAGACGCCTGCCCCACCCACGATAAGCACTAACTTAAAAACAGGAATTTAAACAAGCTAGTGGAAGGATAGGTGTTTGGAGAGTGGAGTATAGAGTAAACAGCGGGATTGCAAATCAACAAGCAGAGCAATGAAATCCCGAATTTACCCGGGCCCGGGACTGGCGCACGTACGAAACGCAACATAATCCCCACAAAAGCGGGCATGCAAAGTCGTATAACAGTGGCACGTTTACCCGGGAAGGCATCAGACGAACACTTGTTGCTTGCAACTTCCAACTTCGCCTCCACGTCGCCTAAACTTCTGCTATCCACTCGACCAATTAATTCCCTCACTCCCGTCTAACCGAAATTAGAATTTCAAACGTCAAATTCGAATTCGGAACGTCTAATTTTTTTATACAACTACTCACGCACAAAAGCGAAAAGCCGATTATTATACGCACCGTAAACTTTTACAGGAACTTTATATTGAACTTTTTTACAATCCGCACTAAGCAATAACAATGGGTACTGTAGGAAAATAACGCTACAATAAATAAGCACCTAATTATTTCATATCAACTTGCACCGCACTGCACTACTAAAAGTCTCAAGACATTCGGGACCAATTCGGGACGCACTTACAAGAAAGTGGATAACGCGTTTTCGAAAATTCGAATTTTGTGAGCGTTGATTTCAATTTGACGTTCGATCCACTTGACAGTTTAACTTTTCAATGACGTGATTTTTAATATGTTTGGCTTATACCGACGCGGATGTTAATTTTGGTGGATTATTTGGTGATAACGGCACGGAGAGAAGTTGCATCGGTGCACGTCGTGCCAGTTGCAACAGGTTGTTTGGCTGAGCGTGTGAGGGGCGCATGCGCGAACCACCGACCGATGCAACCCGCCACAGTGGGGGCACTTTGTAATGGGAAGACATTGCGCTTATCTGATAACGATTAAATGTCACTTTGTTTTGGTGTTGTTTAAGGAGGCAAATTATTTTATCATGGCACCCTTTGCATACTTCAGTACCAGTTTTCAAAGCTTTAGCGTATGGTATAATTCCAACTGTCATTGATATAATTATTTTCTAAAAGTGCTATAGTAAAAAACTAGTCAATTCAGTTATTTTGATTTGTAGACCAGATCCTGGACTGAATTCGATAAAATGTATACTCTATGATAGGGCAATCTCTCCGTCTATACAAAGATGATGATGGTGATGCTGAGACCTTAATGTATTTCAGTAATTAAAAATATTAGTTATAAATCAACGCAGAGCCTAAACTGCTGAACCTACAAAAGCGAAATTTGGAGGCTGTATTCATTATAGGTTTTAGGTGAACCTAAGGAAAGTTTTTTTTTGGAAATATAACCCCTAAGGGGGTCAAATCGAAGTTCAAAGTTTTAAACTTCTTAATATCGCGAGTAACGCCCCGGATGACTACTAGTATAGTACTTATATATTTAAGTCTCTATGTTATCGCCATTAATTATAATTTTATTTGTTATAAAAGAAATAAAAGCTATGTTTGCCCCATTCCCTTCGTTTATTAAGAGAAATAAAAAAATATGTAACCTGATCCTACTGCAGCGCATAGACTGCGTTCACCCATCTATACCTACGTACCTAGTAAAGCTAGGTTTATGTAGGTACGTCGGCGCCTTATCTCTTAGCCGAATTGCTATCAGTTAGGGAGGAATTTTAGTGGGGGTGGAATCTAGCTAAATTGCACTTCCGCGAAGCCTTGATGAATTTTAACTAAATATAATAATGAGATTTGACTAAATACAAGCTGTGATGGCGGCTGACTCGTTTCCAACAAAACCAAAATATTAAATAAAATACCTATTTATAAATATGCTTTGAGAATAAGAAAGTTACTGAAGTACTTAATCAATAAGTACTAAGTTGATAAATCAAATTTTTGGTTTGTATTTACCGGAACAAAAATAGTTTGTAACATATAGCATATAAGAAATCTGTCTATCTGTGATACCAATTCAGACAATCAGGTTAATAAGTTAAGGAATTTTACAATAGAAGCGTCCCAAATAATTCAGTAAACCGCATACCTAGTTAGTAAAAATTAGACGTTTACTAAGAATTTTATTTCTAGAATCACTCAAATACTAAGATTAAAAGGAAATAAAATAATATATTTGCAATATTACTGTTGTACTAGGTATAATACGACATATAATTAGATTTTACAAATAAACAATATTGACAGCGACGACCTAACCATCGGCGCCATTAGGTATTGGCATGGGAAGACATCCAAAAATAAATGTGCGGGTAATGATGTTATGTATTTAATTTATGAATTTATTGCTATTAGTACAAATAGAAATAAGAAGAAAACTATACAACATTCATCATTACATCTATTGTTAAAATCTACTTTAATCTATATAGTAGGTAATTTGCCCATAGAAGAGTGTTATCAAAAGCTAAAGCTGGTGTGGCTAGAGCCACGATAAGGCGTAGGCGTCATCGATCCCATGCCCACTGTTACATACACTGTGTAACCTAACCACTAGCTTAGCTTCTGGATTGTTCTAGTCTTGAAATTATACTGTTTAGGTAGATACGCAACGTCGAGGAAGGCCTTACCTTAAACTTTTTAACTAACATTAAAATCTATTAGTTAAAATATCGAGCCTGAGTTTATGCATGTTTTTGTGAATATTGAATGATGCCCCTAAACCCAAAAAACCCTAGTGAAGAGCTACGAGCGTGAAACGTATTTGTTTATTCAAATATATATATAATTAAATAGTTCTCTATAATTATCTGTATAAAGTTAGAATATGGTAGTGCGTGTAAACAAAAATAAATTAATATCTACCTGAAAATGATTACTTTAAAAGATGTATGTATAAATTATAGGCAGTTTCATCTGTTTTCTAAAAAAAAAATCACATTGTATCATCATTGTATAACATAATAATGTTCTAAGCTTTATAAAACCTATACCAGGCAAAAAAATATAATTAGAGCAGTCGGATATATTCATATATGTATATGAATATATTAACTGCTATATATACACTCTATAATGAATAGACTCCAAATTTCATGTCTCCAGGTTCAGTAGTGTAATATCTACGAGTGCGTTGATTCCTAGCAAATATCAGTCAGTCTGGACTAACTCTTTATTATGAACAGCAGATAATAATATAAAAAAAATATTTCTAAATAGTATGCATGTCTATGACAACATGCTTGCATAGGTTGCAATCACAGATAGAGAGATAAACATTCTAAAACCAAAATAACCCAACAAAACCAACACGGTTGGAAAATATTAATATTTTAGTTACGATACTGTAACTCCTAACAGATACGAGTTTCACGTGCAAACAAAAAGTTACCTCTCCAAAATGTTAACAATAACAAAAAGAGCAAACCTCATGTACTGTAAAACTGGCGAATAAACACAGGCTAATACAACCTTTAAACTTAGGGAGTAGAGTTCAAAATGGCGTGAAGTATAGAGATTTAAATCGCATGAAACTTCTCAAAAAGGTTAGTTTGAGATGCAGTGTAGGCATTGTTTAAGGTCTAACGAAGTAAAACGCTTCCATCATATCGTAATCTAGCATACAGTAACTGACTTGGTTATAACAAAAAGTAACTCGAAAATATATATGGTATAGGTACCTACATAATTTTCAGATCTTTCCCTGAATCCAGATCAGATCAACGTTTTATCCCTGAAAAATTATTAACCAAGAATGAGTGCAAAATGGCTAATTCTCATTTAACTACTTATATTGATACGCGTTTGTATAGAGAAATCAAACTTATTTTCTCTAAGTATAATAAATTATATGACCTGATATTAAATAAATCAAATTTAGAGTTTCAGTTCCGTTACATATCTATTTTCCATTTAACGAATTAAATTAGTTTGCATACAATGATATTTTAGGTACATACATTTAAAATGCGATATGCTTTTTTTGTTTGGTAGATTTTACTTCCAAGGTAGTCCCATATATTTTTTTATCAAATTAGTTCTTGTAGTTGTTACATCAAAATAACTTAACATTTGTAAAGGCGACTGGCAGAAATTAAAAAAATTTCATCGCTTTTATAAAATTTATATTTTTTTTCTTGCTCTGTTCCAAGAGTAGTCTTATGTATTTTATTTTTTAATTTCTGCCTTTTAAATATCAAACTAATATATTTTTAACCTATTACTGCACATAGGTCTCCCTTATAGCCTTCCAGATAAAAGCTATAAAAATACACCTTGCAAATAGATGTCAACAGCTCTTAGACTACGAGTATAGTCTCCTTCACGTAAAACTTTTGCTATGCACCTACGCATAGCCCCCAAAGCTAAAAGTCGGGGCGCAATAAGGACGGACAGACAAACAAACTAAATTCATGCTCATGTACATACATCCCTCACTGTAATAATAGTCTTCATGCAGGTATGGACTATCTGAGCTATTAAGTATCAAGCTGACTTCGTCGCTCAATTTTGGCAAGTACCTTGAGTCTAAAGCTAGCTAGCTAACTGCCAGAAAGCTCGGTGTCCTATTGAAGGTGCGGCGGTACTTCACGTTAGAACAGTTGCTCACCTTGTATAAAGCACAAGTTCGATTGTGCATGAAGTACTGCTCGTATCTTTGGGATAGATCAGATAAATACCAGGTTGAAGCGCGAGTCTATCAAGAAGAGAGCTAAAAAACTTATATGCAAAGATGCTCTAGCCAAAGTTAACATCCAAAGCCTCGAGTATCGTCGAGAGAATCGGTTTCTTCTAGGCAAGTGTGCCACATCCTGGACGCATCGTCGCTTTATACCAGGTAAATTGCGATCAAGAGCAAGCTCATATAAATTTGAAAATAAAACTAAGTCATAAATAGGGCACAATACACGCAAGTCTGATGAAGGATCTTGTATAATTAAAAATAAAATAGCAGCTGTTCTATACATTATATCGAATGTGGTTTGTCAAAAGACGACATTTCAATATACCGACACAATACAAAATACGATAAATTAATTGTAAAATATGTCTTACATAAATATTACCGACAATAAGATTGCCATTATCAAAATAACGAAAAGCTCCTATCAAGTAATGGTTTAACACTTTATTAGTGAACCCTAGGGGATGGTTTCATTTAAATTGAATAGTATTCACAACCCTAAAATTATTTACAGAGGGTGCTGTCAGTTCGGATTGCTCCCCTGAGATGAGGGTGCATATTCAAATGTATAAAATCAAGCTATAACGATTAAATTGTATTCGTTAGCACTAATTAGGATATTTTATTTATTTACCCACAGCTTTCGTATTTTTACTTTTTTTTTACTTGTAATTACATTTTTTTACCGATTTACATACCTAAGTATATAAGTTATAGCGACAACAAATGTTTTTAATTATAAACCGAGATGTATTTAAACCTGGATGTATTTAAACCCAGGTTTATTTAATCCTGGATGAATTTAAATCTGGGTGTTTTCAAACCTGGATGTTATATTTAAACCTAGATAATCCAAGCTGTGACTCACCTAGTATGTAAACCATGTTCTTGGTCCAGCGCTGTAGCTCCTTGCGAATGGCGCGACGTTCCTGCTGGCAGCGAGAGAACGAGCACTCCGCCATTGCACTATAACGACCCTGTAACAATACGAATAAGGTTCAATTTGCAACAACTTCATTAGTGGTTCCCCAAACGAACGGTCTTTTTAACAAATTCATAAAAAAACGATTATTTCTATTTTTGTTTGATACAAATTAATAATAGCTGTAGCACGCGGCGTTACACGCGATATATCAGTTGAATTCCTATTTCCCCATGAGATGTTGAATTTTAATAATAATAAATATCAGGAATATCTTTACCTATAAAATTCTATTCAGAGCCAATAAATCTATATTAGAAGATCAGTGAATTCGGACACTTAATTGATCTTACCCAAGTGTGATGGCCATTACAACTAAAACGTCAGTTATCATAAAATTCAAATAGTACGTTCTAATAAATCAGAAACACGAAGACCATGTTTTGCTCAAAGCTGATTTTCAGCACTGACATAACGTATATCATAGAACGAGCATACTTTAAGTTCCTAGCGAAATATCAAATTTAATAACCGAATGACTCAAAGCAAACTGAAGATTGGTAAAGACAGAACCTCGATGGCCGATTAAACCCTTTCCAAACTAGTAGTCACCCCTCACATCTCAAGCTCTAAACAATATAAGTCACTAACACAGTGTATCAAGGACTATAATTCTTTGAAACTTTCGAAGGTCTTGCCTCTAGCTCCAAACCTAATTTTACTTTACCTACGTCCTTTCTAAAAGCGGCCACGTGACTAAACTGAAATTTCATTAGGACCTGTATCCTGACGCAGGTCATATTAAACGGATCACGTTATCAGTGGAGCAACGCTCTCTGATCACGTGACCCGTGAATACAAGCCCCAAATCTACAATTATCTTTAAGATAATTAAATAATAAGGAACTGTTATCACAGGTTAATAAAAAAATTTGAATTAAATTTGTCTACAAAATCTTTATATTAGTAAGTTTGCGATATTGTTTTTGCTTTGAGATGACTCTTTATAAACGCCCTAAGTATACAATAAGAGAGAAAAATTAAAGCTTCAACATAGTGTTTAACTTGACAAGCTTTTTATACTTAAATATATATTAAGTAATTGATATTTAACTCTATGACTGACTTTCGAAAATCTTATAGCCACAATATGACGGATTAATTTCGATAAGCTCCGATTAAACTTATGATTGCCAAATCGCCAGTGGGTAGTGAAGTATCAAAATTGTCTGTTATAGGTTCAGTAGCTTTCTTATGTTTACGTTCAATTCTCAAGTCTCTCCAATTACTATAGAATTCATCGAACAAGTATCGACTCCGCCGGTCAATGCCCCCGGCGAAAGGAGCTAACGAAATTCTACGAAAAACCTCCTTTCTCATCAAGGAACACCCCGACACCCACCGAATATGCCCGACCCACCCGAATCTGGCCCCCAAATTCTTATTTCAAACTCCAGACGGGGGCCAGGGGGGTATCGCGAAACTATTCTTATTTTAAAATCTCTCTCCACGGAATATGCCACGAAAGAGGTTCTTATTTTAAAAATATCACGCTTCACCGAAATTTTCTTATTTTAAAAACTTGAAAGGGGGGTGCGAACGTTCTTCCGAAATCCGCCTCCACCTCCCAGTGGCCAGTTATGATATTCTTATTTTAAAATCGCTCGAAGCGTTCGGATTCTGTTATTAAGATGTTGGTGTGTGCAGTCTTTATGAAGACGTGAACGAGGGAGCTGAGCGACAGACTAAGATCAAGAAGATATAACACAAAGGAGTTCCCAAAAGAAAAGCATCATAGCTGTGTACTTAAACTTTCATAATGTACACTTTCAGCCGTAATGAAATTTCTAATAACGTCGCAAAAACGTATCTCCGTTCGGCATCCCTGACCTACATGACCTACTTTGCTCGCTTTACGTACACCCACATTGTAATTCCTAATTTAGGTAAAAACACCATGTTGCTGGCATTCAGAATTTTAACCAGCACTCATATCACGCTACGCTTGGTTATAAATCGATATTCAATTTTTAGTTGACAAAAATCCCAACGAAATTCGAAAGCGGAGCTACACAAAGAAAACAAAACACTCCAGCCAGCCAGTGACAAAATCAATTCACAAATGCGAAATTAGTGAGTATTCGAATTTCAAAACCCGTCTGTCGAAAATGAAAAGAAAGAAAAAGCAACCAATAATCTTTCCCGCCAATTTCCATCGCTGTCAAATTTGGAACCGCGTCGCGCCCGCCTCCCCCTAGCCCAGATCAATTTACGATAACTCGGTTTGGTGTTCCGTCTCACTCCGTCTTAAGACGGCTGGCTATCCCCGTCTCTAGGATAAGTTTTAGAACCACGTAGATGTTCATTATTAAAACAGCATAGCTGTCCTTCGATAGGGGTAAATTCATATTTTTAACACAAATTTAATTTTAATCATGTTTTGTTTCACATTAGCTTATAAAAATAGTACTTACAATCGTATGTTGATTGATATTTTGACTGTTACTCTATAATTATTTAGTTTATTTATTTTCAAGCAATCATAAGAGTTTTGTATTTTGAGGGCGCGTAACATATCTTTGATCCTCGATTTATTCTTTTTTACTTGCTAATTATTGCTTATGATAAAATATTCATACCCAAAAATCTTGTATTCAGTTACAAATCAAAAGAGGTTCATATACTGTTCTTTTTTCAAATTTTCAAATGTTGTCTTTCTTTAAGTAGGTCTCAGCCATTGTCCAGTGGAAGCGCTGCCGATACCCCATTCTGCATTGCCCCAGCGTCTACGCCATTCTCTCACGCGGATATGGCCCGGGACTTATTTTTAACTGTTGTGTGCGTGTATCTATCCATGTGTGCGTGAGGGTGGTATGCGTGTGTGTGCGTGCGTTTGAAATATTCCCCCGTAGCCTCGCTCGGAATTGATGTTTTTAATTAGTTTGCAACGGTTTTCGTCGGTGGCCAGTATCAAGTTCTTTCTCTATTATTATTTATTTTATTAATTAAGATTATTGCTGCCTGTGTTTAGACCTTATTGCTGTGGTATATTTTTTTATTATTAATAAGAACAGCTGTCGCGTTATTGTTTAGATCAAGTCCTGTGATGAGTACATAATTTAGAAGTATAAACGAATTTCTTTCTTATAGACAAACGTTCTACACTTGTTCCTTCAGTTCATAATGCGATTTTAAGTCTCATATCCCATTTAAAAAATGTCTATAATTATCAGGTAGCTAGATAGTTTAATTAAAACGAGCCAACCGAAGCTTCCTCCATTAGGCATGGTGAACTTTAATTGAATGCCGGTTGGCTACGTTTTCGTCAGAGTTCTGCTAAAATATAAAACGGCCGCGTCGGTAACCCGGGGTGGCGTTTCCTGAAAACTTTCCATTGTCGAGGCTGTGTGAGGAAGTTGCCTCATGGCTCATTGTCCGTTAAATACTCGGTACGCTACACGTGTCTTTCGAATTTGGAACAGACTTTTGAATTTGGAACGGTCTCTTGAATTTAGAACGTTCTTTTAAATATGACTGAATATAATATTACCTAATTCTAGGTTTAATTACAATCGCCATAGAAGTAAGGAACTACTCGTATCAATAAAGCAATTACGTGATGCGTTTTAAGATAGAATTTATTAAAATTCACATCTTTTTAATGCAGTGATTGAAAGATGGTTTTAGCGGCATGATCGTATTTGTCTAGATTATTATTGTAATTTCTTTTTTAATTATTTAACTATGTGTAGATAAATACATATAAGAGCTGTTCTGTAATAAATTCATTAATAACATTAGAATTATTTAGATTATAATTAACATTAGATAATTTGGTAAGATTATCTGGAAGATATTGCTTTTTAGCGATAAGACCGCCTTTTGAGTCAGTTTTACTGTATCTCTTTCTTGCTTTTGTGTCTTTGTCTTGTATAGTATTGTATTTCTTGAAAAAAAAAAATAACAGACATCAAGGTAAAAGTAGTCGCAAGCAAAATGTCCCGAATTTTCTGGTAAATTCTTATGTATTGTACGGAATTCGGTGTCTGTATAGTTGTTTGTACGGAACTATTTGAATCGAGGCGTGTGTTTGTTGTGCCGACCTGTTGCGGAACGCTTTTGTTTTGGCTGATAGCGCTACGACTAGCTTTAGGCACTGTTTCCACGGACGTTTCGACTCTTCCATAACGCTTGTGGAATCAAAAATATACGAAACAAAGAACTGATCAGCAGATACTACAGTATTCTCGATTGGTAACTTTATTTTAAAAATAAAGTGATAATGCAGCTTTAATTCAGTTGGCTAATTTTATAATTATTGAGATTCATAAACGAAGTACTGGAACGATTATTCTAGAATTTATGTGAGACCGTTTGTGAAGTATCATTTCGATCAAAATAAAATATTTTTTTAAATCAGTTCATCTGTTCCAAAAGGAATCTGTGAAATCGCAAAAAAAATATTCAGTTGAGTTCCGAATCTCGTCCAGTTGAAGTCAGTCAAACTCAGTGACACGTAAAAAAATAGAATCAGATTGAGAACTTCATCTTTACTAAATTGTCAATCCCTAAAAACTATTTTGACATAACATAGACCCACTCTTCTAATTGTTAAGCCTGAGTCAACTTTTTTCTTTAAGTCAACTTCTAGTTCTAGTTTGTAGGCCGCCTAAAAGCCTAAGTCTACGTTTCAAAGCTCATTGCAGGAACAGAGCAAGTTTAAGGACATTAGCATGTTCGCAGGCGAGACCTGTTGCGTCAGACAGCTGCACTTATTGTTTATGTTATTTTACTTCACAACTTATCAACTTGAGACTAAGCACGGACTTGTACACCAATGGAACCATTCAGTAGAGCTAGCAGGCATAAAATGAATAGGAATATATTTTGAAATTTTAATAGATATATACTTGTAATTTATAAAATCATTCGTTGCGATTTAAAAGAAATGACGTGTCGTCATTTAAAATTAAGAATACGGTCTTACAGTAAAATAGTCCACGACTGAAAAGGTCACAAGTAAATTTTATTAAACTTGGTTCAGTATTTCAGTTTTACCTTTAGAGTATAAAAAAAATACAGGCTTTTGCGTCATTGAAATTGGTAGTCACAAGGCCACGTTTTAGAAAACCCTATTACAGGGTCAATGCTATTAAAAAACACTACTAATAAATTAATCTGGTGACAAAAACAACAGTAAAATAACTAGTTGAATTTAAAAATCTCTTTTTTTTTGAAGCCAAATAAAAATATAAAACCCTGATGATAAATAATCATGGTTAATCATAGACAACCTTCAAAGAAACTGTGACAAGAGTTGTGTCAAAAAAGTACCCTTATTTCATATGAAAGAAATTTCTTTAACAAGTAATTCAACGCTCTTTCGATAATACCTTATCATATTCAAATCATTTATAATCTGTTGAAGCTTCAAGTGACTCAGCCTGTAAAACGAGTAAACTGGACCCGACGTAAATATTTAAAGACAATGCATTTACTAATTACAAGCTATTTCCTACATATTGATAGCATAATCAACGCGTACCGAAAAATTCTTATCCCGTTTATCCCAAGTTTCTAAGGGGGTGGTTTGCACCCCCGCCCCGCCAACCTTGTGGGGGTGCGTCTCGCGCGCCTGTGTGAAAGAATGCTGGGAATCAATACAGTGGTGCACATTAAATTGGCCCGAGCGGGGTGCAGGCCACCCCATTGCACCTCCACCAGTTTTTTCGGTGATTTTCCACTGGGGTTTAAATATGTTATTAGTTTTTGAATTTATAATATTGAAATTGTGTTTTCAATTAGTTTTTGTAAGAGGATTAAAAATTGCATAGTAAGTATACGTGATGGAACGTACCTACCTAATGTACCTATATGGTCCAATAGTTTCGAGTTTTTAATCAAATTAACTGAAATTATCATCACCTGCCGTAATTGTGAAGGTGGGTTAATAATTACTTTTTACAAAAACAGGCATAATTAAAGAAAAAAAACTGTAGTGGACTCGTTTTTACTAACATGATTTTACTCTCTGTACACATTAAGTAGAGCTCATAGCTTAGATAGTTAAGATGTTTTGCCCAATTGAAACTGTCCAACAGTCTTCTGATTGGTTGATCCCAGATTTGAGACGGTTTAGTGGCATTCACGTGAGTGCTGCCGTCGGTCGTATGACATGTTAAGTTGTTGGCCCGAAATAAATAGACAGTATAATAAGTATCAAAATGTTTTTATGAATTTAACCAACTTCAAACAAAGGTTCTCATTTTGTAGGAATCTTTTTTATATATTACAAGCTGCGCCCTGCGGTGTTACCCGCGTTAATACAGAATAAAAAGTAGTCTATGTGTTCATCCAGGGTCTAAGCTATCTCCGTACCAAATTTTATACAAATCGGTCTAATAGTTTCGTCGTGAACGAATAACAAACATACACACATACAGTCTTACAAACTTTCGCGTTTATAATATTAGTAGAATAGATGCCTGGAACAATTTTACAAGTACTTTTTTTTATTTTAAAGAAAGTGTGTTTGTTGGTTTGTTTGTTCGTCTTCTCCTCAATAATTGAGCATCAGATTGACTTGATATTTTACACAGAGATATTTAAAAACCCGGAGAGTGCTATAGGCTATTAAAATATATCCAAATATCACAAGTTTAATCAAAATCGATACTAGCTTGGTTTATAAACCAATATAACTCCTATTTTACCGAAGTTAGATTTTAACTTATTAATATAACTTACATACTTGCTTTCATCTACTACTGAATGATAGGTACATATAAAATAGGTTATTGGGTACCTAGTAAATTAAAATCATATCAATATTATGTGCAAAATTCTGAGAAGAATTTTCAACCTCCTAGAGTTACCGAGCGCAGTTCATTTCTTAATAGGTTGAGAATACACTGACTGAATAAAAAAACATTTTACATTATATTTGTATGAAATTTTTAAGGTTTTAATGGGTAGACAGGTTATTTCACTAGCTAGATAATAAAATAAATAGTTTATTGTCGAAAAAAGAAAGTAATAAAAAACCATATATAGACACAAAACAGGAACTACTTGCAGGTAAGTTTATTATTTTTACGGGTCCCAAACTAGGCAGAGCATGTCTTGGGCACTCTTGTTCACAGTTTTTCAGATGATTGTACATATGACAGTTGAAGTCATAAACATCATATTTGATTAATAAAGGAATACCAAGTTACTTATTCAGATTGTATACCTCGGAAACAGTTCAAAACATTTCGGCGAATTGAGTAACACTTCATTTTTAAGAAACAGTAAAAAATTGGTTATTGAGTGAATCTCAGACCTCTCATTATTATTACGTCTTCTTGCCTTTTTTCTTTTTGTAGGTACCTACAGAAAATAAAAATTAAACAATCAATAAGCACTTTATCTTTTTAGACACTAAAGGAAAACTAAACAAGACATTAAATTATCTTGATCCCAACAAAGCTTAAAGTTTTCATTACTTCCTTCCGCTTTCCCGCAGACATTTTCATTAACAATGTGCAACCGCCCTATCTATCTTCAGACTCCCACATTTTTGTCTTTTTCAGGGCTTCAATTTAAAATTTTATTTCCCGCTTGACCCAAAGGGGAAGAAGGGGACGAAAGAAGGGGATGAAAAGGGGGAGCCTCAGAAGACACTCATTATAACCAATTTCATCGCATTTTTTAGGGTTTTTTTAAACCATTGTCTCGCTGATGGCTCATTTCGCGCTTTTATTCTTTGTTTTTTCTTCTGTTGAGGTTCTGAAAGAGGTTTTAGTTTGTTTTCGCAGGAACAATTACGGTTGGCAAGCCTGAGGTTGAAATAGGTCGCAGGTTGGCTGCGCTTGTCGTTTTTTGTTGCCGGTTGGCAATACTGAAAAGACTAAACGTTTTTGAGGCAGTTTCAGTTTGTAAGTAAAACCTTCCTCGGTAGATACTTGATTGTTGGTTGGTATAATAAATGATAATAGGAACAAAACCTTATTATGTAACTTTGAGGATCTGTTAGAGATATTTAACCTCACTATGTTTCGATCATTATTGCAAACAACATTAATATGATGATATTGCTTACTTAGAATAAACGCTTAATAATCAAAAAAGCTAAATCCGACTTCAATTTGGTTCGCAAAACTTACGTTGCAATAAAGTCATCTTCTCGTATTTAAAATCCAAGAAAATAAAATCGTCATATCTGACGAAATGGAACATGGGTAGTTTACACGTAAGATAACGCACGGACCTCCTTTATTGTAGAGTCGATTTAAAAAACGACTCTAAAAAAAAGGAGGTCTGTCTAAAATAGATTTAGAACTATAAAATAAATATTATAGTTCTAAATCTATTATTTTTTTACGAGAAAAAAACATTTTTTTTTTTGTATTTACAGTTTGCCATGATACTTTCATTATCATAATATATATTATTACAGAGAAAAAATATCATATGCCAATTTTAACATTTAAAATATAATTTTTCAAAATGTGCCGAGATTTATTCGCTATTTTTCGAAGCAAAAAATAAATCATAGACTCAGAGCTTTCGTAGGACTGAGTTCTTAGTTTTTTCTCTCTAGTTTTCTTCACTTGAGATCAACAACATTCATCTTTTATAATTTAACAATATTATCACAAACTAACGGACAGCCCCAGCTCCGCACGGGTGGACATTTTATGGCATTTTTTTTACACCTGGAGTCTTAGGAATTATTTCTAAGGAACTCTATTATTTTATAGTAAAAGTATAGCCTTTGGTACTCAGTGATAACATAGCTTTACAACGACAAAAGATTTTTTTAAATCAATTCGCACTAGCTTTTAAGTTTATTCGTTACAAATAACAAGTGTATAAAATACGACTTAAAAAAATCCGACTGCTACTTAAACCTGGTTTAATCTTTAAGTTTGTTTTTGATGTACCTAGTGCCACTCTCATGACTAAGACGAATCTATTGACACCACTCACATAAAAATACGACAAGCCGTTGAGGCTCTAGGGCGTGCCAAAGAATTATACTGACGTACATACATACATTCGAAAAACATAAACTTCTTTATACAACGCTTAATAATATTAGTGTAAAGGTAGATTTTCTCGGTGTAGTTTACACAAAAAGCTTTAAAAAAATGGTACAAGTGTCAGAGATGAATGTTTTTTTTAAAGTATGGTGCTATCGCGTAGAAGGAAAGTATCAGTTCTGTTGTTATAATTCAATTTTGGTTGCATTTTGCAGTTCGACGGTTCAACTCAAAACGAAACCAACAATGCTAACACTTGCTTCACTTCTTACATCGTTAACTTAACGTGATAGTAGGTACGACGGGTATGACAATCTATTACTAAAATATTTTCTTAGAAATGTGACGTCACCCATTCTCATATGACCCGGATGACATGAGCTAGATTTAGAATGCGTAGGTGGATGCTTCTATGTTCCCGTCGATAAAGATATTTTCCGTAATCGGGTTATAGTTTTTTCTTCAGACTATCAGACCTGCTTTTGTTTTAATTTACTACTACTGTATACGAGTTTCTTATTTTATATTCATGTTTTAATATGTATTGAAGACAATAAGTTTAAATAACATTAGAATTTCACACTTCTACGTAATCAGTAGTTGTACTCTGGAAGTGTTCTTTGTTTTACATCCATATATGTAAACTCACGCGTTTATAATATGAGTAGGATTTATTTTATAATTACACTGTCCACTTTTTAATCTACCTATGCAAAAAACCAATGCTCCATCCTTAAGTCGGACAAGCGAACCAACAAACACACACCTTTAAAATATATCATGTACTCGTAGGATGATGGATACAATCTCAGAAACCTATTCAGTTTGATTATTAAGTAGAGAACTTATAAAAAAGAATAAACATGTAGAATTGCAGGTCTATTTGTAAACAGTACGAGTACGAGCGTCGACTCAACAAGTAGTCGTCAAGGTAGGCCCGGGGAGTTGCCTACTCTAGAAATACTCATATCTACTCCGTTTGTTATTCTCTATACTCAATTTTAGCAGCTTTATTCTCATAATTTTCTTGTTTTGTCTGTTTTTGAGCACTGTCAGCGTTCGGTTAAGACTTTAATGTGAAAAATTAAGTTACTGACTAGTTATGGCAAAAAATAAAGCACTAACATTTCCATTCAATATCTATAGATAATTTAAAAGCATTAGGGCAGCGTGTCCTATCGCTAGCGTCATTATTACGTTGAATGACAATGCAATACGTTTGTCCAGATAGGCACCGGCATTATTTCACTTAGTGATTACTTTTTATTCACGCTTCCCGTCGATCAAACGCTAAGATGAGTTTTGTTAAATAAGATGAATTCAATAATAATAAGATAATGAAACTATTAGAGGTGACTTATAAAAAAAATGTGTTGCTTTGTCGGTGAACTTTCTGCGACACAAACGTCGACTCGATCCCAGCTTCGGGCATGTATCTTCCAAATTTTTTGCTCGCAAAATTTTAATTTTTCTGTATTTGGAATTTTTCCAAAGTGTTATTTTCTGTTCTCACATTGCATATTAGATCACTTCAATACATTTTAAGTAAAGCTACTCCAAAATAAGGATTACGATTAAACCTCTGCTTCCATCCCCTAATACATTCTTATAAGCACGTGAATTAAGTACAAGTAGATACAGAGGTCAGAATAAGGTAACATGTAATTAATAATAACCTCCCCCTCCCCTGCCGATTGGACCCCCAACCCCCTACAAAACACTATCTTTGGAACACACACAAACTAATAATTAATCATCCAGCATCCAACGTCTTTCCCCCCAGCTCGGGGTAGTTTCACCCCCAAGTTTAATTCCTCTGTACAAAACACCCGGGTTTTTTTCACCCCCTCATTTTGTTTCGCAAGAAATGTAGGTAGTTTGTAAATTGAATTTTGTGGTTTTTTTCAGTGAATATTTCGCGGTTTCACAGTATTTCAAGATGGTTCGTATTACTGTTCAGGATATTGGATTTCTGAGGTTGTCTTGTTCCATTTGCTTTGTTGTTTTTAATATTAAAACTGGACTTTGTGTAAATTGTACTTTGTACTTAATACATGGTGTTTTTGTTATACCTAGGTATAGCTTAGGTATCCTAATGTTATTCAGTTATCCAAAATTTCAAAAGAAGCTTCTTAAATAGATATGATAAGCGGCTATATTCTTAACCTTTGTCTTAGCTCTAGAAAGCTTGAACTTTCTTTATATTTCTATTGTCTCAAAAAAACTTTATAAGTCTTAAGTGTATTCTTTTAATATGTGTTTGTTACATGGTACTCTAAAATAACTACATATTTTTTATCGATTATACTATGATAAAAAAATGAGTTTTATAGCAAATAAGATTTAAACAAAAACCTATTTACGTCACACTAATTCTACAGAATACTATATAGCCCTCAAAAACAACGCGATTGAACTTTACATCTCGCAGCTTATTACTATGATTATAGTTATGGTGAATTCTCTTTCGTAAAATCTAAATTATTTCTAGATAATGAACACAGTGGCCGGAGTAAAAGACATGAGCTACGGACTAGGTACAGATACAGGCTGCTCTAAATCGATTAAAAAAATACGTCACCTCACTAAATCTCCATCTATCTACTACGTTATTTGGATCCACTTAAAATATATTACTAATACTCAAACATGTTTTACTCGTAAAATGGATTTTTTATAAACTATTCGTAACTTAATTTGATCTCGACAGCCTGAACTGAAAATCTCTATGTAGTAGGTAGTATAATATTTAGAACAAGGCCGTATCTATTTCCTCGAATCGATCATCGCAAAGCTATAGGAAGCTTCTAAGAAAAATCGCATCTTCTTAATAAACAATGTCTATACAAGTCAATAAAACTAAAAAACTAAGTGCATCCAAGAACAAAGGAATTAAAATCCTTCCGCCATTTTTATTATAAAATAAAAAAGCAACTGATCATATCATCCATAATAATTAAACTGCAGGTTCCGTATAATAAGGGAAAAAAGTTGGGAGCACGAAAAATTGATAAGGGGTGGCGGTGATAAGGGTGGTCCTCCCTATCGATCTGGGTGGTCTGCCACCCCCTGAGTATAAGTATAAAAAGCGTAACAAATTTTCGTCTTAAGAAAAGGAAAAGAAAAAATTTATACAGCCACCCCCGCTCGAAGGGGTGGGTTGCCCCCCGGGGGGTGAGATGCATTTTTCTCGCGGTACCTCTCTTTCTTTCTCGGTTGGTACGTAAGATGCCGCGGAGGATTCTTTGTTAGTGGCGCAAGTTAATTAGATTTTGGCTTTTTTCGGTTTTTCATATTCTCCGTCTAGGAACTGAGACAGTGTAGTAGGTATATAATCCCAAGTTAAGGTGTAATATAAGTAATGGTAATCTTGGCCGCTAATATTTAAGTTCGTGGTAGCTTAGTCGTGTAAGCAATAGAGCGCTCATTTGATATCAAGCTTTTAGCTCCCAGTTTTTGACTGACGTGCATAAATTTAAAATAAAACTCGCAAAATTTGGTGTAACAAAACAAGTTCAAATGTATTTATTTTGCAAAACTATTGCACACAAAATTAGGAATACAATTGTTCTAGTGTTTCCAAACATCGTGAGGAAATCTGCTCTGCGAAGAAGAATAATAGCTTTCCAAGATAAGGGAAGTCTCCGCACGCAATTTGGTCATAGAATTTGTTATGGAAGATAGATACATATATATATAGTTATAGTACGATACAAAGATATATTTATCTTTATTACACACCAAAAAGTAATTACAGTAAAATACAATAATAAAACATTAGTCGTACATTAGGCGGACATTAGGCGGACATTAGGCGGACATTAGGCGGACATTTGTATCAATGATAGTAAACAATACAATTAATTTATCCATAAGTACTTATAAATTTTATCTCATATCTGATATTTTAAAAGGTACCACGATTATGCACAGTTCGGCTGAAGATGATGATGAAACTTATTTGTATCACCGTCTAGTCTCGTCTCAATCATCCAATTGTCCAATATTGCGACTATTCTTCATCAGATTTGAGCTCCCAGTACATACATTGCGACACGACAACACTTCCTTATGGCCTTTGCCTTGGAAACATCATCGTGTTTTCCTTCTTGCAAAAAAATTAGACCGTTTTCCAATTAATAATTGCGAAAATAGGAGAATTAAGAGGAATCACGCTTCACAGTTTCACAATACAAGTAATAAATGAAAATCTCTTATTTTTCCTCGTAAATGATGCTGTATTTTTTATTCTCTGACTTTACTCTATTTTCAGAACGAGCATGAACATTTTATTAACAAATTATTTTGAAGATAGTGGACAGCAAGTATCACTCATATATAAAACTATAGTACATTGTTAAGTCTCGCTTCTTAACTAATTTGATTTAATTTGACTATGCACATATTTTATACTTATAAAACAAGAACTAACATTTTATAGATATTTATTAATAGATCTGTTTATGTTTTATTCACTGACTGGTAGCTGTTACCCGTGGTGTTGCATGCTGCATAAAATATAACATAAAGGAGTTTAAAACTTTAAAACACCATTTAAACCCAATGAGATGAATTTCCAAACATATTTTCTTATTACACCCCTATAATGTGTACAATACACCCTCCAATTTTCATGTCCCTAGCTTCAGCGGTTTAGGTAGTCATTCAGGACTCTCTTTTTTACATAAATGTTTATATACAGATTTGCATTTTAACATCAAAATGTGAGTTAGATAAGTAAACACGAATAAAAAAGTGCTTATAATTTTAATAAGCTTTTCAAGGATTATTACATCGTTAAAAACTTTTTACCATTTATTTATTTTGCTTATCAATTCATATGATTTTTAATTGAATGTATTTTTGGTCAGTTACGAAAATCAGTCAAAACTGAACTAAGTTCTGTGCTCATACTCAAAACGATAAAACGGTTAGACGAAAACGAAACCCGTGGCCGTTCCACAGTAGTACCTAGTTAACATTCCATGGATAGAACAAGTTAGGACACCTGCCCTTGGTTCCCAATCGTAAAACCTGTTTCGTTAGGGCTAGTGACTTTTTAGTAATACCAGTTTTAGAGGAACGGTGCGTCTTTTGGGTAGATTTCAAATACGTTTTTTTATTATACGAGTGTTAAACCACATTTAGCATTTTTATTTTGGATAGCCTTATACCAATTAAGAATGAATAGTTATAATATGAAAATTAGAGTTTTAAACCTATAATTTATATGTTGAAGATCAGAACACTACAAGATAATATAAAGAAGATTCAAGCTGTTCAGCTAATTGTTAACTCTTGAACAAGCTACTAGAATCACTCAAAGTATTTACTGGCAAATTTTTATGAAATTTAAATAAAAAATAACCATGATTTTCGAAAAATTATGGTTATTTTGTAATTGTGTAAAAGATCGGTCCGTCTATATTGATAAACCAGACATATTTAAGAATCAACTTTATTGCACTGAATATTTCAGTTACCTTTTACCTAAATATTCATCCATTTCCATTTTACATTGGTACATTAGACAAAGAAATCATGAGCATTTGAAAGATACCACCGGATAATAAAATTGTATTGTCTTGTTGTATATTATATCTGGGATACTTACTACAGTATTTGGCACTAACTACTGATTGATCATCATGAAGTTCAATAATGTTGTGGTCGATATTGGCAATATATACCTTTCCGACCGACTTACCTTTAAAGTTACAATTACGTTAGTTATCCATTTGTACGAATAATCTTAAGTTGGGGTCGCTTTGAGGAGCAGAGCGGTGCCGTCTTCCACCCTTCTCTTACCCCTAAAGCTAGATATTACTAGCATCGTTTTAGCCGGATTGTCCGATAACTATTCGGTCAAAGTTAATCCAAAAATGTTTCCTTCATTCAAAGTGCTATATTAATTGGTGTAAAAAAAGGTTTCTAGCAAAAGGTATCAATAACAGTAAGGAAACCATAGCATGGTGGTAGGGCGTTTCCTGTCGGGCGCCTGGCTAGCTACCACCCTCAAGTTGTAAAAATCTGTCGCCAAGCGCCTAATAGTGTGTTCCGGCGGCCTTCCTTGAGAACCAGTGTATTTCACACTAGGCATGCTCCATCTAGGGCTACAGTATCGCTGATTTATGTGGTCGTGCTAATTTGTAGTCAAACGCCTAGCTGTATAGAATAAAAAACAGTGTAAATCGATCGATCAAAAGGATACGTTCAAGAGAGCACGTAAGTTAGACGTCAAACAAGTTAAAGCAATCTAATAGATTCGTTATTTGACAGAGTTGAAGGGGCGATCGATCAAAACAAAACCAGGACTACTTACAGTGGATTGACTTCTTTCATCACTATTCTTTCGCGATGGCGATGACGATATCATTCTTAGGTACTAAATACATATAACAATTTTCTTCTCGTATTTTCGGTTTCCGTGTGTGAAATAAATAGGTGATCTATTTTATTTTATTTTTCATATCATCTAGAAACTATAGTGATGTTAAGAAACTATAGTCGTTCGGAAACATCATAATTTGGATATTAGCTGTTAAATGACGTTGGACGCATTCTAAGGAAATATAGCCGTCTACATAAAACCTGCCGGATATTCGCATCTCTAGTTCTTACCCTTTACCTTTCGCTATTAAAAAGTCCCTGAGGTGAATTAATTATTAAGAGATATTTCTTTTTCTGACCACTCCTGAGAAGATAAGTTTTTACGAGCCAGGTTAGTTTTCGTCGTTTTTTATATGAATTTATAATTTTATTTTAATTTTTCGTGGCGTCTTGAATCTGCGGCTGCAGGCAATTTTTTTTGATAGGTTTAAGGTTACTTGGGTTTTTTCGATTTTGAATTCCAACGCAAAAACGACGGGAGGTTAGGTATATGTTTTACGTGTCAGGGTGTGTGTGTATATATACGTGGCATCATAGCTTCCGAACTCATTAACCGATTTGGATTTTGTTTTTGTATCACGTTTGGAAGGTGAATAAGCTTGGCTTCGTTCTTCAGCTATGTTTGATGGTAATCGGACCAAGATAGCCGCCGCCACATATTGACAGTTATTTTTTTAATTTAGTATCGCAGTTATAGTAATTTTTTTTTTATTTTACTTGCTATATGATTTGAAACTACTGGGAATTGTGGAACTTTCTAAGACGTCTTTTTTCCTGATAACTAAAATCTCAATCTTTAGAAGTCGTAAGTAAGGTATGGTTGAGTTTCATCCTAGCAAGCATGCTTTGTCTTAGGTTGCATGATTGCTCTACAACTGACGAGTTGCAGTCAAGCAAATAAAGTGCGTTTCACTTGGCACTTAACACTGATCGCCCATTCAAAGGCTGATGTTCATACTTTAAGTAATTGTAATGGTACGATGTCACTTAAACTGACCGTTCAATTTTACTTATCTATTAAGCTTGTCTATTTTCTTCTTCGTATATGTACTTCAGTAATTTCTAGTCTCAGATTCTTAGGACATCCGAGAGCCCACTGAGATGATTTATTAAGTTTATGTAAGATAAACAGCCGGGCATTATTTTTACATGGCTTATACCCATTATTGGGACCCGTGCCCAGAAGTGGGACAATGTGGGTGGATACGATTTGGCCCATGATAGCGGTAGAGTTATTATTTTTGAGATATATAAATTTCAAAATCTTTATTTCGCTTCAGATATGGTACTATAAGGTTATTATGTAGTATTATGTATCTATCTATAATTTATAGCTACTACTTATTCCTACACGTATTATATACGCGAAAGTGTGTTTGTTTGTCCATATTGTCCTCTGCAAGTGAGTGAAATATGTATTGATTTCTTTGCACAGATAGGTATACTTAGTTAGAGGTCTAGATTGTACCACAGCCTTCTTTTTTCCCGGGAACACATACATAATGCAGATGAAGCTGCGGGCAAAATGTAGTAAGATATAAATATACTTAATACGATATAGGTACCTTCTTGGCAACGTTGCGAACGAGTCCCATTGAATCACAACAATTCAACACGTTACATTGTAGCCGTGTCTACTACGTTATTTAAACTATGGCTCAGAACATGAATGGAGTAGCGAAAGACACCTAGGTACTTATATAGGCTTTCTATCTAGATCTATAACCTATACGATTAATATAGAGCTTAGGCTAGGACTGCGACAAGACAGTATGATACGTAGGTTCTTTAGTTATTTCTTTAGTCTTGAAGACTAGGATATAATAGAAGACGTTGTATGCATTACGTATAGTTTTCTACTTATAAGTAGTTAGCTATAATGTAGCCTAGGTAATATCACTTCCGTTTCTGCTCTATTTTTGACAAATTTATATTTATTTTTCACTTTAAACCTAATGAAAAACAGTTACTTATTCCTAGCATTAGCTCTACGTAGATAATGAAACTTGGGGGTCACAAACTAAGCCATTTAATTAGACAGTCCAAGAAAATTAATTTCCGGCTAACACAGGTCATAAACTCAATTAACATTTACACTTATTTATTGATGCAAAAAGATACAATGTTTATTATCTAACGCATACGAATTCCATGAATGCAGGTGTGACAGCTAGTCCTATTATACCTTAACTATATACGGCATTAGCACGAATTTGAATAAAAAAATCGTTTGAAAACCGGTCTTCTAATTGACATAGACAATGAGAGTTGCGCGGGCGCGCTCCGCCATTTTAGAATTCCGACCAATAGCAGCTCTTCCCGCGCTTCCAAGGTCGGGTACAATGTCAAAACGTAGCTCGCTTCCTAGTGAATTCTCTAGGCCAATAGCTGTTACTACGATAGATAACACTTAGGCAGCCATTTTGGTTTAGATATTTGCTATCGTGCTTTTGATAGCGAGGCTACAGATAACTGTGAATTGCGTTGATAAAAATTCTAAATAGGGTTTTTGAAGTGGTCGCAAATTGGAATGTTTTACAACGAGTTGATAAATTTTAAATGCAATATGGGATGCACTTATCCATACGTGCACATATCTATTAATGCCCTTGTCTATTCCTACCTTCCAATTTATAAGTACTACTTACGGTACAATTTATAAGTACTACTTACTACTTACGGTATCCAACAAATATTCTATCAAAAAATGCTGATATGATTACCAATATTATAAATAGGGATTAGACTACTTTACATATTAACACGTATTTCCCGTAAAAAAAATGAATAAAACAACAATCACTTTTGAATCACATATTTTAATTAGTTATGCACACAATTTAAAAAAACCTGACATTTGAGTCTACTAAGTACTTAGTTAATTCGTTTTAGTTTCATAGATAGGTAACGAATAATAATAAAAATTAATAAAGAATCCATTGCAATAATGATGAATCAACGAAAAAAAAAATGCATCATAAAACTAACACAAATAAAGTACAAAATCACTAGAGCGTGAAGTTATCGACACTACATAAAGAAAGCTTTGCTAGATGGTTTTGCTTATGCCATGAGTACGTGTCAGATTACCCTGCACCTACATAAATAGCGTGCCTAAAGCAGCCAGTGGATCCAAAAACAAGGTCCACGAAACCAGCCAGAGAAAGCCTGACCCTGCGACCTGAGAAACCGGCGCTTGCGCATCCGTAATTCGTAAACTATCATATCTATGGGCTATTATTGAACTAGTTGATGCCCACGGTTCCATTCGGATACAGAAAACATAGCTCATTTTTATATACTTTGTTATGTTTATACGATTCCGCAGACAACAGCAACGATATTGGGTGAGAACTAGATAACTATATTTGAAGGGGTCCAAAGTATACAAAAAATTATCTACAAAATATAAAATAATTTCTATTGTTCAAAAAGAATTTAAAACATTTTAGTCATACTAAATTAAATCCGAAAAATCAAAAAAAAATTAGTCACCAGAGTGTCCATTTCTAATCCTGATGGCCCTGTGCTTTTGAGTGTTAATTGCTTATTGTGCAAAATTATAACATGAAATATTGGTGAAGGTGCATATTAGAATTGCGTACACCACATACTTAGACGGTGAAGAAAAACATCGTAAGGAAACCTGCTTATCGAAGAAGGTTAATAACTTTCAAAGATAGGTGAAGTCCCCAATCCGCTATTTTGGCCAGCGTGATGGATGGACTATGGCCTACACTTGTTTCATGGGGAGACCCGTGCCCAGCAGTCGCTATTAGGGACGCTAGCTAGAGCTATTAGTATTGATTCGTAGTATATTAGTGAAAGAAAACAAAGCGATTTCAAAGATTTAAAAGTAATTTGATAGCTGAAGTTCTTTAAACATATTTGATGAATATGTTTAAAGAACTTCAGCTACTTCCTACTATCCTATTAATATTATAAACGCGAAAGTTTGTTAGAATGTATGTTTGTTGATCTTCCACGCAACCAATTGCAATGCAAATGAAGTACTTGCACGCTTAGCCAACAAAATAGGAGTGGAGGAATTGTTAAGAGAAATGACAATATCGTTTGTAAAATTTTTATTCGCTGAAATTTCGTTAACTACTAACAAGCCAGTTTAATTCAGAAAATCAAAGATGTATTACCTGGCAAGGCTTACCACCTTTATTTTTGCAGAAAAACGATTACCTAATTAACTCTTAACCAATAAAGAAAAGCTTTTTTGACATCTAGCGTCATAAAAGTCAGCTTGATCGCTAAGAGTGACTCAGAACGCTCAAAACCGTAACCCATTTCGTAACGCAGGAGTTTTTTTATAAACATTTTATTGGTTTAAAATAAGCGACCTATTTATTGTTTAGGCAAAATGATATTCATTCCATCTCTAAAGCTTTTCCCATCAACTCTAATAAGTTAGTAAGCAAGTAAGTCTTTTATACCTATATAGGAGCCAGCGGTTGTGTGGGCAAAGCTTTGTTTTCGGTTATGGTATGGGGTCATGGGAAATGAGAAATCTATCGTAAGGCGCGGTCTGCACTGCACATAAATTATTGTAACTATGGTAAAGTTCCCAAAGAAACTTTAATACTGTATCTGATTACTAGTTGTGAACGCAGGAAATGTAAAATAACAAAAGGCATTTACGTCAAACAAAAAATGCGTTTACAAAAGGTCATTTCCAATCGCGAGTGAATCGGTTTCTTCTAGGCAAGCGTGTTACATCCTAGACCCCATCGTCGCTTTACATCAGGCAAGTGGCGGTCAAGCGTAAGCTTGTTAGCTATAAAAAAAGTTGACTTTGTAACTGACTGACAACATGTAACAGGTGCTTTAATAAAAATTATATCCATCTTTAATTTGGGAGGTGTTTCTGCCTATGCAAATTTTTCAGTTATTTCTATTTTCAAACCAAATTATTGAAATTATATTGATAAAATAAATATAGGACCAACCAAAAAGCATAGCTTTCCAAATGTAGAAAAAAAAACGAAATCAGTCCAGGCGTCGCTGAGAAATCGGATAACAACTTTTTGTTACTACCGATTCGTACTGCAGTAAGCACGAGTACATTTAACTTATTACATTTAAGGTATATTTAATAAATTTTGTTTATTTTCATTGATTTCAAACACTAGTGCAGCCCTAAAATCTATTTTGGCCGGAGCAAACGTCGATAAAGCACTACATCACGCGCAGTTAGCCATAGCTTCAGTTGGCATAAAGTTCACCATAGTACGGTTAATCCGACCCGTTCCGACAATTCATGGCGGACCCAAATAACTGTGCTACTGGAGCACCCATACAACCTATGTTAAAGGTTTTGTTCGCTTTTTAAAACGATACTTTTAACAGGCAGTATTTTGATTGTCTTTTTTCGTTATAAATCTTTCGTGTCTTCAATTTTCACATAGAAACATGGATGGAACACAATGGATTTTTGTGTCTGTCTTTTTTTATAAGTGGATTAGATCATTATGATAAATGTTACTGAATTAATTAATATTTTATCAAAATTGGACTAGCAATCTTCAGAAGACCGTAATCATATCTTGCTTATACATAATCACTATAAGTAGGTATGTATCGTTACGATTTTCAGGTGCTGGCGTTTTGCTTTTTTGAACATTCAACTGTTATGTAAAAGATTTGCGAAAAGCAGATATGTATGCATCAACCAACTTTCATTTTGTAAAATAAAATATTGTTCACAACGGATACGAATTCGGGCTCTGGTTTACATTTACACCAGGCTCAATGAACCAAACGTTCGAAGCCAAACAAAATAAAACAACAACAAACTATCCACAACAGCTCGTTGCCCATTTTGTACATTCGCAGTTGCATCGTAAACTGTAAATTAAACGAATATTTGCCTTTTACACCCAAATTGAGAGAGCGGCGAAACTGCACGTTTCAGGATTAACCGCGCAGCAACGCAGCCACGAATAAATGTCACCCTGCCACCATCCAGCGACCCGGCCGCTAGTGAGGGGAAAATATCGATAACGAACATCCAAACTCATATCAACGCATTAGGTAGGCACGGTTCTTTATAATTGACGGGTACAAGTAATAATACTCGAAATCGATATGTAGAATATTCATAACAAAGTACCAAAGTCAGTCATAGTAGGTATATACGAGTACCAAACGATAAGCGTTACAAAAATTCGCTTTTAACTTTGTAGTGAGAGTGATAAGAAGTCACAAATCATTACCGAGGTTCGAAGTCCTGCTGGTTGGAAACTGGTATCGTATTATACTCGTCAAACTTGTTTATGAATTGTAAGAAATAATTATACTGACGGTTGTTTTTTAATATTTGACTGTTATGTACAGTAAGTGTCGATGAAAATACCTATTCTATCGACATAAAAGAACGCCACTATTTATTTTAAATCGCATTATATTACAATCAGAGAATACAACGTGCCGGTGAATTTCCTACCAGACTGAAACTTCAGCTGACAAAGAATTTTCAGCCATACATTCAACATACGACAACGCACCTTATTCGCACCGCATAAAGCACAAAATCCCATACTTTCTTCAAGAGGTTTTCTATGTTGTTTTCGGATGCAACTTATTTGTGAAAACAGGATAGAAAGAGAACGGTATAAGAGTTGTTTTCGAGTGGGAAGGAGATAAAAATACACTAAATTTACGAAGCCACAGGTGGTGTACCTCGGGTATAGACGCAGGTGAAACTGGACAGCGATTATTATTTTTAATATATTAAATTAGTTAATTATGCTAAGATGACTAGGGATAATGAAGTTGAACGAGCATAGATAAGATCTACGATGGCCAGTAATAAGTTACTGTCCGGCTTTACCGTTGGTCCCTGAACTAATCTTTGAGTTGAATCTTCGTGACTATGGTATGCTCTAAACATACAATTTGCTACTTATCATTTAGCTGATAGCCAAAGTTATTACATGGACAATGCTAAGATGGATTTAACATTTAATTAAATAGGTGAAAAAGTTTTATTTGTCATCTGTGTGATCATCAGGTGTCTGCTGTAAGTATTTATGTCCTTGCTTATTTGTTTTATTTTATTATGATAATATAATATGATACTACTCAATAAGGTATAAAATTGTGTGTATTAAGTTAATTAAGTATATTCTTTAATGCATCCTACTTCATTTTATTTTTCACAATTGTCTCCATTCTAAGGGTGCCTGGAAGAGATCGCTTTTTAGTCATAAGGCCGCCACTTGTAGCACTAAATTTTGTAAGAATTTTTCTCTTGTATTATTTTTTTGTGAGTCTGTAACAAAGAATTGATCTATCTATATTATTAAACTAAACACTGAGATTATTACTCTAAAAACAAAATATAGTATACAAGACACGAGTATGATAAACCTAATAAGACTTCCTTAGAGAGAGAGACCATTGACTTCAGATCCTACTAAAGTATCTATGCCAGCAAAAAATAGTTTGCATAATACTTAGGGATTTCGAAATTAGAATAAGCGCTCAATCACAGTGTTTTATGATTAGTAGATATTTGAAATTTTTATAAGCTTTATATGATTAGCACATTTTGCCCGAGTAAAGTATATTAAAGAAAAATATAAGGTATGCAAATAAAAATAAAAACAAATAGGCATAATAATAAATAATACAAGTCTTGAAATCTTTCAAATTAAGTTAAATGCATTAAATTATGTTTAACTGTTAAATCAAAGGTCAAAAAAAGGGTTTGACATTGACAGCTGAGTTTTTGTATTAACAAATGTATATATATACGACACACATTTAAAATTAACCTAAACACATAAACAATAAATATAGCTGCATCTAAAGCAAGGACCGCATTGATATTTAATTAGACCTAGTTTCGCGCCATTATCATTTCTCCAATGTCCAACGCCCAAGGTTCTCCCTGTCTTGTTCTATAACAAATACATTAAAATAACAGAATATTATGCTAAATATTCAACTATATAGCTGAGAATAGCATTAAGTATAGTAGGTACTTCAATGTATAAAAGCCATGCAACGATACATGGCAACCCTACTCACGCTTAAGAGCTAAGCATTTTACATGTTTGTTCCAAATTTGATTATAATTGACATCTGTCAAATATTTTATAGATCTATATTTATATAAAATTATAAACATTTATGTCTGTGTATTCATTGCAAAACTATTGATTCTGCAAGCTTTAATGTGTAAAATTGGTGGATTATTAGCCATTACTGTCCTATGTGCACAAGTGTGAGCAAACGATATAAAGACGGAATAACTTGGTTTTCGTGTTCGCGGACATATAGAAGACCTGGTGAAGTTTCCATCGCTTTACGAGGGTACATATGACATTAACTTGACCACGATGACTTATTACTTGAAGATACCTTAAAAATGTATAAATATGACGCTGGCAAATTTACAAATCTTATCGTATGGCACGATAAGATTTGTAAATTAAATACCTATAACAAAGACGTGCAAATACAACAGCAAAAAAACAAGACGTGACACTGACTCACACACAAACGTGTAAAGCCAGAATCAAGAAAATAATAAGATTAAATACTATTATAATATCGGGGTTACAATTATTATCATACAAATTACCTGGTAGTCAAATTTTAAAAAGTATTCTAGGATAATTTAGAAAAGATTATGCGCTACTCTTAATAAAGTTGGTATGTTCAACATGATTGTGGAAATTCTTCCTATGTTTAAAAGAGTTGCTGTGGTTTTAAATCGTAATGCATGCGTTGGATCATAATACCCACCAAACTCTCTCAAAAAAGATTTAAATTTAAAGTAATTAATTTTATCGTCTCTACACGATATGAAGTCATCATAACTCAAAATCAACACTAAATTTTAAGTATTTGAACACGAAAAGTAAAAATTGCGTCAATTGTGAAATTTTGATACACGACTAAGTAATATTTTTTTAAATACCGACCCCGTACGGGTTTTATTTGTGCCTCGTGACGATACGAGTTTCAACTTATTTTACATAAGTACGGCAGCAAATCACCTACTTTAGAACCATATTATAAAAAAGTAAATCATGCAAGGAAAATTACGAGATGAGGGAAAGGTTCAATCACCAAACGTCAGAAAATGTCAGAAAACCAAAATTATCTTGATAAATATAATCTCAAAGTTAAGTAACGTATTGTAATTACCAACTTCTTAATGAATTATTTCCGCATTAGTACATTAACATTTTGTCTAAAATGTCAGTAAAGGCACACACATATACTAAGTTGGTATATGTTTATAGTTAATTATTAAAAAATATTAAATGAACCAGTGTAATTCTTTGAATTACTAATTAATAAATAATGCATGAAAACTCGCGTAGCTAGTTCTTACTAATCCGGCAGAAACGAAGCACCTGTCAGTTAGATCGTCATTTGCCTACCGTCGTAGGATTGACATTGCCTGCAAGAGTAAAAATATCGTGTCATCTGCAGACGTACCTACGTACTGGCTTCCACGCGTTTCGCCAAGCAACAGTAATAATCTAGAAAATCTATTTGCGTCAATGATCTAGTGTAGCGAATGATAATTTACGTAATTTTTATTCATCCGCTCAAATCATGTAACTAGAGCGTAGCCCTTCATTTGTAATACGTTACATTTTAGGTGGACAAGGTTTCGTTAGAACATGACATTGTGCATTGTATAATAGAGGCTGTACGATTTAAAATTTATGAGTACTCACTGTTTTTGCATGAAAACTCGCGTAGCATGAAATTTCGAAATTGAAATTATGAAAAAAGCTTGTTTTCAGCGGATATTGAAATCGTTGAACTAACACTTATTTCACTTGTTTCATCGCTCAACTCTACATAGCACTACAGATTATTTGATATATCTATCTGTTAGATCAATTTATTAATAAGAACAACCTTAACAGGATTATAATAATAATAAATTTCTTTAATTCAGGTACCTAACGTATTGTACGTACATTGATATATTATCTATACCAAGTATACAGTGTAAGTTATTTTTATTATTAACTCATATGCATCCCAATAGTGGGTATGGGATTTCGCAAAGGGAGTAGAATGCAGGTATATATATCGCTGGCCAAAATACGCAAACTCAAAAAACGTTGGACTCTATGTAAAACAAACTCCTTTCTCGAACTTCATACCTATCTCTAAATATTAATTCGATATTTATTATATTTCTAAAGGAGGCTAGGAAAAAATATTACAAACCATAAACTCTTTGTAATCACAAAACAAAATTGTAACTCATTAATAAAATATCGACAGCAGGTATTTCAGTCTTCACGAAGCTACTAATTTTCAGTTGCACTTTAATTTAAAAATATATCAGCACGATAAAAAATGAAAACCACTCCGCATCTAATTGGGGGTTAAATTGTTTAATGCGCCAAACATTTGTGAATATTCCCAGACTCAATGCGAAAATTATCGATTTACAGAATTGGACGTTCAGTTTTTTATTCAAGTAGCTGCGAAGTTATTCATGAATTTCACCTTACGCTTTTATATTTCTGGAGCTTATTATTCTCTCCTATTTTAAAAGTTTTTATATTTTGGTTATTTTCTGGATCTGGTGTACATTTTTGGTAATTATTCGTGTAGTTTGTTTTTGTTTATAATGAATGTTTATAGACAAAACGTATCTGTACTGTTATATTTGTGAGAAAATAAACGAATCTTGAATCTTGATCTCATTCTACTAATATTATAAACGCGAAAGTTTGGAAGAATGTATGTGTGTGTGTTTGTTACTCTTTCACGTAAAAACTACTGATTTGGATTAAAATTGGTACGGAGATAGCTTAGACTCTGCATTAACACATTGGCTACTTTATATCCCGAAAAATTAAAGTGTTTGTTAAATGGTAAAACCGCGAGGCGCAGCTAGTATATATATAAATACAAGAATTTACACGTCTTATTATTAACGTTAGTCGATATTTTTACCTTTCTGGCTCAGTCATACTGTAAGTTACTATGGCATGCTGTGGATAACTTAAGCCAGCTTTAGCTAACTCTGGTCTGCTGTGGCTAACTTTGGCTAGCTGTGGTTAACTCTGTACAGTTCTGGCTCACTCTAGCCAGCTGTGACTAGCTCTAAACAGCTGAGGCTCTAGCCAGTATTGTGTAAATCTAGCTAGCTATGGCTAACTTTAGCCAGCAGTGGCTAAATCTGGCCAGCTTTAGCTAACTCTGAACACTTGTAGTCAAATTTTGCCAACTGGCTAAGTGTGGAAAACTGTATTTAACACAAGCCAGCTATGGTTAATTCTGACCAATTGTGGCTAATTCTGGCCAGTTGTGGCTAATTCTGGCCAACTCTGGCCAGTTGCGACTAACGCCAGCATCTTTCTCAAAACGGTCCAGTATCTCCAGCGCGTGTACGCTAACTGTTGCTCTCGGCAGAGACTCGTGTTAAACTTGCATTGTATCGATTTTGTTCGATCCGCCGTCTCGAGTCGGACCGTGCTTACCTACAAGCCAATGTTTGTCGCTGCTTGATATAATGGAACTAGAACCGACCAAGCTCTGGACTTTTTATTAGTAACTTACAACATATAGACTTTGCACTCAATAATAATAGGTACATTTATGAAGTATATAGTTAGAAGTCAAATAGGATTATTATGATCACGAATTCCTTCATTTTGACGTAGATTTAGAGGGTATTGGGTATCATATCCCATATAAATCATATCTACTAAAGTTGCGAATTAATACTGACGAATAAGAAAGCGGGTAACTAACTATTTATAGAAGATGAAACCTTTAGCAGGCAGGTGAAGGTACAAACCCGCTATTTCACCATGTGGACTAAGTGTATATTTCTAGTAATAGTAGCGTTTTTTTATAGTAATTATAGGCTTGCGTTTAACTGCACCTCGCCTGATGTATATGTAGCCTAAAATGTAGTACGCTTTCCTAAAAGGACCCGATTCACTCGCAACTTTGCAAGACCTACTTAACTACTATACTGTTTTTACTTGCAAAGGTTCACCTTCAAATTACTATTCCGATACTCAATAAATACATAGACAAAAATAGCACTCGCTCTCTTAAAATCACTCCACAAAAAGACAACAAAAATCTACCTTTGACCCTGAAATCTACCCCAAAATAATAGCCGTATCATCTACCCCTGTGAGCGACCTACCCCAATTAGATTCATACTGCCTTGTCGGAAAGCCACAGTCCATGTTGTAGTTAGTCTGGATACAACATCCCTTTGATCTAAGGGTTGGAGGTAGAAACTGACATTTACTCTGTGGTCAAGGGTTTCCTGGAATTGGGGGATGAAAACTTATTCTTAAACTTTATTTTTAAAGCTTTATAGGGGTACATATACTTCATTTAGGTAAATATTTAATGTATATTTATTTAATAATATTGTATAATAATGAAGAAAAATAATTAAAAAAAGAAATTAAAAGCCATTAAAATTGATAGATTCTTTCGTGTTGAAATTAAACTAACTTAAATAACCGAATAAAATTCTTTCAATGTAAATAAGTTTCGTAGATAATTCTAAGTCAAGGAAGTGATCATATGTAGGTAAAAGCTCAGTAAGATAGGTTGGTATGTAGTTATCTGAATTAAGAAAATGTAGACTTATATCGCACCAACACCGGAAAAGCCTTAAAATAGTAGGCGTTGAGTGAATTCTACGTTTCAAGATCATTCATGTCACATCACAAAAAGAAAAGAAAACACAAGAAAAAAAAATCAGATGTTGTATGGGGAGTAACCGAAAATGCTTGATAATCTTATGTAATATTACAGTAACTAGTATAAAGGGTTACCATTTGAAATTAGTTCATATTCTTTATGCTAGTATATTTATTAAAACTTCAAGTACTATCTCCCAGGCGGCCTGGAAGAGATCGCTGTTGGTTATCAGGCGGCCGCTTGTTGCACTGTACTTGTACCTACTTAATCGTGTTGTTTAAGGTTTCCATATTATTTATGTGTGAATGCAATAAAGAGTTTTCTTTCTATCTAGCTACTAATTACTAATTTGCTGTAAACGTAAACAACAACCAAAAACAATAAAAGTCGAAAAAAATTAACCCGCTACCCCTCAAGAACAAGTATACCCATCCGGGGTGTCCGCTAGACGTTTTGTCCGGCGATCTGTTTCACTCGTTTAGCCACCCCTACCCCTATACCCCATATCACCCTCGAAGCCACCCCTTATTGATTTCTTCGCCCCACTTCTGGCGTACTCAACCCCCTTTTAAAACTGACGAGACAAAGAATTGACGAAATCGGAACGTCTTGATAGCTACACTGAGAATTATACATATTGGTACAGTTTTATGCTTTATGCAACTACTTAATGGTAAGCTAGCTCATGTTTCTAATTAATCAAAGAGATTAAACAAGGATCAGGCCAGTCAATCATGGGTGAGTGACTAAGGAGTAGCATTTAGGATTAAGCGCTACCGTGCAATTATCAGATGACACGTTAAATTGTCTCGGCTGTAGCTTTAAATTATAATTATCAGTTATATTATTATAAGGTTGATATTTTAAGGGTCAAAGGATTCAAAGTTTAAAGAAAGTACATAAATTAAAATCGCCACCATAAAAGTTACGTTTTTTATAGCTGAGCTTGACCGCAACTCGCCTGATGTAAAACGTGGATGCAGCACGCTTGCCTAGAAGATAACGATTCACTCGCAAATTTAAAAGACCGAGATTATAGTTATCGGGTTTACGGAAAAGGACATTTAAATAATTCTTATTTGTCCCTTCGATGTGTTAAGATTTAAGGCTACCACGCCCGCTATAAGGTCGTAATAAAGAAACAATTGTATTTACTTATACAAAAATGAATAGCTTCTGCGTAAAATTCTTGCTAATACTCTGTAATGTGTATTTTACTATTTCTCAAGTACCTACAGCCAAGATTTCCGAGGTAAGTGGATTGTTTCCTTTCTTCTCCAATCCATCTTTACTCTAATTATTGAGCGACTTCATTTTTTAAGTAATCGGAATCTTTTTTCCTATGTACCAAGTCCGATTGACGCGTCGATGAGCATTCGATTTGAAATGTTTTGGAAAATTAATTATTTTTGTTTCAAATCGATTATAAGGAAATGATTGTAAGGAAAGGAAGTTCGATTCATAAATAATCATAGTTTGTTTAACATATCAGTCCAGTATGCCGAATTAATGTCAGTTGTAATTTTATTAGCCAAATCCTTATGTTCATAAGTGCTATTCAGAAACCAAATCAAACTATACTGTTTGTCGTAGAATCAAGCACATAATTATGCATATAAATAGCAAAACAAACCGTACAGAAACCTGGCGTCTAATCTCGGTACCTATCCATTCGAATCCGATAATTAGCAAATCTGCTTATATTCACAGATTACATTAAGCACAGATGGGTAAGTAAAGAAAAGTAAAGCAAAAAAGTTTCAATGTCTACTAGAAGAAAAATAAAAAAAAACAGGTCGTTCTACATAGGCAATAAGTAGATATTAGATTTTTAACAGATCTCTAAAAAGAAGGAGGTAATCAATTCGTCGTAGTCTTTTTTGTTAATGTCGCTTTCTCGATATTTTATCGTTTGAAAAAGTTGGTACTTTGCAAGCGGCCCTATACAAATTTCGTCAAACTCGATCTAGTAGCTTGGTTAGGTATTGACAGCCGAAGTGAAATCTATATTTACCTATTTAATGTTGATTTTGACTTCAAAACTTTACTTGTTAAGCTTGAATAACAATTATACATAAGTCTGCCACGGACTTGTCATGAAGAACTATTGTAATAAAAAATGTTCTAACCCAAATTTCGGAACATGAATCCGCGAATACGAAATCTATATTTATAATAATATTTAATATAAAAGGAAATTGTGCACATACAGAGATACAAAAATAAATACATAGACGTTAAAAAACATGACTCTTCTCTTTGTATAGTTGAATAAAATATCACAGTTAAACTGGAATATTACTACTATATACAAGAATACTATTGTTTGCTATACATAGATAATACTCGTACTTTTCTCTCAACCCTTTCGTTTGTTCAACGACTGATGAGTTGATAATCTGTATGTATCTAATCTGCGTCGGAAGGGTGTGTGCCAAAGAGAAGCCATTTTGTATAAACAAAATCCAATAGAGTGGCGCGTGTGTGAGTGTGTCGCGACTGCAGCCAAGGGTGAAAGCCTTAGCTATAGTACCGGATCTATGACGATTGAATTGCTTTACAATATTCAATATATATGGTGAATAGTTAGCCTGGAGATATTAAGGGGATTTTATTTTAATATTATTTTTGTATTACGGCACCATTCATCAGAGAGACCGGTGCCCATCAGTGGAACGCTATGGGTTGATACGTATAGTTAATCTAGGCTTGCGTACCGTGACCTTCTGTGGCCTTGTTACAGACTTCCCAAAAAAGAAAGAAAGAAGTACTCGATTCGAAAGGTATGTATGTTTTTTACCTGACTGCGAAAGGTTATGTTATTCGAGTGTATGTATGTATATTTCTCTGGCACGCCCTAGACCCTAAACGGCTTGTAGTATTTTTATATGAGTGGTGTCAATAGATTCGTCTTAGTCGTGAGAGTGACACTGGCTACATGTAAATAAAAAAAAACAGGATTATACACTGGTTTAACGACTTAACAGTCGGGTTTATTTGAACTAACCTAACCTAACCACTGATTTTATGTTTGTTACCGATTTGAATGGATTTATTCATACTTTTAAAGTGGCCTATATAATTTTTATAAAACCTAGCGAGAGGTTTTTGTTTTTAATTAAAATAACTAAAAGTACTAACAACGCTTACCGTAATACAGTCGGTAATCACTAAAAAAACAATTTGTATTGGGTATGTCCAACGTCCTATTTATCAGTGAGAGCCGTGCCCAGCCATGGGATGCTATGGGTTGATACGTACAGACGTATAGATAATGTAGTCCTGCGTTTTACCGTTGCATAGAGTGACAGTACGGCCTAAGATGTTGCGCGTTTTCCTAGAATAAAACCAATTGATTTGTATTCCTTCCAGGTCTTGCCAAGATTCCGTAGCAACATTGCTTTTTTTAAACATTTTAATTTTTCAGATTTTTATTATAAACTTAATACTAATTAACTATTATGTGTGTGTGTGGATTTACACATATAGACGGCTTCGCAATCGTATGTAAGTAACCTATATTTGAGTTTGTTAAACATACCTACTACCTAACTTGTAAATGGGAATAGTTTTGTCGCTTGGTTTCTGTGTTATGATAAATATGTATACCTATTGTGGTAGAACATGTTTTTTTACCCAAGGTAGAAGAAGTAGGTATACTACAATTTGCTATTTTTACCGATTTCCCAATTTTTATAATCGGATCGATTTAATACTCCGTATTGAAATCGATCCGATTATTTCTAATATTTATTGTCTGATTTCTACTTAATTATTATTGTTTTATTTGCAAAGGGAAATTCTGAAGTTTTCCAATTAAATTTAATTAAAATTGTCCAGAAGTTTGATTTCTAATTAATCTGGCGCCTGCTGAAATGATGTCTTACCGACTTCATTTCAGCGTATAATCACTCTTTTTTTAAAGAATTTTCCTTTTGTATCTATTGCAATCAATAAAATTGTACATAAACTGATGGAATGTTTTTTTTTTATATAGCAGGTTCTAGTCAACGTATAATATTATTGTTAGCTTTAGCGTCACGATATGTTTATAAGAGTACCTAAATGAAATAGAAATCGAAAAATTCGTTGAAATTTATAAACGAGGTACTACTTATTGAGTCAATTTATTAATCTGGTATCCCCTCTTGTTCAAATACTTAATGTTTTTGTCTATGCGCTAACAAAACTTAAAAAAGTACATAACCATTAAAAACTGACATTTATCAGAGCACAGTTACTTAAAAAACAGACATCAAGTTAAAAATATCAAAATTATTCAAAAGTTATTCGTCTAGTATGCATTGCATGTAGTTACTATTCGTCTAGTCTAGACTAAGACAAAACTGCATTCGGCAAGGCGACGCCAATGTCAAATAGTTCGTGGTACTTGGTGAGATTTTTCCGGGATAAAATATAAATATATTTATTTGTAATAGAAAATTAAGTTTCAAAACACAAATTATGATTTTACGCTATTATTTAGGTATAATTTAAACGGCCACCAAAAATATTTTATGGTTCCCAAAATGGCTTAACGGTCACCAAATTATGACATTCCGAATACTCTCGGCAACAAGGTCGGGCAGTCGGTTCAGGTAATTTTTTTACGACAATCCTAATACTTTCCGCAACTAGGTCCGCAGTAGGTTCAGGTTATTTTTTTTTTAATGGTATTTGAATACTTTCGGCAACAAGGTCCGAAGTAGGTTCAGGTTATTTTTTTTAAATGATATTTTGAATACTTTCGGCAACAAGATCCGAAGTAGGTTCAGGTTATTTTTTTTAAATGGTATTTTGAATACTTTCGGCAACAAGGTCCGCAGTAGGTTCAGGTTATTTTTTTTAAATGATATTTTGAATACTTTCGGCAACATGGTCCGAAGTAGGTTCGGGTTTTTTTTTTAATGGTATTTTGAATACTTTCGGCAACAAGGTCCGCAGTAGGTTCAGGTTATTTTTTTTTAATGATATTTTGAATACTTTCGGCAACAAGGTCCGAAGTAGGTTCAGGTTATTTTTTTAAATGGTATTTCGAATACTTCTGGCAACAAGGTCCGCAGTAGGTTCAGGTTATTTTTTTGGTGACCATTTATCTATTTTGGTAACCGTTTAGAATTTTTTGATAGTTTAATAGGGCTTTTTTGGTTTGCGGTGTTTAAACACGAGCCAATCAATTGCCCTAAATTTAACTTAATTTGCCATTCTTATACTAAAAAAATGTCTGGAATAGATCGCTTATTGGCGATAAGACCGTCTTTTGTCCCCCTTTTGTTTGTTGTAGTATTTACTCTATGGTATTGTATTTTTGTGGGAATAAAGTTTTTTTGTATTGTATTGTATACTAGCTGTCTACGTGGTATTTCTTATGCCTGTTTTTAATTTACCGGGATCAACGTATCCTTTAATATGTTGACCAGGAATATAAGCTACCACCATACAAAATTTCATTTAAATTCTGAGATTAGCCAGTACAGACAAACAAAATATTTGAAAAAAAACTAATTTCTACTTGACTGTTCGACTTCTTACTCGGTTACCCCTGACTCGGTTTTAGCATTTTTTTTTTCACTTCGCGAGACGGATAATATTTGTGACGTTATAAAAAGCACGACAGCCACTTGACTGATTATTTTATATTCAGTATCCGTAATTTATGTTGTTTTCGCATGTGTCAACCAAATATTATTGATATCATCGGCCCATAATGACGTCATAGCAAATTCCCCTCATGTTGGAAGAAATACTTACTCCCCAAACAAAAAACTTTGGCGTGTAAATGTCAAGTGGTCAAAATGTCAGAAACCTTATTTTTCGATTGAAATCATAAAACATTTATATACTCCTGCGAAAAATAGCAAAAAGAAAATCTACGGAAAATATTCCTGACCTAATAACAGTGACCAAACCATCTCTTAAACAATGAAATCTACTGATAGAAAGATCAATTACTTATTGCAAACACACAAAAAAATTAAATTCTTACAATAGCGATATCTTCCAGGCAACCTTAGAATGAAAGACAATTAATTGGAGAGATAGCCATTTTAAAACTTTCAAAACACCGGTTTAATTTTGTTCATTGAAAACCAATCTATAATTTCATCTATGAATCTATTACAATACTCGATTCAGTTAAATAATTCATAACACCATTGAATTGAGTGAAGGTCAGGCAGACAAAAGTATTTGTTTTAAATCTAGTCTTGTGGGAATGGCCTAGGTTTTGTTTGGGAGGCCAGAGCGGAGCTTCTAGTCTAGGTATAATGGATGTTTTGATTATAGTTTCCTTTAGATATCTGGCAGTGATGTCATTCGGTATAGACGAGCGTTTTTATAGCTGTGTACTTAGGTCTTATGATATTTTTTTGCTGTAGTAAGTCATTTCATTTTAACTAATAAAGACACTTGCCTGGTAGTAGATTTTTACTAAATAGAAAATGTAATATTGTAAGTAAATGCAACGGTAAGTCGAACCGAGCCACAAATAAAATAGCAGCTCCTAAGTACAAAATATTTGTTTTTCTCAGAATTTGTATTACAGCATTTATTAATCATAATAATGTCTCTTATTTCATGTAAGTTTGATATACACAAAATTGTTAAGACATTATCGTTGCAGTAATAAATTTATAGCAGTCATTCTGTCTGACCTGTCTTTATCAAAGTTGTTGATTTTATCAAAATTAGTGTATGAATAACACAACACTAGGATTTCATAGGTGAAAAAGGGTGTAGGCCATCGTCCTCCGCCTTGACCCTGGGTTTGGGAGTTCGCTTATCTTCGGAAGCCATATAACCTGTTCCGCCAAGCTAGTTTACTCACGATATTTTTTTTCTTATGAATTATCTCTACCATTACAGGCCAGAAACTGTATTTGAACCCACAGCTTCCGCTTGAAAGTCGATTATTAACCCATTATTGGTCATCTTAGCTTTTCATACTGACGTTCTATCCTAACTTTTTTTGACACGATAAGTACAAAACATTTTAACGTTTGCGGTAATAGGCCAGAGGCTTTTAAAAGGCCTAAAAAACAAGACGAAGAAGATCACAACAGAGGTTTTTCAGGCTGAAATGTGTTGTAACATTAATTACAAAAACAACATAGGTTATTCAATAATGACGAGAGAATCCACAGGAGTCGGTACATATTTATTTAAGTGTACGCAAATCTCTACTAAATGTAGAGTAAAGTGTATCAAATAGCCCAACGTCAGCGCAACCATGGGAAATGGCACGAAAATAATTCGCCAGTAACATGACGCCTTAGTTAATTTTAAAGCTTAGGTATTCTTCGACTAACCATAAATAGTTGGTGCTTAAATCACTGATATACTAGTAGTTAGAAGCGACGCCAAAAAATACCCATTGCAATAACTTTAAAACACTGTAAGGCAGCAATTTAAATTCATTCGAATCGTATGCAGCAATGTGATATACCTTCTCGTATGTATTAACCAATCATAACGACCCATAGCTGGGCCACAGATAAGAGCGTAAAACAAAAATAACGCGGACGAAGCCACGGGTAAAAGCTATTCGATATGTAACAGTAAACATAGAATTAGTCGTTTCGTCGTGCAGTACTAATGCCTGCCCTATCGAGCGCAAGGTCGCTCGGCTCTACCTAGATCTAGGGCATGCGTTTCGGTGCCTATATATATCTAGAGTACAACTGCAACGAGAATGACATTTGATTTGATAAAATTCGACCGTATAAGAACAGGCGCCTATACTAGCTGTATTAGCAGATGACGACTCTAGCTAATCAAATTATAGGACATATAATATAATTGTAAATGAAAAAAAAAATTGGTAAAACCGAGTTAGAGGGATTTAAGAAGTGAAATAGCACTAATTTAGTTTTTTTTCACATTTTTTAGTTTGTCTGTTTGTTCACCCAGGTGAACAAATTGGAATATACGGAGAAATTGGGTTACGCACATGAGAAGCCGTCGCATTGGGAACCTCTTTTTCTTTAAAGTCGGTCTAAACAAACCCACATAATGATGTTGGGGTGAAAACGGGAACAAACCTACCCCATGTTTTACCTAGAAATGCTTCACTTGTTGATAAAGCTACACGAAAATGTGAAAATCTACACTTTTTAGTCTTTTACAGAAGTAATAAAGTGGGTAAATGCTTACTCCACTTTAACACGCGATGTTTTATTTGGGGAGCAAACTGCCTCGCCTTGTTTTTGGAAACTACTGAAAACGGTTTAGGGTTCTGTATAATTTAAAATAGGATTTATGATAACTGCAGATCCCGCTTTTGTTTGTAAATATAATAAATGGGCTTGCGTTTGACCGCAACTGTAAAGCGACAACACGGCCTCATATAAGTCGTGAAATTTTTAAAAGAATAACGGGTACTAACCAATCATATTCAAAATATACATGAAAAGTTGTTAAGTATCCCATGTTTTGATAAATATTACTGAAACCGACCAGTACTTAAATGGCGTTGCAGCAAATTTTCTCTGTAATGTTCCCTAGAGATAAATCCTGCCGTTTGTAAAAATAAAATATATACATATTAACAAAGTTGCGTCAAGAAGTTTAAAAAAATAGATACTGTACGCGATTACCACCATCCAGACAATATGGGAACAACGACTAGACCAACAGGGAAAAATAGAAACTTTACTATTTTTTATTGTGAAGTAAAATTTAAGCTGTACCTACAGTATTTTGATTTCACTTCAATTCTTCTGTGATGATGACAAATCTCAATTATGACTTTTTATTCAGAAAGCTATCGCATTTTTGATTAATTTAACAATAGAGGTTTTATTTTACCTGAATATATATCGAAAAATAAACTAAACAAATTCATCTTCTACATTTTCTCGTTAGGACCTCAAAATCTTTAAAAATTATGTCAGTTTTTATTTCGTCGCCACGGAACCCTAAAGCAGAGTAAAAAAACAAAAGCTTCGAGTTTGAATAGCGCCCGCGGTAAACGTACGGCGACACGATCCCCGTTAGTATTCGTTTTTCGTCAATCCCTCTTTGTTTTTCCCGTTTCCCCCGTTTTTATAGTTGTTTTTCCCATATTTCGTGTTATTTTGTACCCCTATTTCCCGTCTTTGCGGTAGATTTCGAGCTGCAAAAAGCGAACATTCTACATCAGTAAGTGGAAACTTGTTAATCGACTTCAGAACAGGAGGGAGTGAAGCGGCCCAGCTTAAATTCGGCAGGCGCTTATACATAGTCTCAGTTATTTTGATTTACAAGCTATAACATCCAAGTTTAGTAAAATGCGATGGAACCATCTTGGTAACTTAAAACGAAAATGGGTTAAGGAACGAGTAATATTTAAATGTTTACCATAAAAATTAGAAATATATACCAAAATGGATTAATGCTCTCCAAATATTGTTTGATAATCCGGAGATACTTTCGTTAAGGATTAGACCGAAACAGCAGTAGATTAAAGTCATTTATTTGATAACAATCCGTAGATTCTTTCATTGGTAAACTAAGACGCTCGCAATAGCTTTAAATTTTAGTTATTTTTATACTTAGATAATAAGTTGGTGAGCATTTATCCGTTTTGGTAGATATTATGAATTTTCTGCTTGGCTTTAAACGCAAACATTTAGGAACTATGAAGGATATCATAAATAGATAGACAGACACGTCAGTCTTGAAAACCCTTATTTTATCGTATGGGGTAAAAAACTAGTAAATCTACCCTCACGACTGTCCTATCTGCGGAGTGGGGTAGGTAGAGTGGTTTTGCTCGTGTCCTACGATCATGCCGCGTGCTCGCTAACGGTGATGGATTTTTCTCTTTTTCCACGAAATTCACTCGCACGATGGCTATTTACGAATCAACTCCCGTCCGGCACAGAGGTGCGGTGGATGCGCTTACCTGAATAATGGTATGAGGAGTGTGCAACTTTTTTTATTGTAATAACAACATCAGATGATAAATACTACAAAAAAAAATACAAAAATGCTCTTATTATTAAAGTGAGCGAAGTAATGGGGTGATTACATATATACGGATAAAAAATCTCTGTAGCACGTCAGGTAAGTCGGCCAAACTGCAAGTTAGGGACCTCATTTGCCTTCGAATGCTGATATCGTCGTGATATTTTCCTTTAAAGCAAGTGATAATTCTAATCTTATAAACAAACCAACAAACACACTTTCGCATTTTTAATATGTGTATCATACCGACTGTTAAAAATAAAACACGTGTACTACCGTCTCCAATGCATTCTCTGTTCAGATTTCGGCTAACCAGTTATTACCAGTTACCTAGATATTGTCAAGTGTCGTGTCGCGTGACGTCACATGACATTCAGGGAAATTGAGTTTTTTTTTACAAAGGCTATGCTGAAAATTGCACTTTGTTTTGGCTTGGATTGAATTTGGTGGCTGGGTTTAGAAGTGCGCACTTTTTAATATTATATTTAGAGGTAACCACAGAATGAATACTTACTAGTATTTTAAGATCAACGGTCTTATTAATAAACGCTTCTTAACTTTGAACGGCATTTGTCTTGTTTTATCTGATGGAGAACGTCACGCGTCAAAACAAGACAAAGGACGTTTAAAGTTAAGACGTGTTTCTTAATAAGACCGTAAATAAACCTATAGTTCTTCTTTATCAACGTAGAGCCTAAACCTAGAGACATGAAATTTGAAGGGTGTATTAAATATAGGGTTAAGGGTGTATTGAGAAAGAATTTTTGGAAATACAGAAACTGACGGATCAAATGGGGCTTCAAAGTTTGAATCTTTAAATTCTCTTCAATTTATATTGCTTGTAGCGCCACGATAAGACCACTATTAGCAATCTAACATATTTTTTGATACTGTTTTTCAAATAATGTTAAATGTTGGTTTTTATTAAAGAGTTGTCTTATGTTTTGTAACTTATTAACATGAGTAGAATGAGTGACTGCGAACCTTCATATTATCCTAGTAACGTCCCGGCCAGAGAGAGTTATCCCGTCTAACCTCTTCCTCAATCCTTAAACTTATACCTTACCTTCTGTCAATAACAAAATATATTTCAATCGATTCTGTCTGAGTACAATAATTTGCTTAATAAATGACATACGACTTAAATTCGGCACGCGCTTATATACATACGTTTTGTTTAAGTTATTTTGATTTAACGTTTTTATATATCAAATACTTTGTGAAAAAACAAACTAAGCCATATTTAAAAAAAATAGAATCACGGAAATTTTTCAACGTGTCATACTTTCAAACAAAAACAGACGTTTTCTAAATTGATCGAGGCACAAAACGATAGGTTTTCGAGTAATCGGAGAGCGAAAAATCGGTGAGGTTAGGTCACTAGGCGACTAACTACCTAAAAATAATAAATAACAGTGTTATAGTTACCGTGACTAAGTTAGTCCAACAAATCTATAGTATAAATTCGCTACAAGTGCGAGAAGCAACAGTTAGCAGGCGGGTACAGTTGGATGCAGTTTCGGTTCAAATCCACGTAATCTCGCCATTTCACTGACAGCCAGACACAGGGGACACACGCGTACAAAAGTGACTAAGGTAATTACTATATTTTTCTCTTTTTTTCTGCCCTCTCACGGTTTGGCACTTTATTATAGTGAGACCTTTTAACTTACTTCGTATATTTCATTACTATATATTATATTAGAAGTATAGCTCGCCTAGTACTGGGCACGCTGCCCTTTGGTGGTGGATTGGAGCATTTGGATTATCTGTAGATCTTAAATGGTCTATAGGTAATCTAGATAGCTCTGCAAAATATTTTTTTTGGTTGTTTTAGTTATGTCATTTCGGTTTTGGTAATACGCATTTCTCATATTCCATCGTTGGCTTCACGTATATGAAACTGATGACATTTTTTTCATCACTCAAACATAGTATCAAGTGAATTATCAACAAAAAAAAATTACTGAATCAATGCAAATTAAATGTACCATTTTTACTTTACGGGCCTGAAAGAGGATTGCAAGTTGACATAGAAACAAAAAATTGTCTAAACTTTTTGTGAAATAAATGAATAGAAAGATTTGTAGGAAGATAATGATAAATTTTAGAGGTTAAACATTTAAAAAAATGTATATAGTCAAAATATTTGTATAAATATAAACTCCGATAAGTTGCTATGGTAGGTATATAATGCGTGCTTACTTCAATTTAATTGTTATTTTATTGTTTTTCTTTTTTTAACGTTCCTGTTCACATCCTATTTCGGTGGTTCAATCAATTGTGATCCGGTTGCCATTAGTCTTGTTTTGTAAAGTATTTTTCTCGGTTGGACCAACAGGCTCCCTTATCAGCTAGCGTTAGGCATGAAAGAAGTATTTTTTTTTTTTGAAATTGTGGTAATTTTGAATCTTTTTGTACAATTTAGTCTAATTGTAAACAATCATGTGAAAACAAAAGCAAGCAATGACGACGATATTTGACAGCTTCAACGCTGTCAAGTATTGACGCCATTGCTTGCTCTTGATATCACCTTTTTCATGTGTAACTTTATCCGATTGTGCGCCGGATTGTCTGTGCGCGAGTGTACAGTTTCCGTGGCTGCGGCTACGATTTCGTCGCGTCTGTCCGACTCACTGAGCCTCCGATGCGATACAGTCTGACAAGCTAAGGGTTGCCAACTTCTAAAACAGATGTGGAAACCGGATATACGGCAAAAACATTAGAGTTTTTAAATGACTGCGGAAGAAGAAGGGTTGTTTTTCGAGTGTATGTATGTATATTTCTTTGGCACGCCCTAGAGCCTAAACGGCTTGTCGTATTGGGTATATCTAAATCTAAAAAATAAATTAAGGATGACACAGGCTTAACGATTTAGCAGTCGGGGTTTTTCGAACTCGCTTCTAACCACTTGTTACCTCCACTTTTCCTCTTATTCCTTATCGTGTATGCTAGCTCGCAACTTAAGGTTTTGCTCTAAAAGAAATTAATTATAAAATAAACTCGCAATATCAGAATACGTGCATAATAATCATCAAATCCCTACATGCTTTCCACTGCTGTGCATGCGGGACTTATCAGTCGTAGTTACCATGATGGCCGGTCCAGTTCAGTTGGTAAGTCAGTCATTCTACTAGCACCCCTAAGTTAAACCCCTGGGTGTACATTGAAGCTCACCGTTACTGTAGAATGCCCTTGGTGTTCTATAGGATCACTTGATGTTTTTCTTAGACACTCGTCGACATTAGAACTCTATCGATATTTAAACTTCCACTTACAAGTGGAAAAATATGATAATCAGCACGGTTTACTAGACGATTCTAATTTGACTAAGATTTACAGAATGCAATTTTGTACTAATTACGAAGGTAAACAAAATCTTTCATTCGGTTGTCGAGATATTAGATTTTATGCGAATCCTAAGCGTAAATTTCAATGCGTATGTTATCTTCTATGCTAGCTTTAATAGCTATAAAACAAACACTCCACTACAAATAAGTAAGAATGCTCTCAGATGTGACCCGGATAGATTAAACCCGGATAAGATCTGCAAGCGTGGTAACCCTACAAGTATGGTTCGATGCAGCCTAATTTTTTTGTTTATTCAGTTAGATACCAGTTCCAGGATCAGTGTTACGGGTTGCAGATCAAAGCGGTGTGGGTGCATAATGCACGGGGTGAAATGGGCCTTATTTTGCACACCAAACTTTTGCTGTCCTCACACGAGCGTTGCATCGATTTTGTCATACATTTTCTGTCTATAAAACCTGTTGATGAATTTAACAGCCGTCAATAATGATATCTAAAGGTAACCAAAATACTGGTTCATATATTGAACAAAAAACAGCATTGCCATCCAACATGCAATGCAGCCAGCAGTCTGGACAATTTCCCGTTTGCTGCGGGCCTGATGTTGGATTAGAATTTTTATTTAAAATTGTTTTATGTTAAAAGTGTTTGTCTTAAACCGTCTAATTTGTCAATAAACGTGTGCTGTCTGTTTTATAGCAAAAGTATATATTTTGTGGTTTCACTTGCGTCAAGAGAGATTATATCACACAGGAACTCTTATTATTTTGGGAAAAGTATCTTACAAGAAATGGTCTCGGTTCGGCAAGAATCATACAAATCAACCATCAACAAACAAACACGTCATTGCTTTTAAGATTTATGCCTATGTGCGAATTTTGGTGATTAAATAAAAGAGTTACTTATTTTAGAGCTGTCATTAGAAAACCTTTTTCAGATTTATTCCCAACCTGCTCCTAAAACGTTTCTTTCGCATCCGGACCTGCATTTTCATCCCCTCACCATTTTGGCAAACTAGAGTGTTTAAATCCTGCTCCGGCCCATGTAATTGCACTATCTGTAATTATGCTGAAATTTCAGGGAGACTACAAAATGGGGCTCGACGTGAAAAACCTTGGAAGCAATGTTTTGGACATTTCAGCTTGGCGTTGCTGAAAATATTAGTTTTTCTAGCAGAAGCACAGGAGTTTAATTCTTTGTTCTTAACAAAATTCACTGATTTTACTAGCTTTTTGTTTTTTTTTTCATGTACCTGATATATTGGCAGTATAAAAAATGCCCGACATATATCACAGACTCTGCTTAAATAGTCTGTTACAGACGCAAAGGATGTAAGTATGTATGTAGATTTTTTCAGTCGTCGTGGATTTAAGAAATAATATATAATAATTTCCTGGGATATCCGATTTACCGTCAATATATTTTGTATAAGCAAATAAACTATTGTTTGACTAAATGACGACAACGTCGACAACCGAACGCAATCCAAGTCGGAACTTTAATTTCCTACGACTGTCTCCCGAGTTGACGCCTTTACAACTCGATCCGATATTATATTGTGAAAATAAATAACAATTGTTCTACTGGCACAGGATATTTTATACGTTTGTATTTTTTTAGTAATGGCTGAATGTGATATAGGTATGTAGACTACAAAATTGCCTAGGCCTCCTTTACATTTTTCTTTTTTAACCCCTGACGCACAAATGACGGGAATGTAATAGGTAAATTAGAGGTGTCAGTGTGTCTATTTGTGGCGGTATGAACCGATGGACCGATTTTGATTTTGTATGTTTTTGATTGCAAGGAGAATAAGTCGGGAGTGTTCATAAATATACCTTTCATGAATATCGGTCCAAGATGGCCGCCGCGACAAAATGTTGTTTTTGTTGGCTGAATGTTAATAATATGATCTGACTGCGTCACGTGCCTACTTTTTTTTATCCTAAACAGCTAGGATTTTACCAAAAGTTTGCACGACCACGGAAGTCAGCGATACTGTAGCCCTAGATGAAGCATACCTAGTCTGTAATCCACTAGCTCTCAAGGAAGGCTGCCGGAACATATCGTTAGGTGCTTAGCGACAAATTTTTACAACCTCCTTCTTTTTCTACTATGTATTTACTAACTATATTTGTTAATTGTCTCTATCATAAGATTGGATACTACATAGTAATATTAACTACATAATAGTGAGTAGGTAATGATTCATCCAAAAACCAATTTTTCCATAGGTGTGTATACCTAACATTTGCTTACGATTTTATGAGTAATCATTATTTTCATATTCATCGAAATTTCTATTTATTTAGGAATTTTCCTTACTTGCCAATCAGTATTTTTGAATACCACGTATAGGTATATATTATTATTATTATACAGGTAACGTTATTATTTTTTGCTGCATATGAATAATAGCACAAACTTTTTTAAAATCTGAATTAAATATTTAAAGTAGGTGTTGTTTATGTAGATATTATTATGTATAAATTCAATGTAAAATACGGCCCGATGAGCAGGAACCAGCGGTTGTTGATACAGCCACTGGTCGGTTGGTATATGATAGTAAGAGCTTACATGATTGTAAGGTCAACAGCAATAGAAGTGAAACTAATGTAACAAATTATGGTTTCGTTTTGGCAGAGTTTAAGAGGTGAACTATCTAAGTGAAACCAAGTTGGTTTTCTCTTGATTTACCGCTATCGGCGCTAACGTTACGCGTTACCATCACAGCTTCTAAGAAAAAAACAACGTAGCTAAATTACGCCGCTTTGAAAACCGAAGACAAACTACACAATAGCCAGCCAGTGCAGTCTACAAACTTATTTTTCGTCGTCAAGTTGGCAACGTTCGCCGAAATCGTTCTGAATTCAAACAATAGCTCGAATGTCCTTCTCCGGAACGGCGCGGAAATTTTTGTTATCTTTTCGTGTTCCCCGAACGGATTTTAAATTGAGAACACAAATGTGGCAAGCAGCTCTAAAATGACGCTGTAGTTTTTGAAAAAAGACATAAACGAGGTAAATTCTTTGTTGTATAGGTACATTTCACTCGCTCTCAAAGCTCTCAAAGCCAAACTTTTCCCTAAACTGACCCTCTTAATGCCCAAGCAAACTCTCAACTTAATCACCTGCTCGACTTACATACATTGAACATATAGATATAACAGAATAGAACATAAAGATTAGCCGTAAAAAAAACTACTTGATCATAAAGTTTCGTGACTGTAATACAATATTTATAAATACAAACTCAAATATTACCAATGAATCCTTAAACTTCGTTTCACCGAGTCAAAAATTACAGTTAAACCGTGACCAATACTAAAACCGTCACGAGAGAACGCGGCCACTGAGAAAAACTGCGACTCGTTTTCACACGTCACCATTTTCCCGAAAGTTCAATAACCCCGGCATGTTTTAATTCGCCAGCAACCGTACAACATCTTAGCGCCCCAGTTTCGTGTTGCCATAATCGAAGGTGATAAGAACGCATTGTTTTGTTTTATATTACGTTTCGATTTACGGAGCACCTCGGACGTGACCAATGGATTTCCGAACTTATCGATCGGTGAGCTTGATAGCCGAATACGTCGTTATTTAAAGGGTTGCAAATTAAATCAGTATTTAAGCGATAACTGGTATTGGTCTAGGCAAAGTAATATTACTACGTAGGATAATGGTAATAAATTATGCGACTAAATTTACATACCTATACAGTTTTTTTATACAAAGTAAATAGGCTTTCGTTTGACCGCGTCTTGCCTGACATAAAGTGGCGATGTGGCCTAAAATATAGCACGCTTGCCTACGAGAAACAGATTCGATCGCGATTTAATCTAGTGTAGTGGTTGCGATTCAGTCTGATTTAGAGTATAAGTACATTACAGTTTTATTCTTGAGTATTAAAATTTCATGGTATGATTTGGCTCAAATTGACAGTTGCCACTTTCGGAATTTAACACCATAATTTCGGAGAAATATTTAGGAAAGCGTCAAGTTAGATTACCATTCCACAGCAAGAAACAATTTGTTGAAAATTTAATCTATTTATAACACAACTAATACAAAAGAATAGATATTCACGCGTAATAAATGTTTTTAGTTGTCTAAATGTTTCGCCACATAAGTAAATGAAAAAGCGAGTGCACTAAACAACGCACTGAGGTCTCTGACTTCAAAAACGAAAACAAGCTAAAAACCAGTCTCAACCACATTAAGTATTAACCTGCAATAATAACAAAACCGATCCGTGAGAATTACGCATGCGCCAAACACCGCAGTTAATATACGCTTCTCCTGCGCAAACTCAGTGTAAAGATCAAGACCTTTTATTAACACAAGCATAAGAAAATGACAGCCCGCCATTTATAAACCAAACCAATATTAATTTGAACTCGACACACCTAATAATTAACCTTAATACCGAGCGTTAAGAGTTATTTGAATGTTTAAAATAGTTTGTGACGTGTTCGGAACGGTTGGAAATGTCAAACCTTAACCTCAAAACCGTGACGCTAGACGCCATATTAGATGCGTTCGGGCTAGATCGGGGTACCTCGTGCCGTTCAGATGCGTTTGTGAAACAATTTTAAATGAACTCCTTCGCAGAGAACGTTATATATAACTGGAGGTCAGTTTATATTGGTCCCAGTAGCTGTAGGGTGCTATTGAATTAGATAAGAGTACCTTGACTGCTTTGTGAACCAGATAGCGTGCTTGTAAGAGACCTTGTAATGTTAAAATATGGCTTGTTAATTAAACATTATTTTAGTTAGATTTTTAATTGTCAATAATTGAAATTGGCTTATTATAAATTCTAGAATGTTAAAACTGGGAAGCGTAGCTCCTGAGAAACTTGACAATAAAGTAATTTGAGAAATTTGCATTTATTTAATTGGTATTCAAATCAGAAAACGATAATTTGAATTCGAAACATGAACTATTGTTGTACCATGGTAGTAGAATTGCTGGTAAATTTAATGGCAGGCAGGCCAATTACAGTTAATACTTAGATACTTAACGCTTCTCTTTAACGTGTACTTAAGTATATCTATATATATAAAAGAGTAAGTCCTGACTGACTAATTATTTTAACTGACTGAGAAATCACAATCAACGCCTAGACTAAACCGCTGAACCTACTAGAGACTTAAAATTTATAGGGTGTGTTCAGTATGGGTGTATGGGCGTTCTAAATAAAAGTTTTTATAAATAAACCTCTAAGGGGATGAAAGAGGAGTTCAAATTCTTTAACCTTTTTTTTATATTCCATTTTATATCGCAGGTAACGTCGCGGGTGACAGCTACTAATAATATTATTAGTAAATACAGAGACACAGGACATACGTAGATATACATAAACTATGGATAAATAGATAACCCACATAATTTTCTTTTTTAAATAACTTTACTAATACCTATTTCAGCTAGTTATAATACTAAAATTGGCTTGAAAAATAACTAGATCATTAACTTTCCTATCGGCAATACATATTACGTACCTTGTCTATCATGGGAGGGGAACTCGAGTGCCGTGTGACGAAAAATAAAATGTCTAATGCTAAAACGCAACATCTGCCCAATACTGCCAGATAAAATACAAACTTAACATTCAAAAGATAAGGTGTAGTTTCTGTAGCACGAATAAGTCGTTATTGTACGCTACTCTAAGTTTAAAAATGACTTGGCGAGCCTAATGACAAGGTTAAGTGTATGAAACGCAAGAAACCGGTTCTAACATTCGCTTGGCCGTTAGTGAATAGACAAAAAATGTGGCGGCCATCTTGGATTCGCGGATGATGACTTTTCTTGCTACGAAATTACGTATTATGAGTTCAGTGGCAGTTTGAGATGTGAAATGAGTAGTTAGCTCCTCGGAATACGGTGATACTTTATTGTAGATGTTATATGTATAAAGAGTAAGTACCTACTTAGGTATTGTATTATAAATTACTAGCTGTCACCCGCGACGTGGCCCGCACTATAAAATGGAATATGAAGAAGTTGCAAACTTTATACCCACATTAGATCCCTTTAGGGGTTGAATTTTTTAAAATCTTTTTCATTAGACAATGAAGTACTAAAAAAGAATTTGGGTTGTATTTCAGGGGTGTAGTGACACCCTATACTGAATACACCCCTCTAATTTAGTGAAACCAGGGTTCAGCGGTTTGGGCTCGAAGTACGCTGGGTCGTAGCGAAATATCATTCAGTCAGGACTTACTCCTTTAAATACATATATTAAGTATACATGAATTGTAATACATACTTACCTAGTTACACAAATAATACAAATAAATCGTTTTCACACTCAAATACTTTCTTTAACATTTCCTATTCTTGAGTAGTTAGGAATCGGTAGATTAATTATTAATTAATTATTATAATTATTAATTGTACATTCTACAACCAGAACACACCAAGAATTTCCTGTCATTGAAACAGGTTTTAGATTACATAGCTACCTATTCTTACTATTGTAACATAATGTAAAAGGAACTGAATGATATAAGTAGAAAATAAAAAAAGAAATTCGTAGGAACCAGCTGATAATTTTGCTCACCCATTCTAAAATGTAGTAGGTAGGTACTAAGTATATATAGGTATACGTTTCAACCCTTATCGCCCTACTGCTGGGCACGGATCTGCCCTATGAAGACGCTGTAAGCTATGGATCACCACGCTGGCCAAATTTCGGGTTGGAGACTTCAAATTCAAATATAACTTGATAAATATTACATACAGACATCATTAAAACTTCACTTATCCTTTAAAGTTATTAACCTTCTCCGAGAAGCAGGTTTCCACACTAAGTTTTCCTTAACAGTTTAAGCATTTAGTAATCAATTCCAATATGCACATGAGTGAAAAACTCACAAGTCCATGCATGAACCTGGATTTGGATTCGCACCATTTTGCTTGCGAGGCAAGGGATTTACCGACTGACTAGGCCACCCCCCTAGACTAACTTAACTATAAAAGTAGCTATATTAACTAATCAAACACTGCATGAGAAGCTAAAGAACATAATGATATGGCAAGGGCATAGGTAGGTACATATAACCCTTCGTCGTTGTGTCTTATCTCTGCACGCGTTTATTATTCACGTGCATTGATGTTTAAACAAAAATGAGTTCATTTATTTGTTCGTTAGTGTTTCATATGAAGGAAACGTATACTAAAATAAAATAATAAAACCATAATGCCATGTATATCGGCCAATAGTAGGTACGTACCTACTACGTAGTCAATTTGTCAGCTATAGGTATACACAATTTAAAATAATACTGCACGGTGGAAACTTTAGGGACGTTTGTCTTTGTCTGACTGGCAATTCTAAAAACCTATATTAAAAGTTGGTAATTAGTATATCCATTGATATTATTAAAGACTGAGGATGATTGAACAAAACATAGCTCAGAAAAACTTTTACAATGTTACACATCAATATTACGTGTAATTTTTGTTACGAGGGGGAAATCTTCTACAAGATACCCGACTACAATAAGGTGCAGCCAAGTTATGTAGGATTGTTGACCTTCAAAAACCCCCCCGGTGGCCTGCCTCAGTGCTTTATTAAGGGATCCGGGATTTCTAGACGAACTCACCGGTCTCACTCACTCTTTGCACAATGCTTACAAATAAAAACTTTCCATAATGAAAAGCTTCAACCTAGATTTTTTTGTAATTGTCGGGCCAAACCAATCCATTATATATGGCAACCCTTTTCCATATTCAAAAATGACAGTTCAAATCGACTATAACTAGCTCTAGTTAGTATCGATTGAGTCCCAAATTGCTGCCCCTAAAATATTAAATGGCGTGTTTGGACTTTGGACATTTTTGTGGTGGATCGATGCTAGTGCATGACTGCAGTAGATTACAAACTCGACTTAAATTTTCGTGGCGTGCTTTCGGCCAGTGTCAAATTGAAAAATGTAAACAAAGGAATTGCATTTTAAATTTCGAATGCATTGGTTCGGTTTGTTAGGCTATAAAACTGTTTGATATTTGTGTGATTTTTATCGTCATTTTTGTCTAACATATGAATCTACTATCCTAGTTGTTAAATGTTAAAAATGATCTTGGAACAAAAGGTTCAGCACTTTTACTACGATGATGTCGCATAAATGTACTGTAATTTAAGTTTTATTTACTGTTTACTTTACAAACTAATACCTAAAAGTAGTTTTTTAGTCTGTATAGTAACCTAACATTGTTGTAGTATATGCGTGGACCGTGTCCACCTTCATACATGTTTTGTAAGTTATTGATTAATAAAGATATTTGAATAAAAAAACCTCAATATACAATTTATAAACGTCACTATAAAGATTGTACCTAATTTAAGTAATTAAGTTCATTCCTAGTTAGGTATATAATAGTTATGTATCTAATTTTGATTGGGTTACTGTATGAAAAACAAATTTCGAAGTATTTTTGTTTCGTAAGTGCGATTTGATAATGGTTGCGAGTAAGTATATATTAGAATTTTCCATATCGACGTATAATCAAACATAAACAAAGTCAGAGTGAGATTTCCTTGAGGTCTGCTAAAGCTTCGCGTGACTACAACTGATCACCAAGTTACCTACTTAGTTCCTACTTACTAACCGGACCTGTAGTAATGTAGTGGAATAAACTACCATAGTAGTATGTAGTAGGTATCTTTAGCACAAAGGAAGCACCTTTTATTCGGTCACTGAATGTGTGACTCATCTAGGATACACGAAATCGGCGTTTCGTTTCAAGTGAGTAAACAAATTAAATATCAATAAAAACTTACGCGAATCCTTTTTTCTTAATGAAAATGAGATCACCATTCTGTGAATGGAACGGATATTCAAAAAAAGAATGACAAAATATTAAAATTGAATTCCGAACACCTGATAAAATTTAACGGGTCGTTAGTGGTAATTTAAATTTGGAACCTAGCATGCGACTGTTCGAAGTTGACATTTAGTTTTTTTTTCGTGCCAGTTTTTCGGTATTAGGTTTTGTCACGGAAAGTGCATATTATTCAGGGTGGCCTAGGTTTAGCTGTCTAACTGGCGGCAATTAGAGACTAACAATGGGTATTTTAGTCTTTGTTCGTTCATTGTCCACAGTTACTGGACAGTTTATTTAATAAGTAGATATACATTATAAACGTATTAAACACACCAAATAATTTTATAAACACGTAATAATGTGTTAAATTAAAATTATGTATTAGTGGAGAACTATGTCCAGCGTCGGTATGGACATGATAATTTTCCTTTCCTTTTACAGTAAGTACGGGATGGATAAATGTATAAAAACTCGAGTAGCAAGCACTATTAGCCGTGAGATGAACCTAGAATTTTTCTTAATTTATTTTGTGTACTGTAGATAATTCGATAAATCGTAGTTTCCAAGAAAAAAGGCTATGGATACGAAATCAACAAACGTGGAAGAAATTATAGAAAACTGTTTTTGACTGGCGGAAGTCTAACCAACGCTGCTTGGTGTAGTCCCCCCTCATTCTCACCACTAAGCGACGTGATTGACTACGAAAGTTCGTGATAACGATGGAACCTGTACCCGAGATCACAGGTTTTAATCCAGTAACTCTCGAAAAGTTAATGAAACGATTTTTTATTTATTCTACTAACTTTAACCGACTTCGAAACAGGAGGAGGTTATCAATTTGCTCTAATACTTAGACTCGTTGTTGGCCCAATTTTTATTTCAATATCTTTAATATTTTAGGTCTGTAAATCAAAATAACTAAACAGGTTTAGCGAACAATTTCTTGATATACTTACCTAGTCAATTTATGCTACTTAACAAGTAGAAAACCCTCTATTTTCAATTCAGTTAAATATGCACGTCGGACAGCACGACAGACCTAGCAGATAGTAAGTAAGTACTTAAGTAAAACAATAATAGAATGGTTGTTTATTAAAATAAACTAGTGCGTCATTGTAATAATAAACAAACGATTTTGGCACCTATTAAATACCCGTATTTAAGGCATCTTCCTTGTATGACCGTATATAGGGAATTCTTAATGTATATATTGAAAACAATTACATTTATCTGAAGGATTGGTACCTACATTTATAATACCTACTGAATAACAAATATGGGATTTCCCGTACCGAAATTAGTTGTGATAAATATTAGGAAAACGGAAGCCGAGGCCACAGAATTACCAAATCTATCTATATCTATAAAAATGAATACCTATATCCCTTGGTCACGCCATCACGCGCTGCTGGACCGATTTCACTTGTTGTGTTTTTTATTGTCAGGAGAAGGTTCTAATGACAGAAAATATATAATTAAAAAAATATTTATACCTATATTATAGATAAGAATGAATCCGTTTGTTTCACTAAAGCTCGAGAACGGCTCGGCCGATATAGCTGTTTTTAGTCTTGAAATGATTGTCGTACTCCAGGGAAGGTATGAAAGGTGAGAACATACATAACTGTTAGGCGGTACGAAGTTCGGCCGATCAGCTAGTATATAATATAAATTAACTTCGGTGTCAGCCCACAGTGTTACCCGTGGAAATTTGATTATCCCACGGGAACACTGCATTTATCCGGGATAAAAAGTATTTTATATCAAAGACATAATATATATCTTTATGCCAAATTTCATCCAAATCATTTTGTTTAAGAAGACGGGTTTTGACGCGTATGCCTTATTGTTGGTAAGGTCCAACTATAGTTTCGCTCACATTCGCTAAACTTCATCAGGGATGTAATGTGTCCAAATCATCCAAATCCGTTCAGCAGTTTTTTGGGTAAAAAAGTAACAGACATACCTACATACAAACTATCTCTTTGTTGTTAGTGTTTATATACAACTGTTGTAGTTAACATGAAATACTATTAAACAATAAAAAAATCCATCTGCATAAACATCAGACCACCGCATCTTAACGAGTGTAACCGCGGGATGCACTAGTAAGGTCCAGACTTTTCTTAGTTCAAAGTTTCTGAGACATTGCGGGTTTAGTCAAAAATACAGTCAGATTCGAAACTGCTTCCATTTTTCATCAGTTTAAAAATAAGCAGTTTAATTACTCATAGACCATTAACGATTTACAGATCAAGTACATAGAAAAAAAATCAAGTACATAATTAAGGAGGTACAAGATCATTCCATAAATTGATACACGTTGCTAGTCTACAAGTCTTCAAGCTAAGTAAGTATTGTGCTTAAGAAATTGAGCTGAAAAGCGCCATAGAACTTGAAAAAATATAAGAAATGGTACATTGAATGACGTTTCAAAAAATATACGGTTAGGTAATACATTAATCTACAGAAACGCAAAACGATATTTCTAAAATACCTACTTAAGTATATAAAAAAGAAATGTGGCCAGAAACGAAATAAAAATCTCGTAATCGAACTTTAGTAATTTTAGATATTACTTTTTTTCCCATAAAAAGATATGTTTAAACTTTTTAGCAATTGTATATTTTTTGTAGTCTCACCAATACCAGTGAATTCTTAAAATTTTCCATAGTCTTAAATGCTAATTTAGTTTAGACGCTGACGCCCCTTATGAGTTTTGATATTGATTTATTTCATATTGTCAGCGTAATGTGTATTTTTTTCATAGATTATATAGGCTTGCGTTTAGCGACGATGCGGCCTAAGATGGAGCACGCTTGTTTAGAAGTAGGTAATCGATTAACTAGTGACTTGTAAAGACACAAACTATAGCCAGCAGGAAATAGAGTAGCCGGCGACCAGTTCCACAATCTGGCAGTTCCAGCAATAAAATCACAGCGTTTCATGAGAGTCTGATGACCTTCTACTACGTATTACGATTTTGAACGATGAATGATGAACATGTGTGTCATTGTATGTACCTCAATAAATATAAATTTATCTGATTTCTTAAAAACGAAAGATAACTTGGGCGCCATCTTCATAGACTAGAGAGTGATAATAGGTGAAGCATTTTCTACAAACGAAAGTCCTGGTTTTAAAATGTTGAAGGGAAATTAGCGCCTTCTACACTTTTTCGTCTAGACTGAGTTAATTTTTATACTTTACTTAGTTGTATCTTTATACTTTACTATAGAAAAGATGGTAAGAATATTATTATGAACAAATTGAACACTTCTTAACATTATTGGAAACTGAAATATTGCAATAAACAAGGTACATTCTCTGTTACCGTAAACGTAGGTACCTAGCAGGCATGATGTACCCCCTATTGTATCTTAAACCAAGCGTAAATAGGTACCAGTATTGTATATTTTTATACACAAAAGCCGACTGTATAGAATAATAATTATATACCTAATACGCAAAAAATATAGCCTCCTGGTATGTGTTGTAGGTATATATAACTACCACGCAAGGTAAAGGAAACGCAATATCTCGTGGAAGTTTTATAAATGTAGTTAAATAGATTACTGGTTAGCAATATCAATTAATCTACAACTAGTAGACAAGTGCCCATAGATAGACTATAGGTGCCTACTCTGATAGCTCGAAGGCCAATGGTCTGACTACAAGGCGACCCACTGCAATACCACTCATGTGCTTTTCGCTAAACAAAAATATCTTTCACAAGTTCGTCAACCCAAAAATAAGCAGTACATACGATTTCCATCTAAAAATATACACTTTAACACCTTATATGGGTGATTTTTGCGTGCGCAAAAACTTCCCAAGTGAAGTTGGCGATACGCACGTAGGTGAGTTTGAAGTCGCAAACTAGGAATGCAACTCACAAGCGACTGACTTCACATCGTTCCAATCAAGTTCATAGATTAAGATTGGCGTTCAGACTTCACAATAATAAATTAACATCATTTAATATTGTGAGTAAGTACAGTGTAATTTAAAGTGACTTACCTAGATGATATGTTGCATTTGTCCATATGAAATCAAAAAGTTTAAGTTCGTATCTATCATCGGAATAAAGTTCACTATCACTTTATATTAATTATCCTAGTTGTATATTAGTTTGCACTATAACATCACGATTTCCTGTCTGTTTGTACAGAGAAGGCACTATGTTCTACATCACAAAATTGAGCAAGGTGAAAGAAAAAATTGTTTCACTCTATGAGGTCATCGAACGCGCGGGTGCTACTATTCCGCCACATTCGAAATTGGATCGTTTAGGACACATTCACATAGAGTTCGATTCGAAAAGTCAGTTTGGCGGGACTCTGTGGAGAGCCGAGGTCCATTCGGTGGTTTTTCGTGTATTTTCGTGTCGGATGGACGAGGCGCGTGCGGGCACCGCTCGCGCGCAACTGAAGATTGTCGTAGGTTAAGTTTGGAAAAAACACCGCTAGCTCAATTTTCCGCGTTGCAACCAGTCACAGTTTCTCCGCGCCAAAAATGCATCATCTCACCGCAGCCTCGCGCGACTCATCGAAACCACGTTCAGTCGCTCACGAGGTTACCTACTATTGTTTTGACAGCTCGGGTAACTACAACCATGCGTAGGTACATAGCCCAGGAATCCTCCCAGAGGGCGCCACGCTCCAGAAACATGAAGCTTCACATTAGAAAAACAAAGCCATCAACCAAATAAACTAGCACATCGCGTAAACACAACGAAATTACTGAATGCCACTCTTTCATTATTATTTCGCTATGCACCGGCCGACGTCACAAAAATAGCAGACGCGCGAAGCTATATTCGTCTCTTTCCCACATACGTTTCCGAACGAGTACACTTCTAAATTTGAACTTTTGGATTTCGAATTTGAACTGTCATGTTTGGGTTTCTTTTTTTTTAATTAATTGTTTTTAGTCGGCGATAGCGCGCGGTGCATAGATCGTGCATACATGCACGGAACTGCAGTTGTACTGAGGCTAGGTGACATTCACAGAGGCTTAAACTCCCAAGTTCAGACGATTGCGCCGGCAATAAACTGGCCGATGCCTCGTTCGTAACATGTGAACGATGTAATTCAATATCAGTTATGTTATATGCTCTCAATCTGAACCCGTCGAAAGGACACGCGTCTTACGTCATAGTATTTTTACTAAAATATTACACGATAGAGGAAATAATGGTCGCAAACTCATTGTTCATTGTTCGCGGCTAGTAAATATTTACTCTTAAACTATTCAATGCCATAAAACTGTAAGTTGACAAACGTCAGTTTCGCATTTTCTAGGCCAAATAAATGCACGGTAAGAGTACCAAGAATTGTGAGAATTAGAAAGATTTGTGTAAGTTTTTTCGTAGAATTCCTCAATTGCGGTCATCAATTTTGTTGGCCTACTAAAATAGGAACAATCGAGCAAAATATGTGGTGATTTCGTGCATGTATCTTGAAACCACTTGAAGCTGAAACATGTATGCCGACTGTTCTAGGAATCAAAATCTAACATTACGTCACGAACACGCTCGCTGGCAATTCACACGACTGTAGTATTGCGATACGAACGCACTATATGTAGATATTAATTCAAATTCGCTGGAAATGGATTAACAGAGAAACAAGGTTGATTAGCGATATCCGATTTCAGCCTCATTTCTGAAATTCTCTACTTATGTCACTAAGTATTTGAGATCACGAAAGGAAAGGAAGTCCGATTATTTCAAATCTTCTGCGGTATTTTTATTTGCGGGAAGTTTTAATAATACTTAATCGATAATTCAGTAATATATAATTAAAAAAGCCATTGAAAATAAGTTTTTAGTGATGAATATACTTACTTAATTAATATCTTAACTTTATGGCACTTAGTAATTTGAGCAATCTTTTAACATATTGGACATATTGTCATATATTTTAATGGCCTATGTTTCTTATTGATGATGTGGCTTTTTAACGTCGAAATAATTTTGAAAATCAGTCTGGTAGTTTTTACATAAAAATACACAAAAATACAAATCTTTCCTCTTTTTAATATTGGTATAGGTACCTAGATTTATTATAAGACATCTCAGATGCTAAACTTATTTAACTAAGCTGAACTATTTAAATATCTTAGCCATTATTCTAATAACGCATTTAACGGTTTATCAAAGGTTCCGACTTTGCTTTAACAATGCATCGTGTTACATCTTTTTATACGTCAATTTTATCGTATGCATTTCGGCAGCAAGACAAGTCACCTCTACCAGTCACCATGTGTCATATGACACCTTTGAGCAGTCATATACTAAACATCAATAATTGAGATAGTTACGTTTTTACGAGACGTTTAGAGAGCTTCATCACTTACATAATTTATTATAAGTGTAGGTATTTTCTAAAATATTATGGAACATTTAAAAATAATTTAGTGAAGGATATGTGCTGTGAGTTTATGGGACTCTCTTTGGTCGTTGGAGTTCTTCGGTTGTGGAGGTGTTTCCTACTCTAACTTGTTACACCGTCATTTACCGGCTGACTTAATAAGTAATAAAAATATTTTTTGCCAGAGATATGTAGAAGAGCTGTAACAAAAATATGTATCTAAATAATTGACTTGATATAATGTCTAAATATGAACAAAAACAATAAGAGGTTGATAAGGCATACATTTAGCCAACTGTTCAGAGAACTACTAGTTTAAGATTGATGCTTAAGTAAGTAGAAGTAAATAAGAAATTTTCTGTACCTAATTATGCTAATGTTATGTAAGTATTTTAAACTGGCAAGCCTGACAAACGATTATCCATATAATATCAATAGTCGTATGTTGCAGGAGTGTCACGAGTGACGAAGGCGGTGTACATTGTAAAGGACTTAGTCAATCTAACACTTTTTCCACAAATACGACTGTTTGTTTCTTTTTTTACACGACTCTTTATTTGTATGTATGTCTAACTCTATGTGAGCCTCTTAAGCTTACACGAGTTGACCGATTTTAATGTGCAAAATGTCATTAAATTTGCCTTTTTATCTACAGATTGTCACAGGTAATTTGATTGTTACACACTCGTTAAGATACAGTGGTCTACAGTTTTTGCAGATGGTTTTTTAAAGTCACAACTAACCACTTATTCTTATTAAATCCGTATTTTATATATTAGCTATAGGTACTTTAACTATGTATTCACGTCGCGGCAAATCAAATAATTACCTGTCTACGGCATTATTTCTCTGGTTACATCTTTCATCTCAGCATCTAAATTATCTCACGTTTGACGAAAGAATTCGAATCGCAAATTTTAAATCCGTTCCAATCTTAAAAATTTCGAACGCAAATTCAAGTGCACTTCACTACTGATGACGGAGTGAAAGTGATCCTTCGTGCTCGTTATTCATTTTATTCTTTTTTCAAAACGAGTCCTGCCGAATGCATCGCACATTCGGCCTCGGCTCGTGTCAATGACCCCTGTATTCGGGCGTCGCCGTCCATTTGCGTTGGGAAAGGTCAGGTTTATGTATGTGTGAGGTTTGTATGTGTGCGTCAGCTTTTACTTTCTACTTCACTTATTTATGTGTTTTCATTTGGTGATACGAAGGAAGAGGGTTCGGCGCGTTTTAGTCGTCGTGTTAGAATGACGTAGTACTGAAATGCTAAGACACGTGTTTTTGATAATCTACTTACCATATATAACTGCTTCGGAAATACACGAATATGAAATGAGACTATATTTTTTAATAAATACGAGTAGCTACATACATCGTATTGGTCGCTCTTGACGCCATGTTTGTCTCAATCAAGCTGTGCTCCTGGTTAGGTACTTAATTTACCAAGGGATTTTCGTTTTGTAACACAGTAAAATGAAGACGAATCTATGTAGTAGTTAGGTATGTATTTAAAAACTGATGTAAAGTTCTCAGGGATTATTTTTTAATATCTACTCCAAGATATCAAATATCATAAAAAAAATCACAAATTAATCATTAATTCATATAAACAAGCTATAAACAATCTCGGAGCGTGACACCTATGATGATAAATAAAAAAATATATTTATTCGTGCTAAATGCAGCCCAACAACACCCAAATTTTCTCTGATACGTTATCGCTTCTTATCACCAAAAGTAACTGACCACGCGTGAACCGAGTATATTGGCCGAGGTCATGGTCTGATAATCGTGTGTCTTGCTCACTCTTCAACTTATCAATGTATCTCCATCTCGTTCGTTTGTGAAACAATGCATATTGTGGCTGGCAGCTGTTTGCCAAATTACGTTTACTTCTGACGCGGAGAAGATATATCTTTATTAAAAATATATAAGTATGTAAGTAGGTATAAGTGTTTCATACCTATTTTGCGACTATGATTGACCGCCAAAACTAACATAAATAATACAAATAAGATAATATTATTATTCTACGTCTGTAACACGATTATACGAGTACCTACTGTAAAACATACATTTTACGAAATGCATTTAATGCAAGTAAGTATAATACTTTGATAGCACTTCCAGGCTCCATGTGATCAAATGATGACATAAATATATTTGTTTTCATATGAATCATATTCCACTTTGTCTATAAAAAATATTATAACTGTGATACAAGGAAAAAATTAATTCAGGTCTGATAGGATTAAAAGTATTAAAACGAAACACAAATATGTCGTAAAGGACTTGAAATAAAAAGTTTGTATACAGGGTTATCGACTTGGTTTGTACTAAGCCGAAAGGGGGTCACTGTACCCGTCCTAAGGAACAACTTTCGCTATAGGACCAACTTTGAATTCGAGAAAAAATAATCAGCTGTTTCATATATTTTGTCGACGACCGATCAACTTTTTGTATGGAACAGCTGATTTTTATCTCTCCAATTCAGAATGTGAAATTTGTTCCTTAGGATGGGTACAGTGACCCACTTTCGGCTTAGAACACCCCTATGCGATAACCTGTTTACACTGTGATGTTACATACTTTTCTTAAAGGTAATTGATATTAAGTACAAAAGCGTGATTTAGTAGGAATTTTATTTAATTCTAAGACTCTAACAAATAACTAGTCATTACTAGCATTATTTTAATTGAAAGTGGATATAAACACCATTGACATGCTTGTTCGCCCTTTGGCCACGCTAATAACAAAACAACAGATTTAAATAGAAATTAGTTTAATTGTAAGTATAAAATGTTGTTTTCCTCAAGTTTAATTGAAAATTATTAAATTCCCAGTCATCTCATTATAGCCGTATGGCCGATAACCGAAAAACCCACTTCGAGGTTTAAATAATTATTACATTACATAATATATTTATATAACTATTACATTACATTTAGAGCCAAACACATTTATGGTAATGATAAATAAAAACTTACCTTATTATTATATCAATAATTTTAAACCGTCAAATAATATTTGCTGTAAATAATATATTTTGTATTACAATGGTTTCTGCAGGCACGGGTCTTTATCTTGGAACACTCCAGTCTCTTGATGATTTCTGCATTGTCGTGGATTTCTATTTGTAATTTGGATTTGATAAAAAAAAATTGTCTCTTTTATCAGTGACTGCGTATACTTACTAATAATAATATTGTACAACATCCACACAAAGGTCTTCAGGTCCCAAACTAGGCAAAGCCTGTGCTATATAACCTTATCACTGATATACATACTTATAAATACATATATACATACTTATATATATAGTAAACACCCAAACACAGGTTAAACAGACATGTTCATGGACACAAATGTTTAACCTGTCCGGGGATCGAACCCGGGACCAGCGGCGCAGAAGGCAGGGTTGCTACCAACTGCGCCAACCGGCCAGTCAAACAACTACTTTAAAAATGAACGAAAGCGAAATGGGTTTACTCTTGAGGTATTCGTTCTTCAAGTGATACTTAAGATATATAAAAAAGCCAGGATTTTCACTAAGAATCAACGCGCAAATGCTCTATAGAGCCATGAAATTTGGTAGGTGTATTCATAATAGGATTTAGCGATGAACTTGGAAAGGGTTTTTGGAAATTTAAACCCTAAGGGGGTCAAATGAGGGTCCAAAGTCAGAAACTTCTTTAAATTCTATTTTAGTCGATCTTACATACCAAGTAGGTACTTATTTAATAAATAGTACAATTAATTTCGTGTATTATATGCGCCTTAATGTTCCAAGTTCAATAAATAGCAAAATACCTATGAACATTTTATATTCGTAGAACTGGTCCATTAATTTAACATACTATATATTAATTTTCCTTATTTTCGACCAAAACTGGATTACAAAAATACTTGTTTGACACGTGTAAGACTATACTTACTTGTAAGTGTACTTGCTAAGTATATAAGGACAAAATACCCGAAAACATATTGAAATTCAACCAAAACTACAAATTAATTATTGGCCAACAAAATGGATTTTTGTTTTTCCCTAACATAAAATTCACTACTACTCTGAATATTCGAATAGTTTTGTAACGTAGAACTTATAAAACTTATTTATAACAATAATACAGGATACAAAGAGTTGTAATCCTCGATACAGCACGTCTTGTCAGAGGGTTTTTCTCTCTGTAGTACCACCGGTAGCTTGGGCCCTGCCCCGCTGCTGGCGGCACTGTAGGTTTAAGTTGTTGTAAGAACTTACACTCAAGAAATTAAATGATTACTTAAATATGTTTAAAATTGTTAAAACGATAATAGAACTAATACACATCACACATTAACATCATTATATTACCGCACATACCTATCACATTACACGGGTTGATCTATCGATTGGATATTACACCAGGAGGTTTTAAAAATGCAGCTGCCACTTATACTCAAGCAACACACTAAGCTATCTGTACTAAAATCCTGCAGGGATCTAAATATTTTTTTAGAATAATTTTACCCTGCCCGGTTTATCGTAAACCCCTGGACTTGAGGTCTATCAGAGTTATGGCTCCATACCTAAGCCGCGGGAAGACGTCAACGTACGTGCTAGCGTTGTCGAATAGGGAAAAGAAGAAGCCAATTATCTTGGTAAGTGCTGAGATGTTGTACAAGAAGGCCCCCCGCAACAAATCCTTTATCTCTTGGAGATGCCATGTTGTTTACTACCCACGCCCCTGGCACCCTTCTAGCCATTTATTCCTACTTATTCCCCAATTTGTCCTCACAAGTGTTTAGAAAGATTTTTTCTACTTTACGATTTGAAATATATTTTCCCTGTTTGTCCTTATTTTTTTATTTTATTTTTTTCCTATCGGCCATAGGGGCGGAACAGACAGTTTTTTAAATAATGTTTGACTCTCTAGGACAAGGGAACAGACTTTTTCCTGTTTGCACCCCAGTACAGCAAGTTAGGCATAGTAACGCTGTGTGTTTATTTGTGGCTTACATATCTAGCCAACAATCCAAACGACCAAATGTTATTAAATGTCAAAAGTTTATTCACACGTTCAAAACATCTGGATCAATAAAATTACTATATTTTAAGTAAGTATAGTTTATTGATTTGGTTCAATACCTACTTACTTAACTTATATTTAGTTAAACTGCACTGTTTGTGTTTAGTACACATGTATAGAATATAGATTAGATAGAGGTCATCTTAACTAACAGTTTTATAAAATTGACTGTATGGTAAAATTACGGAGTTCAAGTAGAAGTGGCTAGAGCATATGGAATAGATGGTAAGTGACATAGAACAGTCACAAAATGATGGGCCAGGGGAGCAAAACACTAGTTGACAGACCCAGACCCGGTGGAGGAAGGATAATATCAGGGTTCAGGATGACCAGAAATAGGGGTGTGATGTTCAGCAATAACATCATATTACTCAGTAGATTTAGAAAATCAATCACAGACCTAGTTTAGTCACAGAAGAAATATAATAATAATTTGTTGTCTACCTCCTCCTCCAGATCCTCAGAGGCTTTCATCTTCAACTTTTGCTGTATATTTAACACCATGTACGGCGTGAAAGCAATAAATGACCTGAATCTCAATCAGGCTTCAGAAACTGTAACTGCATGGTGGACTATAACGTTATGTTTAAAGCTAAGTTGGGTTCCTGTCACCTTTAGTCGTCTATGGATAATCTAATAAAACCAGCTAAGAGTGTGAAACTTTAGATAAAATTGATTATCTTTTACCTATCTGCCCTTAGAAAGTAGCTGTACTTATTCTTTGAGACATTCTACTGTACAGTAAACATGTTGAAACAAAACTGCTTCGTCACAAATTCACTCATGTTTTTTGACTTTCAATACAGGATTTTGACATTGAACAAATGGCAAGGAACTCTCGGATTAATGTACTCCCAGATAATCTGCAATATTCAATATTTATGCGTTATCAGTATCTGCAAATGTTGATAAAAACACGAATTGGAGTAACTGATAAAAGGGCGACGAACCTTGCGAAATGCATTCTGTTGAGTAAAATATATTGGTCAGTGGATAACGTAAACATCAGTTATAAACCGTGACTTAGACCAATCATTTAATAAATTAATGCCGACTGGTTTTTAATCACTAATTTTCACGTGGAGTTAGACTACTCGTATTTAGACTTAGTAGACATGTTCTTTATATGTTTCAAAAAGAGAATAAACATTTTTCGAGACCAACACTGGACAAGTATAAGTTCCCTAAAACAGTTATCATTTAAGCTTTCTTACCCGGCTGCACAAAAGGAGGGTAATATTTATCGAGTGTATGTTTGTATGTAAGTATGTACCTATGTATGTCTAATACGTGTTTCAGCCTAAAGCGGTAAACTGATTTTGAAGTGCACATAATAGTAATAGAGGTCCAAAGATTTTGAAATCGCTTCCACTTGTTGTCCAAACCTTTATAAACTCGGGCGCATGTTTTCAGTGTCTCCAAAACACACTTTGCGTATCAGCTGCCAGTGGGTCAATCAGTCAGAAAATAATATTATAAAAAATAAAATATTATATTACAAAGTATATATTTATACTTCCTAAATCGTGCTTGATACGTAGTACCTATAGATTAGACATAATAAATATTTGTGTGATAAGTAAACATGTTTTTATTCTACTTTTCAGACATAAACTATGGAATCTTATCTAAGTAGTTTAGGAATTATTTCAATACCCAGACATGTTATCGACCTATATGACGTGTTATACACATTTGCCCTAAGGAGGGTCTGCCATAGCCCACGCTGACAAAATTGAGGATTGTGATACTGGTGGACTTAACTTGTATTTAAAAGCTTTTTTAACCGTCCGAGAAGAAGATTTCCGACTGATCCTCTGATGACTTCTCACGTTCTGGCAATCTCTGCACTTAATAATACCCTCATCATTGTCCCATATCTTCATCATTGTCCAGAACCCAAAGAGGTTTTCTTTACGAATCCGTAAAAATTTTGCAATCAACCATTTTCTCAATGTTATTGATCTAATGAAACGAAATGTTTGTGTTCGTTAATTTCACTGACAATAACTTGAGTAGGTAAGTAGGTAGTACCGTTAGTTAATTTCACGAAACATTACAGCCTTTAGCCGAATGATTTCTTTAAATTTTAGTAGGTATGACTTTTAAATAAACAGAGAATGTAAGGATATTGCAGGGTTTGGCTCGTTGCGAAATACTAATTAGTTATCATATGATGACATTAATTCTATCATCTGCGTTCTAAGAAACCTATTCAAAGTTTAGACAGCGGTTTGAGGAAACTTAGAGCTAAACAAGCTCATTACAAGTTGGCCAATCAAGGAAACTTAATAAAATGAATCATCTGTGAAACGTTAGTTGGATTTTAGTTGCGCAACTTCAATAGTTTTATACAGTGAGTAAAAGTAACTAACTACTTATAACGAGTTGATAGTAGACAAAAATCTAAATGTCTTTAAAACTTTGTATGACTACTTGATGTCGGTTTATTACTTTATTGAAGTAGGTAGGTTCTGGTTAATAAACCAAACTTAGCAGTCTAGTGACTGCGAAAAGATAACCTTTGCCAACAGTAAGGTTAAATCTCTTCTAGATGTTTCACGTAACTTTTCTTCAATTTATTGTGGTACAGGCTTGAAAAAGTACCAACCGTACCTAAGTACAGTTCTTACTCGTATTCAACCGCCAAGCAGTATTATACAGCATTTTTGATTGATTCGGAGGGCAAATTTTAAGTATAACACAGAAAAAAATACAAGGTCTGACAAATACTTTAGAACTGACAAAAATATAGACCAAAGAGTCGTCTATCTTATAATTCAATACAAATATATACATATATACGAGTATATAGGTAAAAAACATCTGCCTTGCGTCTAAATTAATCACCACTTAGTTTCCGAGCCTCATTTCAGCCATTCCTACCCAAACTGGTCAAAGTCGCAAAGACTATTTTTCATCGCATAATTATTTTATCCGCTATGTAAAAACGACTAAAACGTTCAATTTTTGAGCTTTACTGCTTTGAATTAAGGTCTATAATGTTGTTGTTTTCGCATGTTCCGTTATCTGGTGGCACTGACCTGCTCAATGACAGCAATATTGAGGTCTTTTGCATACGCTTATGAGGAAAAAATGCTGTAGAGATTATTTTCATGGCTGTCTCGTCACATAACTAATGTAGGTATTTGCTGTTTTGGGACTATTATTTCTTGGTTGCACAATTTTTGATGAAATAAGAAGGAATTTACGTAGATACTAACCTAAAATTTAATATTTTTGTCTAAAAAGGCCAAATTTGTGACGTTTTTCACTATATTACTTAATACTTTGTGTCTTTTAGCCATTTTCTCTAAAAAGTGTTTAGAAAATGGATATGATAATTTAGGGGTAAGTACTTACCTTCTTAGCGCAAACGACAGAAAAACGATTTTTTTAAAATCACACTTCAAACTCGTTAACATTTTTCCCACCTAGTAAAATTAATATATTATAATAAACACCCAGACACAGGTTAAACAAACATGTTCATGCACACAAATGTTTGACCTGTCCGGAGATCGAACCCGGGACCAGCGGCGCAGAAGACAGGGTTGCTACCAACTGCGCCAACCGGCGAGACAGTTATTATACCTATATCAGTAATAATTATATAACACTACGAGTTTTAAGAGTTTTGAAAAGATATATTACTCGTGAGTGACGTACATTCAAAATATGAAACTTTCATTGTTTATCAATCGATGTTTTCTAGTGTAGTATTGGCACCTACCTATTTCTTCATTAAAATTTCTACTAAAGACTACCTTCAATAAATATTGATGATGTAGATACTCGTAATTCCCCAAGCACCCAGTTTCGAGTGTTCCAATCAAGGTTAGAAACGAGAAGCAGGATTCTTTTATTTATTTACATTGTCAACGAATTGTATTCATAACGCTTATTTAGGGTTACCAAATGGAAACCTAAATAAAAAAAAAACAAAAAGCTTAATTTCAATAAAAACATAGCATAAGATACTCGTATTTATCATCCAATATGTTAATGAGTAAATCATGTGTACTTTTAATTTTGGTCTGCATACATATATTCTTGTTCTCATTTTGATAAGTCTTTTTTATGATATCTATACATATTTTCGTAATAGTAAATATTATTTGAAGGTATGAAGGTAGTTACAGGTAATCTACTCGTATGTATTATTATAAGGCCCTTAACATCTTTGCAGATGATTTGTTTCAGCGTCGTGGATTGCTATTGCACTTCCGTTGGTGGCTGAAGAGTCCGATACGGGATCCGTAACAGCGACCGCATTGTTGACAAGTTACTTGATGTTGATGACCTGGAGGTTAAGTAATGTAATTACTCGTATGTAATTTAATCTATGAACGTGACTCTCAAGTACCCTCTTGAAAACTTCAGAGTGATTTGAATCTTTACAAACTTATAAATGTTCGATCAGATACAATGATTTCAAAAAAATACCCATTAATGTCTTTTTTAGTTTTTTTATACTATATTGCATTATTTTGTTATAAATTAAGTTAAACTCTCAAATATCTGTTTGCATAGTTGATAATGTAAAATCAAATATCTTATTTACTAGTTAGAAAGGCCAGTAAGCTATGCAAAAATGTACTGAATTTTAAAAGAGTAGGGACTCAATTCGTTTGTGTTTTTTATATTTTTTTATATTATTTTATTGGAAGACTATTTAAAACTAACGCAATGCTACAAATAAGATAATTGTAATTAAAAATTAATAATTTCAGTCGCAATCTGCCTTCTTGATATAGTACAAGCATGTTTCTTCTCCATCAAAAATCCTTTTATGTTTGAAAGGGTATGCCTGTGGTCTCATTTAAATTTTTATCAAAATTGGTGATGAGGTTTAATTTTTAAATCCAAACAAAGAAAAAGTTCTATCGGCGCTTCTTTAAAATTATTATTGGATTCTCTTGTAAGAGGTCCGGTATTAGGTATATAAAAGGTTAAATTCTTGGAATTCCAGCCAAAAAATCCGGAGAGGTTACGACAAACCCGTAGATGATATGGTAACCCTATGAAAACTTATGATATGTAAAAGCATATCACAAACTTCTTTGTAATCATTAAACCGAGACATTAAAGTACCTCCGCGAAATCTTACTCAGTATTTAGTCGCCAAAGGAAAAGAGACGACATGAGTGTGATAAGGTGAGTGCGAGAAGGATGCAAGATACAATTTGCCAGACGTGATTCAGACGGGGTCAACGACCGGGTTTCGATGATGCATTCGACACACTAACATTATTCTTTATTATGCAAGTATCAACCAGATACACAACTACAGATGACGTTATATTTTACAACCCATAACAACACTGGGCACAGGTCCATCGTCCATCACGGTGGTCAAATTGTAGGTTGGGGACTTTAATTATCTTAGAAAGCTATATTAACCTTCTCCGATAAGCTGGGTTCCTCACGGTGTTTTCCTTCACCGTTTAAGCATGTGGGAAATAACTATACAAATGAGATTAATTAAGTATAAAATAACTAAGCAGTTCCTAGTCGATCACCGAAGTTAAGCAACAATCAGCTTGGTTAGGTCGTGGATGGGTGACCGTAGAATGTAAATCAACTGTGCGCTACTATCGGCTAGTAATATTCTCTGTCATCGAAGTTAGAAAATATTTCTAACTAAGAAGATTAAAAACATTAAAAAAATTAGTAGGATCTCTACGCAAAGTTTCGGTTGGATGGAAACTTTATACGGCCTAAACGTCCAAAGATACGAACTGAGAGACGAAAGAACATTTTGCCAGAATTTAAGAATTCGCTGCTTCGCTATCTTAGACTTCGAAAATCCCGACTACTAAATCGTTTAATATGTGTATCATCATTAATTTCTTTTTTTTTAATTTTGATGTACTCACTGTATCACGCTTACGACTAAGACGAATCTATTGACACCACTCACATATAAATACGACAAGCCGTTTAGGCTCTAGGGCGTGCAAAGAAATATACATAGGTACACTCACACACTCATGCACTCGAAAAACACAACCCTCCTTCTTCCGCAGTCGGGTAAAAACGATAATTAATGAACATTAAGTAAACATTAAGTACCTATGAGGTATTATTTAACAAACACACAAATCTAACGAACACATTCATATTTAGGGACAAACAGAACAACAACTACTATATAGTTATTTTAATTATAAAAATAAATTTACTACATTAAATAAATAATTAGTTCAATGCCCTAAGTATACGGGGTTCTTCACCTTAACCCTAAGACACACACGTTGTTTCCTAATCGGGGAAAAAGATAAGGGAAGATAAGAAATCGCGTGTGTTTTTTTATCAATTCGACAGTAAAAATAAAATGTAAGTCAAATAATGGAATGCATTATCAGTGGTCTGGCCGTGAAGTGTCAGTGACCGATTTTCTTAGGTATTTTATGCAGCAGGATATCCATTTAATATAATTTTATGCACTTACAGTAATAATATGAAATATTGTTGGCCAAACATGAATAATACGTTTGATTTCTTTATTTATTTTTAAATATTATTTTTTTAGTTGATAGTTAAGAATTGATTCACTTTACTACGTCTAGATAAAATTACTAACTATTGGAAACCAAATTAATAAAATTGAATAGTAATCCCAATTGAAAAAATATAAAGTTTAAAATTAAGCTTTCTAGTCACGTACATAATACACAGTAAGAATACTTTACGTTTCGTAGTTTATATTAATGAGTTTTAAGAGTTTAGAGCCCTTCGTCTCAGTGCACATATTTTACTATATTATCGCGGCATAAGAACCTATACTTAATAGAAGTTTATTAAAAGAATCGCATTAAAAATTGTTACAGTGGAGGGCACCCTAAATTTATCTCCTACCTCAACAAAACGAGCCGTCATCTTGCGTACGACAAGGCCGTGTTCCAAATTCAAACCTGTACGAAATCGAAACCGCCAAAACGCGGTCACGGGAGGGAGACAACAGACAACAAACCGCCAAAATTATATCCAGCCAGTTTGCAGAATTCAAGGTCGTGAGGCAGGTCAGTGTGACGTCACCGGCGCCCTCCAAAACGTGAGGGCAACGACCGCGCCGCCATCGCGGAAACTGTGTTGAGCGCGTTCGGAATTCAAATTGGGCCTCTCGATGTCGTAGTGTGCGTGATGTTTCGGCACAATCATACACCAACCGCTTTTATACTTTGTATTTATACGTATAAATACGCAGTTGTCAATGTGTTGGTTAATTTGTTTGTGTAAGTTTTCGGGCACATTTCTTGTGAGGAACAATGAGAGGGTTTTTTTGTTTGTAATTTGGTGCGTGTATTTCCGTGTTTTTGTTGCCGTGACCGCGTTTAAAGGTCTCTGGGTTTGTGTCATAATTTTATTTTTGGCTCATTATTCGACAACTTTTAAGACGTTGTTTATAAGTTTATTATTAGAATATTAAATACCTATCTACTAGTCTTACCTATCTTTTTAATTGTTTTAAGTAGCACTAATTAATTTGCCTTATATGAAGTATCAACCTACTTTACGAGCAAAAACATATTGTCTTAAGTTAGTAAGTAATTTTAAGAACAGTTTAAAAATACCTACTTACCTACCTATTATAAAAATTACATAAAATAAAAATAAACATAAACTTCCCTTTAACATAAAATCTATTATTTCGTCCAATCATCCAGAAAGATATTAAAGATGAACCAATAACGCCATATTGAGGAAGCCATGTTTAATTTATGAGGTAAAAAAACAAAGACCAGCCTCAGTAGAATCGACTAACAAAGAACTCGTCTAACAACTACCAAGATATAAAACGAAAAAAAAGTTATGTGCCGGCGTCGACCAATCATCTAACTAGGTTCAAATTTGGAATGCTCCGCAGTGGGGCAGGTGCGTTTGCGTTAGACGCACACATAAGCGTTCGTACGTGTGTGTGTGTATCGTTGAACAATAGAAAATGGAGCCCATTTTAGGGAGGGTCCCAAATGTACTTTAGTAGGAAGTGCTACGCATAAATTTAAATTTTTCGCCTTATATATATATGTATTTACAATAAATTTAATTTGATTTACTTAATATCATATTTATTATCATTAATGCAAAATATGGTTTTATTTATTTATGTTCTAAATTAGATTAAGTAATGAGGGGAGTATAATAATACCAAAGTATCCATTACCTAGACTTACATGTATTTGTATGTACCTACGAATAAAGCCTTAAAATGTTCCATAAAATTACACAAAAACTCATTAAACACACGATAAATCACTTACACACACGGTCATAAAACATATCTTTACACATAAATGTACACATCAGTATAAAAAAAAATCTACTCTCAAACAATTGGTTATCTTAATAAATAACTCCACATCTATTTATCTGGTGACCTACCAAATCTGTTTACTACAATGAAAACACCACTCATAGACCGCCAAAAATACCGTCAAATTTTTTCTAACGCTCCGTTCGTCCAATCAGATGCCCCGAAATTGAGGATGCGCACGAGTGGCCGAATTTTTAAACGAGTTAGACGCACACTAGCGTATTTTTTTGTTTAAATGTACAGTCAAGTCGTTTGGAGATGTATGAATTATGCCCATGCTTTTTGTACTATTTTCTTGGCTAAATCGTCGTATCGTATCGTATTAGATGATTTACCTACTGCTTATACTATGTTAGTGTCAGGTGAGTTACGATTATTAAGCGTAAACTTACTTAAGTTTTGTTCGATACAATAAAAGTTACGAAATGTCATTTGTTCTTATGTAAGTAAGCAACGTTTATATTTACCCATATCTATTTTTATCGCTTTGGAAGATATACTTCGTTAAGTATATCAAGTTAGATACGTAAGAACAAATTTTATGCATAAGAAGATATATAATAAGTTAGTAGGCAGAGTAAGTAGCTCGCTCTGGTGTCTGTTTCGAAGCCATTCGCGTAGCCTACAATTGTTTTCAGGTGACAATGAACTGAGTCCCTAAAACAGTCATACATTTGTTTAAAATAATCTCCATACCTTACCTAATCAAACATGTCAAAAGTTACGAAATACGATATATTTTTCTCGTAAAATATGTAAGTACTATGTGAGTACATTCCCACCATTGGTAAATATTGGGAATGCTAGTTAGCATGTAACATGCATCTATGTGTGCGTGCATTAGCATTTAGTGAATAGAGGTGTCAACCGTACGCAACTTGAATTCGAATAGATTTCGGCACTTAATGGATGTCAGGGGTTTTTATTGATGTAATAATGGGAAGTTTTTTAAAAGTATGACATACTTATACGTACACAACGTGTAAGAGATAGGTGTGACAATACTTAAGAGTGTTAGTCTACCAATCAAGGTAAACCCATTACAGTAGAATATTTGGCAAAATTCGAAAAAACAAATTGCTTTTAGATACTAAAATTGGTCACTTAATCGGTCAAGTTGTATGGAGGAACCAATATTCTTTTCTCGAATTCGCAAAATATTTTTTTATACAGTGGATTCACTTTGATGGGTAGACTAACACCCTATACACGTTATATACTTAACACTTAGGAAATCATATATTTGAACTTATTATATATTTTTATAAAGTAGAGAAAGGAAATCATATGTATATCAGCGTATAATAAGCACATACCTGCTTGTGTTGTGTATTGTCAATTATCTGTTGACAAAAGGTTAAAAAACAGTAACTAGAACATTCTAACTAAGCTAAATCTAGTGAGAAAGATGGCAAAAGTCTTAGCAGCACTGCACGTTAAATGGCAATGGAGATTATTTGATCGAAAAAATATCCAGCATTTTTGTCACATATCCCGTCTACCAAACGCTTGGCCAAATTGCTAAAAAGGCTAAGCAGCCCCCGCGGACCAATACTTACCTTCTACCCCAAAACGGTACAAACATTTACAACTTGTCAAGGAATACTTCCCCTTGCGACGTTAGGGTTATACTTGATCCGTTTAATTTCTTAAGCACAATAATGCCAAATATTGTAATATTTTCACAAGGATTCAAAAACAGTTTTAGATTTTATTTGCGCCTGATTAAATTTTTATGTTAAAGCGCTCAAAGTATAGAACGCGGCAAACAACTAGACCTTGCGCGAGACGTGTTGTACTGTTCGCACTTACCAAACTACCCGTGAGAGTGAAAGGGACGAAGCCGGCAACTTGGTTCTAGTTATTTGCCGCGTATTATACTAGACGTTTGTTAGTCTATATGTGTCCAAGTGACGCTTATAAAAAAGTGGCGACAGTTCGGCAGGTGCCTAAGTATTTATTCTAGTAATTATTTTTATTATTTTATTTAAATATATAATAATATATATTTATATTCTTTCCATTTTTGTTATAAAAAGTCATTTAGTTTTTGGTAATAAAGGCACTTTCCAGATTAAAGTTTTAGTTAGAATATATTTATATGGGACCACATGTGAACCCTACTAAATAAAACAATAATTTTCCCTATAATTGGTCCAAGAGTCTCTGAGAAATAGTAGACCATACCTAAGAGCATTGTTTTTTAAGACATATTTAAAATTTCTTCCTTTTTTTGAAGTCATTTAAAAAGCCATAACCAGCTACAAATTTGTTTTTAACTAATCATTCCTAACTCTACATCAGTTTCGTCACAACTTTTGAAATTTCCTAAATCTTACCAGTAAAGTAAACAAAGTGTCACTACCCCTTAATCCAGTGTACCTACTTAGGTTAAGGCGCGGACACATAACAGACACTCTTGTAAGGAACCCAACTGCTTAATGAACATCATTCCAGTATTAAATATACACTAACGTGCAAAATTAAAGGCACACAAATTACATCTAACTATATATTAAGAGTAAGTCCTGACTGACAGATTGATTGACTGATATGATATATAGATAAATTATTTATTGCAGACACGTAAATAATTAAATATACAAAAGAACAATTTTTACAAAAAATATCGCTAGGAATCAACAAAGAGCCGAAACCGCTCAATCGAGAGACATATAATTTTAGGGTATTAATTATAGAGTGTAGGGATGTACTAAAAAAAAAGATTTCTAAAAGTTCAAGCCCTAACAGGACTAAATAGGGGGTCAAAATTTGAAATAATTTGTTTTAAATAATTTCAAATTTTAAAATTAAAAAGAAAATAGTTTTATTCGTCCGGGAGCTACGATGCCACAAACAGACACACACACAGGATGATCTAACTTATAACACCCCGTTATTACATACTTGTTAAAAACACATCATCTCTATCTAAAGCTTGCCTGTTAAATAATCATTCTACAAATTAATCAATGGCTCTATTTCATGCTTCTGCCGTTGTAGAGGCTTTACATAAAATTATAAGATAAGACAACTCATTATTAGAAAACCCAGCTAAACAATAAAAAAATATAACAAATAAAAACTTACAAATATAAGTGTACAAGGTTTCATAATGGCGGCCTTATCGCTTAAAGCAATCTCTCCCAGGCAACCGTGCACCAAATGAATAATATAAAATTAGAGAGGCCTTAAAATATTATATTGAACAAATATATTTGATTAATGAACAAATTATACATACAAATGGAGACACAGATAAATAAATACATATAACATACGATACAAATTAGGAGCATGGAAACACAGAGGCAATATATAAATTACTAATTTAGTAATTATAAGTAGGTACGTACTTGTTTATTGTTATAATTGAGACGTGTATTTTATTGTGTCCTGAAATATGTTCACGAGAAACCCAGCAGTATTGCAATTTTTTAAAAGTTCCTTGATTGTCTTCTTCCATCTCTGTCTTGTGCTGATGCGATGCATCTGTCTCAATCACACACTTGATACTGTCCGTGCACACATATTTACCGACATCAAAAAAGGAGGGGGTACTCAGTTCGATTGTACTTTTTATTTGCGGGTGTTCTTTTATACGTAGGTTCTAGAAATTCTCAGAGACCTCTGTACACGTATCTTTTGACATGTATTTTTTTTTGTTTGATTCGGTATATTAATCACGTGGTCTATACGAGTACATTTTATCAAAATTGATCAAGTAATGTGTTTTCAAATCGAAGTTTCTAAAAAATTTGTAGGTAGATACGCGCCTGCCGTATTGAAGTTGGTTGACATATATTTAAAAAAATACATAACTACTTATAATGAAAAGCGCGGGAAACGTCGAACTTGGCGGGTGAATTTTCTCGAGTCTATTTTCATTTTACATTTTTAAACCATTAAAAGGATCATTTGAGTAGTGTAGTATTAGTAGTTTTAGTTATAATTGTATATATTTTAGTGTTAGTGTATATATTCCTCGGGGTTGGTAAGTCTTTTATCATTTTGAAATGAATGAGCCGCCCGACTTGCAAGATCCGGGGGGCGGAATTGTTCCTTCGGCTAATAATTTTGTGACTGTCGCTACTCATAGTATAATATCTAATGAATCTGGTATGGACACTGATACGTCTTCCAGCCAAGCTCATAAAAGAAAGAGAATTCGTAACACTAAAATATGCAAACAGTGCAATAAAAAAAAGGAAGCACATTCAAGCAATTGATGGCAAAACAGGTTGCCTCTGTACAGATAGTGAGAATAATAGTGACTCAAATAAGGAGACAATTAGTAAACTTGTGAAATCTCAGCACAGATTTTTGTTTCACCACTGAGCAACAATCCAGCTCCCCAGGTTGTTTCCTCTATAGCTCGAACCTTGTACCAACCGACAGACAAAGCTCCGTTTAAAATTCATGTTCAAGGTGAAGCGAAGTCATCTGACGACGGAACCACTCTCCACCCGGTCTCATTTGGTAAGTTTCTGAAGAAAAACGGATTCCAGAACATAATTGATGGTTCAGTTAATAGAATTGGCAGGAATAGAATAGAGATAGCGTTCTATGATTTCGGTGATGCTAACTCGTTTATAAGTAGCGGAATTTTATCGAAGAATAATTACAAAGCGTTTGTTCCATCCTTCAACATCACGCGTACGAGGCTGGTTCGAGGTGTACCCTCGGAATGGTCACCCGACGAGATCATAGAGAATATATCTGTTCCTATTGGTGGCGCAAAAATATTAAAAGTTCGGAGACTTAATTTTAAAAGAAAGAAGGTTCTCCAATTTGGAAACCCACTCAGAACGTGGTAGTTACCTTTGACGGTCAGGTGTTACCTAGTAGAGTTTTTGTATGCTACAATTCACTCCCCGTCGAACTGTATACCTATCCTACAATACAATGCTATAATTGCTGCCGTTACGGTCACACTAAACTTCAATGCAGGTCTAAACCCAGATGTTTTAAGTGTGGTCTTGATCATACTGGTGATAGCTGCAATGTTGACGAAGAAGACGTTATATGTTATCTCTGCTCGGCGTCACATTTTGCGATTAACAAGTCATGTCCTGAGTTTGCGCGACAAAAACGCATCAAATTAACAATGGCCGAAAATAGCATATCTTACGGTGAGGCAGCTAAATTGATTCCCGCAATATCAAAATCTTATGCAGACGTTGTTAGTTCCGTTCCTAAAACTAATCAAATTAAACCACGTACGTCTTCTAATGCTGAGCATCCAAATCAAACGTCATACAAAAAGACTATTGTCAATAACCGTCGTCCAGTCGCGAAACCAGCTATGGGCTACGATCGTGTGGCTCATTAAAAAGTTATTCGTGAATTTAAATTCCCGCCACCACAAGACGGCTGTGTTTTAAATAGAAATTCAAATACTCCTTTAACAATGTCCACTACAGATATTATAATCCAGATCCTAATAAATACCTTAACTCAATCAAATATAAAAATACCGTCCATCGTTGCCCCTATCCTTAATATGTTTAATGAATCTTATTCCATGAATAATGGCGGTCCTTCTTAAGATTGTTCAGTGGAACTGCAGGAGTGCAGTTAGTAAAAAATCTCATATCACACATTTAATAAACAAGTTTCATACTTATATAGTAGCACTTTCGGAGACTTGGCTAAGCCCAGGCTCCGTATTCAAAATCCACGGATGTTTAAGGGATTCTTATTCTTATTCTGTGTGGGGGCGATAAGTCCTGCACTGACGTCCCGCTTGGGGTGTATTGTGTATTTCCCCCCGCCAGCCTAACCCAACCAGCCAAGCTCCTTAAAGTAACGGAGTACAGCTCTCTGTCGCTGGCTCACCAGTTCCACTCCTATTTCGTCAGGTGTAGTAGAAATACCCTCATGATGCGAAACCGATTTGGATGCATAAATTTCAACGCGTTTCAGCACTCCCAGTCTCTGTCTGATGTTTTCCGTGGCCTCACAGTGTAGAAGCACATGTTCCACAGTTTCGTCTGTCTGCATACATCCTCGACATAGAGGACTATCCGTTGATCCAATCTTATGTTGATGGTAGTTCAGGTCGCAGTGGCCGGTGATGATTCCGACCATCAGACGTAGATCTGCTCTTGTTAGCTTAAGTAAGCTGTTGGTTACCTTTTTGTTTATCCGTGGAAAGAAATGTTTGGCGTGTCTGCAGTCTTGTTTTTTTAGCCACAGGCTTTGTTGCTCTTTTTCTGTGTGTTGGATTAACAGTGTACGCACCTCCATTGCAGTTGGCCTACACAGATCTGCAATGTCGGTACAGAGTACTTTGTCTATTCCTTGCCTAGCGAGTACATCCGCCCTATTGTTTCCTTCACATGAACTGTGGCTCTTAGTCCATGTTACGGAGACTCCGTGTGTTTCTGCTAAGTTTTGTAGTGCCAGATGACATTCGGATATCACTCTTGATCTGGTGGTTGGCTTTTGAAGTGCATAGATGATGGCTGCACTGTCAGTAGTAAATATAAGAGAGTCTTTCGGCCTTCCCCTAATATGGATATATGTGGTGGCCCTTGATAGAACCGCTTTTGCAGTCAACAAAAGCCCCGTTGCTTCCGCTTGCAAGGCTGTTGTGGTCACATTTAATGCCTTCGATTCTGAGAAACTAAACTCTGGTGAGTAGTATCCACATCCAGCGCCTTTGATGCTTTTTGCGCCATCGGTATAGACGTTATAAGTCTTACAACTGCTCGCATTATCTGCTAAAGTGTTATCAACTGCAAGCAGTGTATACTCTTTGCTGTCCAAGTGTGTGTTAGCTATTCTATCCGTTCCGCGATTGGCGTTTGGGACTATAGCTATTGCCCTGCTAAGGACTATACAGTGGGTTGTTGCTGAGCCATCCCCTTTCCACTGGTTTGTAGATTTAATCCTAAGTGCTGACGCCATTGCCTCCTGCTGTATATGAAGGTGCAAAGGCGTTAGTCCCAGGATAATTTCCAAAGCAGCAGTGGGTGTTGACCTCGTGCACCCACTTATGAGCGCGCATGCTAGCCTTTGAATTTTTTGTAGTTTTGTGATAGTTGTTATAAGGGAAGTTCTGGGCCACCAAACTACGCATCCGTAAGTTAGTACCGGCCTAACCATCACTGTATATAGCCAACGACATAATTTGGGTTTTAATCCCCAATCTTTACCTACTGCTCTAGTGCACTGCCAGAGAACGTTTATTGCTTTCGTGGTGATATGATCAAGTTGCTTGTTCCACAAGAGCTTACTATCTAACCATACCCCCAAATATTTTACCTCTTTACATAAGGTTAGCTTAGACCCGATAGCGTAGGAAGTTTTAATTGTGGTAGTTTATTCTTTCGTGAGAAGAGCACAATTTCCGTTTTTTGCGGATTCACCGAAAGGGATGATAGATTTGATAAGCATGGTGGGTCTGCCTTGCTTATCAGAGATACTAACTCTTTTACTCCTCTATCTCTTCCTTCCTATGAATACTTTACTGTGGTAGCAGCACAAGTAGGAAATACTTGTGTTGTTTCTATTTACATTCACTCTCCTCGCTTAATAGTTTTTCAGCATCTCCATAATCTTTTGTCATTCTAACTAGACCTTTTCTCATCCTAGGAGATTTTAATTGCCACCACATTGCTTGGGGATCGTCTATTACCTCATTTTACGGGAAAAAGCTTGCAGAAGTCATTGATACACATAACCTTTCTGTGATTAATACTGGCTCTCGAACTTGTAAGACTAAACCTCATGAGATAACCAGTGCTGTTGATCTAGCTATATGTTCTCCCTCCTTGGCCTCTGTTGCTTCTTGGGAGTCACAATATTCAACTTTTGAAAGTGACCATTTTCCCATACTAATAACTTTACCATTTCACTCTCATCGTAAGCCTCTGCGTGAACCTCGTTTAAGGTATAATCTTAATGACAATAAATTGTGGTGTAAATTCAAGATTTCTGTTGAGAAAAGATTAACCAATATGCCAAACTTTACAAATCACGGAGTCACTGGAATCACTAACACGTTTACCAATGCTCTGATAGAGTCTGCTAATGAAACTTTTCCTCTAAAAAAACCGCTACTGGTTTAATTCCTTCTCCTCCCTGGTGGGATAAAGAATGCACAGAAGCAGTTAAAAAAAGAAAAGAAGCTAAAAAAGTCTACAATAGATGTATGACAGTTGCAAACTTTGATATTCTTGCTAGCATTATGAATGACACTAGAAAACTATTAAAAGAGAAAAGATTTGCTGGATGGAGAAAGTTTTGCCTATCTATTTCTCCTGATGTAAATTCATCTATTGTCTGGCGTAATATTAGAAGATTTAGATGTGGTGTAAGTGAGTCACCAAAACTGTCTTTGCCCCAGAATTTAATAAAGCAATTTTTGAATCGTCTGGCGCCATAAAGAGGTTATTTGTAATTTGACACCATCTATTCTACCCAATTCAGGTTTACTTAACTCTCCTTTCACTATGCTAGAACTAAAAGGTGTCCTGACTTCTATCAAGGACTCTGCGCCAGGTGAAGATGGTATCCCATATTCATTTATTTCTAACCTTAGTGAACCCACACTTGAATATTATCTAAATTTAATAAATACTGTCATGTTATCTGGCAATATACCTTCTTCGTGGAAATCCCAAATTGTATTACCATTTCTTAAACCAGGCAAAAACCCGTTAGAGGCGTATTCATATCGTCCAATAGCTCTATCGTCAGTAATAGCCAAAATTGCGACTTGAATGGCTTATAGAAAGTCAGGTTATTTAACCAGAGACTCAATTTGGTTTTAGAAAGGGAAGAAGTACATTAGATAGTATAGCAACACTTATAACTGATATAAAAATCGCATTCTCTCGAAATGAATCTGTCCTTGCAGTGTTCTTAAACTTGGAATCAGCGTATGATAACCTACTACTTGAAATACTAAAAGTAAAACTTTTTAAACTGAATATTCCTGATATTCTTACATGTTTCATTATTAATCTATTGTCAGGTCGGTCTGTAAAGTTAGACCAGGCACGGGATGAATACAGGATTGCTTGGAAGGGTCTTCTGCAGGGGTCAGTACTCAGCCCTATCCTCTTCAATATTTATACTTTTGATTTGCAACCATCTCTTTATGGTACAAGTAGTATCTTGTAATACGCTGATGATCTAGTTTTATATTCTATTGGACAATCTGTCAGTGATATTCACAAGCAAGTAACACGCTCTTTAAACTACTTAAAACGATTTATTCAATTCTCCCACATCGAAGACAGATGTGGGAAAAATTTTAATTTACTTAGGTGTCTCTCCGGTGTTTGGTGGGGTGCGCATCCTATCTCTCTGAAGATTATCTATAATGCCCTAGTTCAAAGTGTTCTCGATTACGGGACCTTCTTATTAGGGCCTTGTAGTGTAGCTGGTCTTAGGAGATTGGATGTCGTTCAGTCAAAGGCCTTAAGGATAATCACGGGAGCAATGAAATCCAGTCCCATAAATGCGTTACAAGCCGAATGTTGTGAACCTCCTTTATATTTTAGACGTCAATTTTTATCAGACCGAATGTTCTATCGTGTTCTACAATTTTCAAATAGTCCTTTGATTTCTAAACTTAAATTACTTGCTGATCTTATTAAATCCTCAGCTTATCGGAAACATAAGATCTTTCCTTGTTTAGTACACAGTTTTTTAAGATATCAATCACATAAAGCTCTGACGCATCGATCTCAATGCCTCAGTTTATATAGTTATGGATATGAAACTTCCATATTCCTGCCAATGGTCTGCCTTAATTTAGATATTGATAAACATAATGCTAATACATATTTTAAATGCTGTGTCCAAAATAATTGGCCTAGATGGCATCATATTTATACCGATGCTTCTAAACATTTGCCATGTGATTTTGTAGGGGTGGGTGTGTATCACAAACAATATAACGTAGTTCAAAAAATAAAATGCCCCTCGGAAATGTCCGTATTTACAGGTGAATGTCTTGGTATCATCAAAGCCATAGAATACGTGCTTCTTTTTAAATTAAAAAAATCTCTTATTATTAGCGATTCAATGAGTACCTTGCAGGCTCTTACAAAATTTCCTTTTAAAAGTTATTCTTTTCCGCTAATCGCAGAAGCCCGACACAAATTAAACCAATGCGCTCATTTAAACTTAACCGTGCAGTTTATCTGGGTTCCTAGCCACTGTGGCATTGTTGGTAATGAAAAAGCTGATAAACTCGCCAATGACGCTGTGGTGTGTGGTGATGTCTATCCTTTTAAAAATTATACTCAAGATTTGGCCTCACTTCCTAGAGTATATCTCCAGGATTTTTGGAAGGCAGCCTGGGCGTCTAGCAGCCAATCAAAAGGTAAACACTACGCTAGCATCCAACCAGTAATTCCAATAAAATCATGGTTCTCCAAACGTAATTTATGCAAGACACTAACATCAACTTTAATAAGAATGCGTTTAGGTCATACCACTTGTCCTGCACATCTGGCTCGGTTTAACATCATTGATAGTCCAGAATATGAGTGCGGATACTACTATGGGGATCTAGATCATATTTTTTTTAGTTGTCCTAATCATGACCGTGCTTCCTTTAACAAAACTCTGATATCTCTACTTGTCCCTTTACCTACGAATATAAAAACACTTCTTCTATTTATAATTTTTTATCTGAGTTCCTATCTTTGAACAACATAAAATTGTAAATATTATACATAATAAATACGCGTATATATTCTATAAGTATTCATCGTCTTCTTTCATGCTCGCTTGATCCTTTTCTATTTTTGCACATCGTTTAATCTTTTTTTGCGTGATAAACGTTTCCCAAACTTTTGTAAATATTATCACAAAATCTGTATTCTCAAACTTCAAACCTACTATTAAACTGCTGACGATTTCTGTACTTGAAGATGGCATATACACAAGCCGTGTAAAGCCAAAGCCCTCGAAGAGGGAAGAAGAAAAAAAAACTACGTATAATATTTCCTATTATTTTAGTGACGGTAAGTAAAAAGCTTTTTCTTATTTTAGATTAGATTATTTCAATTTAATTTTTATCACTACAATCTAGTTGTACTCGTAGGCTAATAAGTAACTAGATTTTTACTTCTACAAATTATGTCTGTAATAATGTGAACACATTATTAGATCTTCTTCAACACTTTTTCTTACATGTGTATAAAGCTAATAGACATTTTTATTTACATTAAGTATTAGTAGACATTAAGTAGACACATTTTTTTCTGTACCTATACTGATGCAATATAAAGTATCGCAATTTGCAAGTTAGTTATTATTATTAGGTTTTTTACTCACGGTACGGTTTTTTTCAATAAGGACCTAAGGTAAATAGATAAGTTCTATAGTAATATATATATTTGTCTCATTAAGATTAGTATTTTTGTACCTATCTACTTAACATAGGGACACAAAATGTACCTTCGTTTTACTAGGTTTTACTATAACGTCAATCACGAAACCCACAAACTGGCAGATAGCCTCCAAATCCAAGTTAGCAACGAGTCTCTAATTGGGAGTGTCCTCTCACCACTCTCTCTTCGGATCACTGCGTGGACTATGATTTACGTCCTTCTAGGGACAATTTTCATTGTTTTTTTTCTCTCTGCTACCGAGAAGTGCCTAAAATTCGACAGCTAAAGGTTTACGAGTAGGCCATATATACAAGAGTTTTATGACTTATGCGTGATAATGATGTGTGGGTTATTGACGATTAGGTATTTCAAAAATTAGGTACTTAGATCATGAAAACAGGTATTTAAAACTTTACCATAATGTTTGCTATGTTGTAGTTGCGGGCCTAAAAAAATGTTTGAATTTGGTCCTATAGGTTAGAAATACAAGGGGTATTTCTAAGATATAAGACATAGAAACTTCACTGTTAAAATAAGTAAATAAGAAAGCTGAAATCCAAGCTAAAACTGTTTAGGAAACTCAAGAGTGAAGATCGTAACGTATCAGATACTCGGACATGTGTACAAGTATTAAACAGATATATACGTTTCCAAAACTTTTGTAATAATGTACACAAATAACCTTGTTCAAAAACAATCGTCATACCAAAGTACATTATAACGAAGATTTACTTGAAGTTAGCAAATGCACTAGCCACGTAATGCCACAATCCTCGCAAGAGGAAAGAAAAAAAAGTATTAAACTTGACAATGACAGCCTACAGGCACAGTGACAGTTGACAGATCGATGATGTTACTAGTATCTCCGTGTAAATCTCTTCGACAGATAACAAGATTTCCCTCCCGTTATGTAGGTAGTTGCAGAACCTAAGTATATCCAGAAGGAATGCTGATGATAATGATGTTTGTAATTTTCTGGCTATGTCACCGTAGGAATATTTAATGTAGAACAAAATGATATGACATAAAATTGTGTTATTTCGAATCAATTCATCATATTAATGCAATTATGGAAATAATAAACATCTATATAATGAGTTAAACTATGGTTACCCTCAAAATAACTGGTGGCACATAATGGCGACCTAGACATTCGCAATTTAATATTCACCATAGACACCACCATAACTTATTTACGATTAACTGTAAGTTCTAAATACACCTACGTTATTGATAAATTAGTTCCATATAATTAATATTTAGTAGTAATAATTAATTAGTATTTACTAGTGTTTTAATAAGATATACTTAAAAAATTAAAACTGGCTTTTATTCGGAAAGCAAAATTTACGTAACAAATATTCCATCTAATTTCCAATTAATATTCTTAAGGAAAAATTTAAATTGATTATTTTTTTTTAAAATTGACTCAACTAAAAGGAACTTATCTCCTTTTGCATAAATAACGTGGAAAATTTTGATTCCAATTTTATTTTGTACACTGCCTTAAGTTGCGTTATTTTGAATTTGATTAATGGATTAAAAAGTAATAATTCTAACGTATTTATGATATCATGTAGGTACACTGTCCTGGCCGGACATACGCTTCCGCTCTATACATTTTTGTAACATCTCTTTTTACGGAATCTCCTGAATGATGCTTGGTGCTGTGCTGGTTGTAAGTGTACGGCTATTTCTCTCTCCTACCTCGAATCATAAGGTCGCTTCAAAGATAAATCATACCCAAACCTGGCTTTTGGGGTTCCGTACCTAAAAGGTAAAAACGGGACCCTATTAATAAGGCTTCGCTGTCCGTCCGTCCGTCTGTCACCAGTCTGTATCTCAAGAACCGTTATAGCTAGACAGTTTAAATTTTCACAGATGATGTATTTCTGTTGCCGCTATAACAACAAATACTTACTAAAAATAGAATGAAATAATTATATAATGAGGGATCCTATACAACTAAAGTAATTTTTTGCCGTTTTTTGCTTAATATTAGGTAATACTAATATGTATTAACTTGAACTAGTATTGTACGGAAGTACGTGGGTCCGACTTGCACGCGAACAATATTTTTTTTTTGTATGTTAACGTATTATTTTTTTAATAATATATAAATAAAACGTTTAAATAATAACAACCGACTTTAATTCTGCAGGCGCTTTAATAAACCAAACGCTTGACCAATTTTTAATAGACGAAAAAGACGGAAGATGAGGAACGCAAAACTTCTTAAAGAGTAGTCTGATTTTGATAATTCTTTTTAAATTATTTTGTTTCACTATAGGTAGGTACATGGATTACATTCAATTTTATTCAGGCAAAAATTAAGTCAACTTAATTTTTGCCTGCCACATTAAAACCAGTTTTACTTTTTTAGTGTTATTTATTATAAAATTAATATGGCAAAACCAATTAAGTATACCCATTCAAACAAAAAATAAAAAGTTTTACAAATCGGTCTTTATTTTGCTGAGAAATCGGAAAACATACGTAAAAAAGAAATTCAGACGAATTGGGCTCCGTAAACCTTATTCACGTAGGTGAACTAAACACACTTTTAGTATACTTTAGACACGTGACTGCTGAATACCGCCTCGTATTTCGAAGTCGGTTACTAAAGTATCATACCATCGTAGAAACTCCCACTAGAGCTAGTCATCCGCGGAATATTCGAAGAAGAACCAGCGGTATATTCCAAAGGTACGTTTACATCACCTCGGCGCAGTTATTAGGGTACGTTTAGGTAACAACGTCATACAACGTCGCGTATTACCTACACTATTGCGGCTTCATCAGCTAAGTCAATTTATTTCGCGAGCTTCCGAACTGTTCAGTAGCTTCACTAGTCTCAATATTTCATACTAGTAACTAACACATATGGCGTTGTCCGCGATCTAAACTTAAATATAAAGATAGGCTCATATTTAAACACCACTAAAAAAAGTACCAATTTCACTAAGTAAAAAAAATCTAAACGGTTACCAAAATGTGTAAAAAACGTACTTTGTTGGTGAAAGTATACAGAATGTCATTAAAAAAAATAACCTGAACCTGAAAGTATTCGGAGTGTCATAATTTGTTGACCGTTAAGCCAGTTTAGGAACCAAAAATAATATTTGGTGACCGTCTAAACTATACCCATAAAGAAATCAAACTTTGAACCCCAGTTATCACCCTTAAAAAAACTTGTAAATTCAGCCCGAATTTACAAGTTTTTTTTTCTCAGTACACCCTCGATTATTCATGTCTCTACATTCAGAGGTTTAGGTTCTACGTTGATTCCTATCAAATGACAGTCCGTCAGTCAGTCACAGCTTACTATTTTTATATAAGCGTCTTAGTAAATTCTTAAAAAAATTATTAATTAAATCATCAATTAATATTTTTAGTAAACATTACTTACTTTAACTACTGAATACGTCTTGTACATCTCGTACAAATACGCTATAATATATAACTATCTACGCCTCGGCACTTATTTACACCCCGAGATAGATCTAAAAATCATGTATTTAAATATTATACTTACTATTGAACGTTTGCAAATCAATTCGCACAAAACAAAATTTTGTAACTGTTAATTTTCCTTATAAACTTTAATCCGTATTCTTGTTCGTCTGTATCATATCAATTACCTAGGTATTGGTTCCGTTACATTTGGGTTTACATAATAATTAAGGAAGAGGAAATACCTATCTATAGTACAATATAAAACACATTCCAGTACAAGAATCGAACTTATCTCACCGCCGCCGCTGAACCACCGTGCCAGCCGCGCACTGTTTAGCAGTATTTTGTGCGACAAATCTTATTAGCGTCGAACCAACCCTGCATTGTTACGCAAGCAGCCGCGGGAGGTCTTCATATGATTACCACACGAACGGCGCATAGGAATTTGAATCACTTTAGCTCGAGCTACTCTCTAACCGGCTTCAAAAAGAAGGAGGATCTCGATTCGTCTGAATCTACTTTTAGAACGATTTTAAAAAAGAGGACGTTTTAATTCGTAGTTTTTTTTCAATGTATGTTCCCGATTTCTCAGGACCTTGCGGCTTTCCGATTATGGTCGAGGCTTTGGAGCGTAGCCTTGGCTAAGGCATCGTTACCTATAATTTTTATAGCGTGCAGCTTTCCCACTGACTCCAACGCCTCATAGATATAGATACCTCTATATAGACCTCTAAGGTATGTGTCCCGATTTCGCGAAGACGACAAAAATATTTTTTTTGATTATATATTTTCTAAAAATCTGTCAACTAGTTTAAATTACTATAGTTTAAAAAAACCGTAATTAAAATCAGTTTTTTATTTTATTTTATATTGAAGTTAAGTACTTATTATTAGTTTGTTAAAAAATATCTAAAAATAGCCCAAATATCAGACGAATCAATTTGTCGGGAATGCAACCGTCTGGCGCCCACTACCAATCTCGGTGTAGATTCGTTAAAGTCTAGGCCATGCTAGGTAATAGGTAATCTAGTATTTAGGAAGCAGGATAGACCAATCGCCGGCCTGGGTTTCAAGGTGACTGAGGAGTAGGTGGTAATTCACCTGCTGTTAGGTGGGACGTAGTCATATCGTCAGTGATAAAGACACATGATTTTATACTAGCTGCACCACGCGGTTTTACCTGCTGTAGATATTTGAACATCCCATGGTAACACTTCAATTTTCCAGGATACAAAGTAGCCCATGCGTTAATCCAAAGTATAAACTATCTTCGTGACACACACATACATACAAACTTTCGCTTTAATAATATTAGTGTTATAATTATTTTTATAAGTATAGATTTCAAGTTCAGCGTTTAATAAATTGGTTTCAATATGCCAAATGTTAAAGGACTTCATTTTTTTCAGTTATTTGATCGATAACCGAAGCATAGAACATTGACGTAATATTTATTTCATACAAATGTTATTAGCATTGAATCAGTTCTGATAAAATTATATGGGTCCACCGGGGAAATATTATTTAAAACCATAGGAAAAAACTGTTGTTGTGTGTGATTTGTGTAGAATAATTTACACAAATTTATATTTACAATAAATAAACATATAAATATGTGTAAATAATAAGGAATATGTTTGACAAAATAATAGAACTAATTAGAAAGTACGTATTGGCAAATAATAAATGCGGCCAGCATGATATTTCATATAATGTGTTACATATCACACTATCAATGGGAAATACATCTATAGATATTACTAACGCTGGAAAAGACATTAGGTCTCCATTATTATTTTTAAAACGGAATATACCTACTTAATGAACTGGGTTAGTGAATAAAGTGACAATTTACCTGCGGAAAAAAAATGTTATTTTGTTTCTAGGAACTTTCGTTCTTGTTTCTCCCATTAAACGACCGCCAGGGGCTGAAAGTGCCTTTTATGGTCCCTCTTAGGGTTAGATTGAGGGGACAAAGAGGACTTCTCCTTTTAGTATAGAAAAAATGTACAAATAGAATATATCCTTGTGTTACGCAATACGCCTATCGTAAATCGACAATACAGCCTAAGATGTAGCATGCTTGTCTTGAAGAAGCCAATTCATTCGCCTACAAGCCCCAAGATAATAGACGATATCGGGAATATTAAGGAAATGTATTTTTTATAATTATTCTCATTCCATCCCATCGTGTATCGGTTCTATGATCCAACAAAGCGCGCGTTAGTTTCGCATATTTTAGCTGGACATTATCAACTGTCGGCGCGTCGGCTGTAGTCGGCTAATTTCGTGCGATTGCGTGGATGTCCATTGCGAATATTTGGCAAATATGGCTCTATCCCACTAGAACCATTGAGATTTGTTTCATGGGACTACTGGCACTACTTTAGTGCCAGTTGCCCCATTATGTATTATAATGCCAATTTACTCAAAAGACTAACTAATAACTATCGGAAATCATCTAAAGAAGATTACATTTACGAGTAGGTAATTATTATTTGAGTCGTTTTGAGTTTATTTCTGGTCCAAGCTATTCCAGATGCATCGGTTCCATGTTCCAACAAAGCGCGCATTAGTTTCGCATATTTTCGCTGGACATTATCGCCTGTCGGCGCGTTCGCGTCGGCTGTTGTCGGCTAACTTCGTGCGTTTCCGTGGGGGATGTCCGCTGGGATAATAAACTGTTGATTTGCTGCTTTGGTATCCATTATCTGGAAACTGAAACTAGGTTTACTGACCTACGTTAAAATAGTAATATATGTACATATGTAATTCTAAAAAAAGTTTTACAGGTACCTAATTTGATTTATAAACAAAATTTCTAAATATATTTTGAAAAATATACATACCTATGCTGGGGATTGGGGAATGAGGGTTATTTCTTTCAAGAAGGAAGTCTTCCACGGCGCTATTTTTTCACCCAAATAAAAAGAAAAACCACTAAGAAAAATAACACTTTCATCTCTTTTCAATATGACGAAGCCATTGCGGGCTGAAAATTGAAGTTTCGTTTGGGAGGGTGTAAAAACAGCGATAACCTTTTTAAAACTGCCCACACGGCACCCTGTGGGTATACTGCTCTACTTGGGGTAGTACTAATGGATCTCGAAACAAACTCAGCAACTTCTCTCTAATTCTTTGCCGTTCTAAAATATACTAATTAGTTTGTCCCGAGCAAACACTATGATATCTGACACTGTGAATTTATTTCATAATTATGTCTCAAAATTATGTAGTTCGTTACACTATTATCATAAGTCCGTAATTGACAGTCGTTCACTGCTGGATATGAGCCTCTTCTACTTATCACCACCAAACTCTCCGAGATCGCTGAGACCAAGATCTCCATGTAAGTTACATGCAGTTCATTAGATTAACATTTTATAGGCAGCCAATTTGTCGTTGCATCTTAAGTAGTTTTTAACCGACTTTCAAACTAGGATTAGTTTAGGCCTAGCCGTCTATGACATAAACTTAAAAAAATACAATTGAATTGAGTACTTACTTCCTCCTTTTTTGGGAAGTCGATAAATAAATCATAAACATTTGTGCCAAATTAAAACTTAAAAAAAAGTGAAAAACCGACCTTTAATATTATTTAAATTCTATGATAGTAATACTTTTGGTAGCCCCCACGTCTAATGCAGCAGGTAGTTACGAGCACTCCGTGTTTATAGTGCACATAAACCGACGTTCTGCACCCAAGGTACCCCCCGCGCCCGGCTCTATATACCTACCGACTGATAAGATTTATTTATCTACCGTGCTGAGGATTTAATTTGCCCCAATGTCCTCTATATGATATAATACAGGGGTTTCGAATAAAGAGAAAACATACTTTAGGTCAATGGGACAATTTGGAAGTTCTTAGCGACAGTTCTAAAAATCCCAAGTTTGCACTCAAATATCCTGATTAGGTAGGTATACAGGGGTAACACTCGAAGTGTTACCAACTTTAAGTTGCTATAGCATTCAAACTGGCGCCCATTTTTTCACAGTCGTAAGTCTATTGTATTGTTCCTAAATATACTCAAGCTCATTGTTTTTCGTCGCTGCTAAAAAAAGTTATCCAGATGGAATTCAAACGCCACAGTGTCATTACTTTGTATTTGGCTGGAAAATCTCAACCAGCCATTATTAATGCGCTACGACATTTACATCTGAATAAAATGTTTGTGTATCGGACCAACACGCGTTACAATGATACGGGTAGCATCAAGAAACGCCATGGAGGTGGACATCCAACAACAGCAACATCGTCAGAAATGGTTCGAAAGGTAAAGGCTAGAATTGAACGAAATCCACGACAAAGCGCAGTTAAATTGGCGAAAAGTCTTAATGTATCTGCCCGGAGCATAGGACGCATATTAAAAAATAAACTACAACTGAAACCTTACAAAATACAAAAAGTGCAAGACTTGACACTTGCACAAAAGGCAGTTCGCCTAGAAAGAGCTAAGGAGTTGAAGCAGTTGCACGTTGATAGCAAGCTTGAAAATTTTGTATTTTCCGATGAAATTTTTTTTACGGTTCAGCAATGTGAACAAACAAAATGATCGCGTATGGTTAAAGTCTAAATCAAACGACAATTTAGACCAACGAATTGCTCTGCGAAAGCAAGCACCAGCATCAGTGATGGTTTGGGCCGCGGTAACTGCTACGGGACGTTCACCTCTCGTTTTCATTGAGCAGGGTGCAAAGATAAACCAGCAAATCTACCGTGAAAAGATTTTAAACGATGCTTTGTTACCTTGGGCACGTAAGATATTCGGTAGAAACCATTGGACGTTTCAGCAAGACTCGGCACCATCCCACAGAGCCCGTGAAACCCAAATTTTTTGCAAGAAAAAGTTCCGAGCTTCATTTCTTCGCAACAATGGCCACCATATTCGCCGGACTTGGATTTGACCCAATGGATTTTTCCATATGGTCAATTCTAGAGGCCAAAGTGTCAGCAAAAAATATGAGACAGTCGACGCCTTAAAGATTGCTCTTCGCCGAGAATGGAACAAAATATCAGCAAACCACATTCGTGCAGCGTGTGAAGCCTTCTCGGACAGACTTGATGCTGTTATCCGCGCTAAAGGTGGCCACATCTAACAATATTTTTTTCTTTTTGATTTTAAATGTTTTTTTTTTCTATATATTGAAGTTTATAAATAAAAGGAAACAAAATTGTCAAAAAAACAGCATTGAATTGGTAACACTTCGAGTGCCGACACCTGTATATACTTGAAGACGCCTCGGCCGTTTTTCCGGAAAAAATCTTATGTTAGAAAAGTTATACTTTCTGAATAATTGAAAGATAACTGAAAGATAGGCGGCTCCGAATTTGTATGACGATTATGTACGATTGTTTCCTTGTTATTTGTTGATTTTGGTAAGAAAAGTTTAAATTCATTTTTGAAAAAAAATACATGCGTATAGGTACGAGTACCTACTTGTTAAAATGTAAGTCTTATTATATATTTCGTAGCTTAGACAGAGCAATAGATACTTACCTTGTCTGAGTGCAGAGGGTAATCCAGGCTAAAGTCGGCTCCTGCTAATTAATTGAACGAGCTGCCGTTTGCTTACTAATCTAGACAATAACCTTCAGAGAAGCGTTCAGGAAAGGGCCCCTCCTCCCCTACAAAGGAAGAGAGAATTGGGAATAAAAAAGGTGGACAAGGGAATTGTTATATCCATTTTATAATTAAATAATTGAATATAACAAAATGGCTTCGGTGCTATCAGTGCGGGATGAAATAAGTCGAAAGGGTCTTAAAGGGTGGACGAAACTTTAAATCACGATTCAACTTACAACCGACTCGGTACTCGATAAGATGCCTTTTTCACATTCATGAGTTCGGATGTCACTCTTGTTCAGTATAGATTGATTAGACAAACGGATAAAGCACAACTGACAGGCGATCTCTTTCTTTGCTGAAATATTTTTTTCACTCTATACTCGAAAATTTTTTTAGAACTCAGTATTTTTCAAAAATCTCCACGGCTCCTCTCTAAATAGTGACAAAAAAAATTCACCCAAAAAAAAATGGTATAGTTATCGAACCTTTTCACAAATTATCAAGAGCATTAGTTGAGCAGAAGAGAAGAGCAGAGAGTATAGAATAGAAGAGCAGAGAGTAAAGAAGAGAAAAACAGAGAGTATAGAAGAGAAAAGCAAAGAGTAGGTATAGAAAATAACTATTAAGTTATACGAAATAATGTTTGCCCAATCTGAAACGGAGCAACCGAGACCAGCTCAACACTCGCTCAAACAATAAAACAACAAAACTAAAATCAAATATTACCTGTGACCTATAAATGTGCATCATCAGACTATTCAGGCAACCCAACAGGTCCATCAGCCTGCCCTGAGTAGCACGGGTTCAGTGAGACCACGTTACATCGCATGCATACGGTTACATGCGTTTGGGGGTGTAAGGTCAGAAAAACCAAGATATTTCATTTAGAAAACGATTAGAAACATTTAAATAATTTTGAGTGCAAGATGTGTTATCGTTGAAGACACGAACAATTCGTTTGATACTTGATGAAGTTCTCCGAATGTGAACAAAACTATAGTCTAAGAAAATTCTACAACTATACCTATATTAAACGTATTGTTTAAGAAGACGAGTTTTGACGCGTACCTGTTTATTGGAAAGGTCCAAGCGATACGTGTCATCGTAGAAGACACGAACGACTCATTTCATCCCTGATGAAGTTCACCGAATGTGAACGAAACTATAGTTGGACCTTTCCAACAATCAGGTACGCGTGAAAACCTGTCTTCTTAAACAATACGTTTAATATAGGTATAGTTTTAGTATGTTCTTAGTTCTGTACTCTTTTTTCGCAGCTTAAATGAAAAAAATATGACGAGGGCTGAAATGTCATAGGATGAGTTAGGAACATCCTAAATAAATAACTGTATCAAAAATTTCTCATGCATACTCTTCTTCTCTCATACACTTGCAAATTATGGACTAATTAGATAAAAATTAGGGAAAGATAACCTACACTTTCAAACAAATAAAAATACATGGGTCCAGCCATTTCTGAGAAATTTCAAAACATTATAGAAAAAAAGATTTGCTGTCGAATTGAGAACGTCCTACTTTTTGAAGTCAGTCAAATAGTTAATATACCTAAACCTAGGATATAATATTCACAAATAGAATACCAAACACAACCGAACATACTCTGCCGACGGTCCCTGCCTATCCAAACGTAACCTTTGTGGATTATACCCATCATGATCACAGCATTGTCAAATTAAGCGTAAATTACCGCAAAACATGACCATCTACCATACCATAAATCTACCGTAGGCCTACATAGAAAAAAGACAATTTCACCGAGGCCACATGCTAGCCAACTGAACGTGAAAATTAGGTTTTATGAGGCTGAAAATACCAAGGCTCAGAGAATTTCCGCAGTAACAAGGCGTATGGTTTAAAGCTCGGTACGGAAGGTAATGAGCGTGGTGTAAAAGCCTCCATTCACGTTCGCATTGATCATAAAATCTACCGATATTTAGTGACTGGACGGATTTTGGCTACTTTTGGACAGGAAAAAATAGCATAAAACTGTAAGTCCATCTGATAAAAAGCTCAGAATATCGACATCGTTTAGTTCAAAGTTGTGATTTAATAAAAATAAAATAACATTCTACACTCATCACCACAGCTCCCTACTAGGATCTTCTGTATCGGGGATGGAATGTAATATTCATAAACACACGCACAACACTGGGGTGTTGTGCGTGTGTTTATGACTACATGGCTCGACTACAGATGTTCTCGGCGTTCGAGTCCCAACCCTGTCCGGGAAATATATACGGGACCGTCGGATCTCGAAGCAAGCTAGGCACTAAATGTCATGTTATAAAACTCATACGTTTTTTTTACAAGTCAGCAAACTTAAGCAAGCGCGCTACATCTAAGCTGCATCGCCGCTGTACCTACATCAGGGCATTATTCACTATGAACATTTCTACTCGTATCGCGGCCGCGTTATTGAACGCGTGAAATGATATTCACTAAGCCAATGTCAAATGTTATCCAATGAGGAACGCGTTCTTTCTTTATCATCAGAATAACGTATCGCGGCAACATAATGTTAAACACGTCAAACGAGGCTGTCGCAGCTTGACGATATATTTTTTGCCACGTGAGTGGCAGCTTTAATGATGATCATGATCATGTCCTTCATTGACTTGAGATGATCGGTATGTTGGTGCATTTTATGCTATAGTCATCAAGAATATTTTATAGCTAGATAATATTTATCTTACTAAAAGGCAGGCATTGTATATCCTAGAAGTTACCTATAATAATCATACTATCGTACGGACACAGCTTAGACCCTGGATTAACTCATAGACTACTTTTATCCTGTATTAACGAGGGTAACATCGTAGGGCGAAGCTAGTCTAATTATAAATGTAAGTTTTGAAAAAGTAAATAGCACACTTTTCGCGACACAAATTAGAAAAATCTATATATTTAAATTCTGCCATTGTCATCGATACTCGATAAGAGTGTGCAGAGTTTGTTAAATTCCAAATCTATTCAACATTTGGAAGATAATGAAAATCACGTTCAAAATAAACATTTTTTTACGTATCTCTCAATAGAGTCACCCGTAAAAATGTCCCTTATGAAATTATTACAATCTAGCCAAAGGCTGCGTAAACTAAGTTGCCAAAGTAACTTAAATTTCTACAAGTGTCTTAAGAAAGGGTTCGTTAATCTTAAAATGTATATGCAGGGAATGACCCTTTATTCATGTACTAGCCGTACCTTCGTTCGCAATTGCTATCCTCGTATAATTTATATCAGTATCAATTTCAGGGAATTTTCAAAAATATAAGATAAGATGTGCCGTATTTTGACCTTCGAATTTGACTAACTGAAGCGATACAGAGAAGTACGCGTAAGCATGTTTAGCATGAGTGGACAATTCTGAAGAGCTGAAGATTCTGCACAGCATAAACGCGTATTACACACAACATAAAGAAATGGTTAAAAGCGACTTCGAAAAATCCAATGTATCTTACCAAGAGAAATCTTAGGATGCAACTGTATAAGTAATCTATAACTTTCTGCAAAAGAAGACGAATCCAATGATATCTCGCTCATCAAAATCGGTTTATCGGTTTAGGCTGTATGGTTAAGTCACAGAGAGTAAGGACATACTTACTTACAAACATACACTCAAATTACATTGCCCTCCTTTTGGGCAGTCGGGTAAAAAATTACAAAACATTGCACACTTCAGACTTTTGAACTCACAGTATCAATTTATTAATTTATTTTAACCGTAGGACCGGAGAGTGCAATAATCTTTTGAATATAAAATGTAATAAAACACTGATAGAGCTGATAGAATAGTCGCGTTAGTTAGTTTTTTTTATTATATAAAAGTCTATCAAATAGGTAGATAACGCATAGTTTCATCAAAAGGATTTGTTCCTAACGAAGCGAGTGTTCATTAAAAAAGTTAAAAATAAGTAATTGAATTAAGCTCACATTGTTCTATATAGATATATAGGTATAGATAGAAGGCATGGAGTAGTCTACGTACCTATAGCTTTTCGTAAGTCCTGTTAAACATGTAGCCATATTTAACTTAGTTAAGCTTTGACATGTAGTATAAATAACCGTAAAACATATTCTAAATGTGAAAACGAAGTCTTCAAACCGCATTAGACCATCAAAGTGGTGTACTATGGCATACAGAATGTATCCTGCAAAAAATAACACTTGAATTGAAAACCTTCACCTATTTTCAAGTAGTTAAAAACAAGACAAGGAACTTCAATTCAGCAGATAGCGAAAATGTTCAGTAATTTTGATGTTTAAACCGGGTCTTTGGGAAATCGGGAAGCTCCTTTTTTGGAGATGGTTAAAATGGACATACTTAGTTTTTTTTAGTATAGTTCGTTTCCAGTTTTGTATATATATAATTATAGAGACTGGTGAATTATGCGAGTCACCACTAGTTACCAGCAAGAAAAATAAATACTATAGTAAAATACGTTATAAATAAGAAAGTATAATGCGCGGTTACATAACCATATAAGGTCTAAACTCTAAACCAGTTGCTAGCCTAACTTAGTGCTTATTCCGTATGCACCTGCTGCCTTGAACATTTTATAGCCTAAACAGGATACCCTATTACTATTCTATTTCTATCTCCTTTCAAACTTTAAAGAATTATTTTACAAAATTATTCTTTTCATGTTAAATGTATTAGGTGTTTTTTTAGATCATTCATTTTGCAATCGAACACTCGGCAAAGATGGCTAGGTGTTTCAACAACTTATAATTTTGACAAGTAGTACTTGATAACCGGACAAGTTTGAGTTGTGCTCGCGTTTTAAGGGTTCTGTACCATTGTCTATAAAACATTAGTTCAAAATTTTCTTGTTTTCGTTATAAATATCGAGCAATAAACGGCATATATCACTTTTGTTGGATGGGAATATTTTATTCTGATATTATCATTGTTGTATTGTTTGTTATAGCGGCAGAAATACATAATATGTAAAAATGTCAACTGTCTAGTTAGTCGGTGAATAATCAGCGTTATATTAAGTATTTACTACCCGCTTTCAAAAAAGAATAGGGAATTAATTCGAATTAATGTTTTTTAAAATGTTTATTTCTGAGAGACGGTTGAACTGATTTTTTTTTTCAGTGGAGGGGTTATAAGTTAGTACTGTTCCACTTAAATTGTATCATAACCGGTCCAAAGATTCGATAATAAACAAAATAACTAAAAAAATCTATCGGCGAATGACGTAATGGAATTCGGTAGACACTTTTTTTTGATAACTTGTTTTCTGTGGGTTAAGAATTGTCATTTTTATTACCATGATGGAAAGATCAAGTAAAAATAACGTATCCCTTTTTTATTCACTCAGGATGTAATAATAACGATTTTAGAGATTTTTGAAAATCTAAGTAAAGTTCTGAAAATGTTATTCTCGTACAAAGCTCCTAGAATAAAACCAAACCTACATATAATTAATGACATCATTAAGAGCTTTGTACGAAAATAATATTATTCGGAACTTTGCTTAGATTATCAAAAATCTCTAAAAACGTTATTCTGAGTAAAATAAAATCATTTATCTTTTCATTATCGTAATAAAATTGCGGGGATCAAAAATTTGAAATGTTGTGAATTGTGTTTAGGTATATAGGTAGCTGAATTATTCAATTCTTAATTTGCATCTAAGCAAGTCTTTTACGAAATACCTAAGTTATATGTAAAACAAGGATAATTAGGCATTGTACAAAAAATTCTCTATTAAAGGAGTCATGCCAAAGAATTATTCATTTTTGTAAACCTACTTAATCTTGTGGTACCTAGATGTAAGAATTTTCTCCTATATCTAATATTAATGTATCTATATAAATAAAGAGGTAATGCATTCATTCATAATCTTTTAAAAATCATTTGTAAGTGAGAACCATTCGAGGTGGTACTAGAGTGCGCTTGATGCGCAGCGAATCTTTCGTGCTTGGATTTCGGGCTCTTGAGAACAAAATGTAGCAACTTGTGTTTTGGCGAAACTTCTTGGATTATTTTTTGTGTAGAATTTATTAAATAAGCATGTTATGTTATATTATTTAAATATGCATGTTATGTTACGGTTTTGCGTAACTTCATAGATTTCATATATAAACACTTAATTGATTTCTCGAATAATTCATATTAATTAGGCAACTGATGATGTTAACTTTTTAGAACAAATTTAATTACATATATGTCACGTATGCTTTTGTATTGACTGAACAAAAATTATATGTACAAGTTTTGGTAGTTATGTATATTTATTTGGCACGCCCTAGAGCCTGAACGGCTCGTCGTATTTATGTGAGTGGCGTCAATAGATTCTTTTTCACCTGTAGCTGGCTGACTATCCCGGCTGTGTCCCTCGATTCACTTAATAAGATACGTGGATCTAAAGTTCTTGCACTCGGGTTTTTCAAGTCACTTTCAACCACTTGTTTGTTAACTTATCAACATAAAAACCTAACTTTCATAGTTATGTCACTTTCCGGTCAGAATCCATTTCATCAGTGTGTTGGTCGTCGAATTCGTCGCGGCCTTGTCGCCGGTCGTCGACTCGTGCGCAACTTTTTATCCGCGAAAATAAGACGAATCGCGCGCGAGCGGGACAGACGCTAAATTACCCTGCTGTTGGTCATTGAACGCCGTGAAGTGCACTGACAGTTTATGCTTTCGGTTTATTATTAATAATAATATTTTTTCACTAAACATAAAACAGATTTTATGTAGATATATTTACAAGAATAGTAGCGACGATTATTATTACTTATACGATTTACATGGAATAGTAGTTACAAATATTTAAATATCAATAATTAATAGAAAATAAGCATACAATTCTTTTATACTATCTTTCTAGATAAATATCATATTGAAAAAAAATATATAGTACCATAGTAGTCATTAAATTTAATCTCTATCAAAGGTCAATGAACTTTGAAGCGTCATTCTTATATTGGTTGCATTTTGGCTGAATGAAAGAGAACTATTTCTCTCCCCCTCGCACCCATGGCAACATTATACATTTTTCGTGTGCGTGATGAATACCGATTATCTCATTCACAGTGTTCGCTCTTTGAAATTTTACGTTTATGTGCGTGCCGTGTATTTGTGTGGGTCACGAAAATTATCTGAAGCTTAATTCGTACTTAATGCGAATCGGTTGCGTTCCAAAAATAATAATCCTATTTAATTTTTATTGTTTAAAATTCTGCGTTCGACCATTCACCCATACATACTCGTATCATGATCATGTTAAGTTTTTGAATGTGTTTTTTTCTCTTTTCACTGTATAACATGTTGTGGTAGGTCACGGATGTTACACTTGTGTGTGTAAGCGGTCTTTGTTTTCGGGAATCTAAATTCAAACCGGATTCAGTTTTTTGTTTAGAATGCTATTGGCGAGATTATTTTTTTGGAATTGTGTACAGCTGCTATTGGTTGTGGTGTTTATGTAGTATTTTCATTGGTTGAGATTGAGATGTTTTTTGTATTAAACTCAAGTAGGTAGATAGAGTTTGAGATGATTAGAAACGTGTATACCACATTGAAGGTAATAGATTTATATTGAGAGAGATACCTACATATCCCTACACATATTAGAAATGGGAAAATGTGTTTGTTGGATGGTTTCTTTTTTTTCATCTCGACAACGGAGAGACGGATCGACTTGTTTTTTTTTTCACGGAAGTCTGGAGAGTTTCATAGGTTTCTTTTTGGGATAACGCGAGCGAAGCCTCTCGCAAAAGCTAGTAACCTTCAATTATGAAACAGGCAAATAAATTGCCATGAAATATTTATTTGAGTAATTGAACTACAGAAATTTAAAACAAGCATACAACCATACATAACAAAAAACACGATATACTACACAAAAAATAAACAAGTAATTAATTGCAAGAATGTTATCCACGATCATAAAATCGAGCTTGTTGCCGTGTTTATTAAGTTATAGGGTGACCCACTCCTAACTGTAGAGTTCTTGACCATCATCAAATTTATTTCATCGGTTTTAATGTCGGAAGTGTAAGCTCTGCTGATTTGGAAGTCCGGTTCTATATCATAAGTATACCTTCCTAAGTAGGTATAACCCACTATATTAGATATTTCTAAACAAAAGTTTAATGTTCCCTCAAAAAATACAAACACACCGACAATAACACATCCAAACAACCTAGATAAAACGCACATCTTAACTTCCAAACAAAATAACAATTAAAAACTAATCAGAGGTTCATAAAATCAGAAACGTACGTAACTCATCAGCGCTGAACGTTCACACAAGGTGGTTGACCGACGCGACGTCAACAATAAGAAGAGACCATATCCCGTCACCTGCCGCTGCAAAAACACGCTCCTGACACCAACTATGATTTGAACAGAAGCCTACTCAATAGCGGTTTTATGATAACTTGGTGTGATGCTGGACCGATCGTTCAAGTCAATAGCGTTATGCAGCAATCAGGCATTATTACATTTGAAAAGCGATATTTAATGCTTATGTTACTCAAACTTGAGAGATCGGGTAAAAAGAACAGACTTTAGAATTTGCAATTTTATCCAGTTTTTTTCTTGTAAAGTTCTAATTTCTATTATTAAGAGCCCTATTAAATACCTGGTTTATTTAATTTTAAGGCTAATTCTAGATTTTTGTATGTATTTCTATCCACAGAACACTATTAGGTACTCTGACGGGCTTTGCTCAGATCACAGATATTATAGGACTGTAAAAAAAATATGGGATTATGCCACAGCAGCTCGTCCGATGTAAAACTACTACTTACTTGCCTAGGAGATAGCGCACTTACCTAGAAAAAACCGATCCATTTGCGACTTGAAATACGAGTAGCTCTATCTGTCATACTTAGACAAGGCTTTATCTAAGTACGACACTACCAAAAAATCTAAAATACTTACAGAAAATGTCAGAATACAGTACCTACTCTTGGAATTGCTAGTTTACAAAATTTAGGTTCCTTCGTTTCGAACAAAATATTTTCGTGCAGTCAGTTCTGACAATTTAATTTTAATTAATAACTATTGGTCATCGAACACCGTCATAATTCCTACACTCAAGTCCACAGCTACTTACTTAATCCTATATAGACCACAGAATATTTGAATAGTTTGCTTGGAGGAACTTGTAATCTGTAATATTCTGCTCTGAAGTGGTAGTCCGGCAACCGGACCGGACCGGTCCCACCTGATTTAATGATAGAAACACGATTTTTAGAATTAGTCACACGATTTTTAGACGAGTAGCTCTCTGCTGGTCTACGCTGTTTTTGCGGCAAATTGTTTTAGATCGTCAATTTTTATCATCCATGGTTGAAAGAAATATATTTTTATCTAGATCGAGGCAACTTCCAGTCCAATACTTCATATCAGAAACGAATATTATGAATTTTGCATTTTCGAATATCAATATACTCATCATACTTACTTAATTCATTTGCAATTATTTACGGCCTTTGAACTTTTTTTGATACTATTCCTGCAAACAACCAGAATATCCTGGAGCTATGTTACCTACAATTACTAACAATACCTAAATACTTACACAGTATACCTACATTTGCATGTTTTACTACCTCAATGTTAAAAACATCCTCTTCATATCTGAGAAATCAAACAACAAAAAGGAATCCGAAACCAACGCAACGAATAAATTGGCACTTACTTATATTAGTGTCATTAAGTTTATGCGCAGTCGGTGGGCAATGCGTATTGAAACTGGCACAGCGTAAATAACATCCAGTTCGGTCATTACCCCTTGAAATAGAACCCTCCTAGATTAGCAGGGAAAAAACTAAAATGGCGTATTGTTCTGTTAAAAGCCAGTGTTGGCACAAAGGGTGGCATTTTCATGATTTTAGTTAGAAAACCAACGTTAGGCCTCCACCAATCGCTGGCGCCCCTGTCCGCGATAGATAGGGGATGATGTTTTGTAAAAACAGCATAAAGCGCTTCATAGACAAGGGGAGAAGCTCGATGACCACAAGCTCTGGAATGATATAAAAATACATATTTTTCGGTCAGTTGCAGTTAATTAAAGTATTTAGAGTATACCTGAGACCATATAAAGTACACAAAAATAAACTTTTATAGTAATTAAATATTACAAGTTCTTGTTTTAATCATTTAGACTGTAACTACCAGGTTACGTACTTCATAATATACTGTTTTAATTAAATTGTCCTTGACACAAAAAATTAAGTCTGATCAATCCAGCAAACACGTCAAATATAACTAGGAATCGAACAATAATATAAAGCGCTGCATTTGGTCTATGAAGCGCTGCCTCGCTGAGTTAGTTCAAACCTCCCCTAGTCCGCATCTAGGAGGCATCCCGGTCCCGTTTACACACATTATTGCAGTTTGATGAATTGCCCCGCGACGCTGCGTGCCTTCATCGGTCGTTCAACTTACAAATGTAGAAAATAAGAAAATGCACGTTGCTACGTTATTGGTGAGGGGCGTCGATACGTTGCGGTCATTGATTTCTATGATGATTTGTTTTTAAATAGGGCATGCTTTAATTGCGATGTGAGTTCTGAGTGAGCTTATTATCGTAGGATATTTCTTTGTCATTCGCTTTTGTATGTTTGCAACTTACTGATTTAAACTATTTAGACACAATTTAAACTGCAACCGTTCCTAATTAAGCTCATTCTAAGACATCAAGCGAAGTTTGAATTGACAATCAACAAATCTTGATTTAATATATCTTTAGTTGACACAATACTTTATCGCCAAAGAAGAAATAAAGATACGTGAAAATATAAAGAAATATTAGTTACTGGGCCAACCAAAGCGATTTCTACCAAGCAACATTTGGATGCATCGGACTGATAAATGAAAACAATTCAGTGGTCTACCAATTACAAAAAATAATGTTATACAAATTCTGTAGGTACCCAAAAAGTATAAACATTACAAATACATAGGCGTTCTTAATAATCGTGCCTTACAGCAAAAGGGAATATTTAGTTCATAAAGAAAACCTACATTTATAAAGAATCATTCACGACAAGCCACCGATTTCCTTACCAACGAAAAATCCAAAATTATAAAACCCAATTCGGCATAAAAATAAAAATATGAACCAAAAAGCAGTCCTCCCAAAAGGTCACTTTCGGTTTCCTGTTCGGCTATAAACCTTGAACTTCAACGTCTTGGGTAGGCAGATAACGAGAACTTCTTGAGTGCAGTCTTGTTAGTTCTTGGTTGAGTTGTTACTTATATCGGAATGATTTAAAAAAGTAGTACATTGAACTTGGCTTGGCACTAACCTATGACAACGTGTCCTGCCTTGTGACAGTGTGCGTGTAAAATTTGTCAGTGTGTGCGTGCATTTCGTGAGTTCATTCACCTTGCCAGTTGGGGAAGTTAGGAAAAGGAAAAGCTGTTGAGAGGTTTCCTTCAGTTTTCTTGTTATATTTAAACAGTTTTTTACTGGTTCGCGGTCATTGTACAAGATTAAATGGTTATATGTATACATCAAATATAACTATTAATAACATAATAAGTTATAAATACATACATAATAAGATAATAGATAGAGTGAGCTGCATCTGCATTATACATACAATTAAAATGCGTTTCACAGAATGACGAATTTATCAGAAAATATAATCTTCTCGGAGTATGTTAGCCATTTTCAACCAATTTCCAAGAAGGAGGGAATTCTTCATTTATTTGGAACTGCTATATACCTACTTTTCGTATACGAAATCAGTCCAGAAAGTTTAATTTGTAAAAAAACTGAAAAAATATATATATTCATATATATTAACTGACTGACTTACTGACATAACTAGAAGACTAAAAAGAACAAAACCATTCGAGTTAGTGTAGTGTTAAAAGTAAAATAGTGAAATATAATAGTGAAAGTGCTAAGGCTTAAGAACACACGAACAAAGTGTTTTCGCCTTAACAACTGTAATAAGAAAAGTGCCGATGGACAAATTCTTAGAGACATTATTTTGTAGACGATTAAGTTAAACTAAAATTACTTATTAGCCTTAGACTTAGGCTAGATTGTAATAATATCATGGAAAGTCTTTACGGGCTCTCCTTGTGCAATTAAAAAAAAATACATATATATATCCAACTCTACCTAACCTGCCTACCAAATTGAAGTCGACTGTAACGTAAAGTATTAGGTACTCGTATTTTAATAAATGGATAACATGATAGTACTTAAAAGTATAGAAGATATTAAAAGTATAGACGCCTGGATATTCATCGCGTATACATTTTACAGTTTAAATAATTTAAGTCATAAGTATGTATATAACATTAAGCCTCCGCGTAATACCTACCTAAATATCAAAATAAAATTATTACAATCTTTGCGCAAACCACTTTTTGTGTACCTACTTATATTACGTATATGTAGGTATGTATATTAACAACCAAAATTACCTAGTTTTAATAGTTAAGTAAGTACTTATGTAGTTTCGTTGTGTGTTTGTTACAAAAAAGCCATGAATTCTAATTCCTATTCAAATATAACTTTATTGTACACCAAAAATATACATATACATTTCAGACAGATATCATAAAACATTGGCAGTACATTGGGGGGCCTTATCGCCTCAAGCAATTTCTTCCAGGCAACCTTTGGATGGATCGGATTTGATGAGAAAAAACACGTGGGTGGTGTACCAATAAATACTAACAAAAAAGTACACAATAACCCTTCATTCTTCATTGATAAATAATTATTTTATGTACAATCGTCTCCAGCCCACTCTGTATCCGTCCGATATTTAACCAAGTCGTGGAGTTGCATTTTTGCCATGCACGCACTTAACGAACATGTGTGTGTACACGCACGAACTCACACATGCGTATATCGAGTGCGTATAATGAACGAATTTTTTCTTAACATTCGTGCACACTGGTCACTAGTCGCGGCCGGTTTTTGAGATTTTCAGTTTGGTACTGAGTGGCAGAGGTTTCGTGCATTCTATTTTTGGCTTTAAACACCGGAGTAGTTTGGTCAGCATATTTGAAGCTGTCCGGATACGAAAATATTCCATGGAAAAAATTTATTATCCCTGACTTAATTTTAACAATATCTTGGCATATAACTTTTAGTAGGTATAAACCGAGGACACCTAGGTATATATTATTTTGCAAAGTTCAATGTCAAAATCCCATTTTAATTTCGCATTGGTAGGTATACTCTAGTTTTATATCTTACTTAGTACCTAGGTAGGTACGAGTAGGTACCTACTTAGTTTTTAGACCGGCCGTAACTTTACTCTGATACCTAGGTATATTGGTTTAACCTACCAATTCGAATTCTGTTTACACAGTTAAGAAGTACCTATCATCACAGCTTCCTACTGCTGGGCATACCCAGCAGTAGGAAGCTGTGATGATAGGTACCCATAGGTCTCCCCTATGAAAGGGTTGTAGGCCATAATCCACCACGCTAGCTAAATTGCAGGCTGGCGATTTCACTTATCTTCTAAAGCAATAAACCACCTCTGATTGATGACCACACAAGTATAAAACTCAGAGGTGCTTGCCTGTACCTGCGATCCAACCTGCGCCCCCTTGTTAGAGAGGCAAGGGTAGTAAGTAGTCTATAGCCGGTGAACACCGGCTATAGACTACTTACCACTAACTTATAGTTTAGAGTAAGTGAATCTTTATACTACACGAGCTGCCCACACTATGCCTGCGACCTCGTCCGCGTGGTATTTATTATTCCTTCTCATTAATATACCGGGATTAAAAGTATCCTAGGTATATGTTGAAAAGGAAAATAAGCTAACACCATACAAAATATCGGCCCAGTCGTTTTGGTAAGAAGCCCGTACCTACACAACACAGACAAATACAGTTTTTTCTTTTAAATCCATATTAGTTCTATTTCACTTTTATCAATCCTCGCCGGACTCGGTTTTTGCATATTTTTTTTATTGCACAAAAATTTGACCTCTTGTCTTATTACATGTATAGACTAGCTCGCCCGGCGAAATTCGTACCGTCTATACACACATATACTTTAAAATACTTCCCTGAACTTTCACAAACATTAAAAAACAAAATCAATTAAATCGGCGCAGGCATTCTCAAGTTTTTGCAAGACAAACGCACAACAATTGATTTTTGTATATTAGAGAAGAAAAAGGAGATAAATATGAGCACAGAGTACCTATACAGTGTGTATATATAATACCTACCTATAATTATACAATGCAATATAAAAAAAATGTTACCTCCAAAATACAACATCAATGGATAAATCGCCTACAATTAAAAAAAACTGACATAATACTTGCTTTTATCGATAAAAACGATCACTTAGAGACAACCTTTATACGAAAATAACAAAAAAGGTTGTATTACTCGACTGTAGTGGGAGTGCAGCCTTATAGTCATTGTATCAGTTTCGGCGTGATGTCCGCCGGACACATCCACGCTAGCTCGCTACCTAACACATTTCATAGGTAGCTAACATTTATCCGTTCTCTGCTAAGTCCACAAAAAATACCTACTTTTATAGACCGGGAGGGCTATCGGCTATCAGTATTGCTATAGTCTTGAAAGCAATACTGTAGTTTCGCATCAGCTTCGAAAGCAAGACCCTAGTTTTGCTTTCAAAGCGATGACCATTTTCAAAACAATAAGTGAACAAAAGATTGCAATGACTCCATATATTTGACAGATATTGGCATCGGCTAGCGCGATGTAAGTACTATCTAAGTCATAGCTTTGAAAGCAATACAAATAGCCGATAGCCCCCCGGGTTGGCTGCCAAGTAGGTACACACAGGAATTTATTTCATCCCTACACATGAATATATCATCATCATCGTTTTCGACATGTACCTATAGGAATTATTCTTCTTTGTCCCCCTATGTCTAGAAAGGTGACAGAGAGGAATTATTTGTTTCTGTTTGTCATTCTGTATAGACCTCATCTCTCTTGTGCCAAAGTTTTTTTACGTACAGCTAAATAGGCTTGCGCTTGACCGCAACTCGCCTGATTCGATTCGATTCGCCTTTAAAACCAAGATTCGGCCTTGGATATGGCACGCTTGCCTAGAAGAAACCGATTCACTCGCGATTTGAAAAGACCGAGATTATATCCGTAAGGATATAGAGTACTCGGTAGCAAATTCCACAACGTAGCAGTTCGCAAAATAAAAATCGACGCAAACCGTTTAACGCAAAGCGAGTTCGTGGAATCTCTAACATGGAACGGATGGCTTCTTGCTGTACCTATCTCTACTCTACTAGTCCGATTGTAGAAAGGGAATGCTTAAATTAAATTGTGTCATTTTAAGGCACATTCTCCGAAATGTATCCGATATAAACCATGTAGCCATAGTTATCTATCTGGAGAAAATCTTTCCCAAGGTATTCCTGTAATGGATCGGATGTCATTGATTCATCTGGCTGGTGCTCTGCCTACCGGTCGTTTGCTGTGTATTAGCCACCACTCCGTAATAGTTCCACTCCACCTGCCATTACCACTTAAATATATACTACTAGCTTTAACCCGTGGTTTCATCAGCGCTGGATTTGTTTTCCCGAGAAAAAGTAGCCAATGACACACCAGCCTTCGGAATCGAACCAACGCAGTGCAAAAAATCAAATACATCTGACTGAAAGACCTTATATAACACTTTTACATTTAATAAATTCTCGAGGGCATCTGCGTTATCCTTGCTAAAACCCACCTCCCCCTTAATTCTTCATTAGGTTCTTCAGCGTAGCCCCCTTTTCTAGTGCCTTAAAATATGTATGTGTTTTACTGAACTTTTTTTAAGTCGAAGGAAAATATCAGGCGCTGTAGATAGAAGTGACTTTGGCGTTTTTTTTTGCGATAAGAGCGCCTATTATGGCAATAGAGAAAAAAAATCTTTTTATTTTGTGCGCTAAGCGCTTGATCAAGAGAGAGAAGGCGTGGCGAGCAAAGCGTTTAGACTTCGAATCTTGCAAGATGTTCTTTCCTCTGTTTGTACGGTTAAATAATAAATTAAACTATATATAATTTAATATTTGGCTAAATCAACTTCTGGACCGACTTCGACAAAATTTAAACAACCACTCGAGACCTGATTTCTCGGAGATGGCTGAACTGATTAGAAAAAATCTTTTTTCTATCAGTAACCGTCAGGTAAACATAAAAAAATCGCAGAATTAAGTATCTCCCCTTTTTGGAAGTCGGTATGAAATTATGATCCTTGTTCAGGCTTAATAGACACGTTACCGATAGCCCTGTATAAGGTATAGAAGGCTAAATTAGTCTGTCAGCCGCAATTGAGATCCAGTGAGCCCAACTCGGCCATTCGCACTGACTAAACCAAAAGTTCCTAAAATTATATCCATCCTTTTCTCACTTGTGGAAACAAAAAGAGAGGAGACCATTTCAGAACTGCAAATTAGGTTAGTTTAGTAAGCTGTCCGAATTTGGGTCAATATGTATCTTATAAGAAAACAATAAGTTCTGAAGTTAAACAATATTGTATTATTTTAATAATGTTTTTATACTATATAATATCACTGCGTACAGTACGTATGTATCCAATGTACAAGAATAACATCTATATTCATCTACTCTTACACAAAAATAACGTTTTTCTAATTAAAAAATACAAATAATTAAAATTGTGCAATTTTACAATACATTTCACTAATGGCAAACTAAAATTAATGAAATAATCACATCATTAAAATGTATGAAAAATTGTCTTATTATTATTGATTCCAAATAAAATACATAATAAGTAGTGTCCGACGCAAAGTTCGGTTTCGGTTTCGGTTTCGGCCGAATACCAAAAATCAAGTTTCGCCGGCAGTTTCGGTTTCTCGCGGCAACGCTTTGTCGGACGCTGGTGACCATGTTCGGGATTTGTCGTGCGCCGTTCGGATAGCTCCGTAGCAACAAAACTTATTCAATGCGTTATCGCCCGTCGTAAACATTCTTTAGAGGTTATGTTTCGATGGAACTTAAAGTAAGTTTTTGTTTTTCTGTACTTGAATATAGTTAATTAAATAGGGTCAAAATGCACCAAATTTCTGTATTTTAAAGAGTTTTATACTTGACCACGTGAGTTTCGGTTTCGGCCGGAAAACGAGTTTCGGTCGGACTCTAATAATAAGTAAACGTTTAAGAAAAAAATTAAATTTTGAAAGATACTGATATAAAAACGGAACATTTTGATTTTGAAACATAGTTATTATTATTATGAATCATGAATGGCATTCTAAAACTTACATTAATTTTGGAAATTATTTACAAAGCTCGCTTTGATCTTCATTCTACCCTCTTTACCAAAGTAATATTACTCATTATTTCAACCTCTAACAGCCCAAATGTGTTTTGTCTATTTCTAACTCGAGACATTTACTACGAGTTAAAACGAGACAAACCATAATATTTTAGACGACGGCGACGCGACGTAAGGTTGGCGTATCAGTGAAACTGGGAGGCGATGTAACAGTTTTTTTAAATAATAACGTTTAAATAACTTGTTATAGATTTGCACATAGATAAAAATTTAATGCACTTTTTCTTAATTAAAAAAAAAATGTTTTATTGCAGCTTCATTCTGGTTTTCGACGTTCCCAATATTCATGACACGCCAATAAACGCTTGTCGCACTGTACATTGAACACACCATTTACCAACTTATAATGTAAACGTGGTCAAATGCGATAATTTAATCTATTAACTATTACTTTATTTTAACAATAATTACACAATTATTCTGCTATATTTTGGTACATAATCGAGTACATGGTTATACACTTAAAAACACATCTTATATCTATGAAAATAAGTTTTAAAATAGCAATGCCTTTTTATTAGTTCCACGCTTTGCCACTAGTGGCGCTAGTTGTTCATAAAACAGCTCACTAGCGCCACTAGCGGCTACTTTAAGAGCTACATATTAAAATAGAAGAAAAAAATAAAAGCTGCGCTATGATATGAAAAAGTTTTGACAGCTGCTAGAATTAAAATTGCAAAAAACACTATTCAATCGCATCAAAGTTAAATTGATAATATTTATGAAGACATATGACTATTATGAGCTGTGTCTTTATAAACACATTGTTTTCAACGTTTCTAATCAATTTGATATCATTTCCTACTAAAAACAGATCTACTTCAATAATATCACGGTGTATGTTTTTGACACACACAAAAAACACATATTGTTCTTATTTTTAGGTGTTTTTTCTCTGTAGTGGTTCTTCATTTGTTTAAGTGTCTACTACCACATTTCTAGTTATGAATTAAGGTTATTATGTATATGTATTTCCGCAGAAGCCGTGTTTGGGAAAGTTTCACAATTCCGTAAATTATTCAACCGATTAGCAACTATTTTAAAAATGTTAAAAAAAAAACTGATTTTTCAATCACATGAATCATTTAACAGTTGCAACTGTCAAAAAGTTTTCGGAGTATACTTGGTAGCTGAGACAAGAATGAGCATAGTTAAGATTGTTTCATAAAACTTAAAGCAAATAAAATTATAGTTTACGTTTAAATACACCTAATTATAATATGAAATCACATCTATTTAGTCGTATAATAATATAATACCATAAGAAGTAATTACAATTACATAATATGTAGACAGCTTCCATTGCCATCAAACATCTTCCGTAAGCAAGATGTTTGATGGCAATAATCCTTTTAGTATGGAACAGTTGATTATTGTGGTTGTTTCCATAGTTGTTTATTATTACTAGAACACTAAAACTTTATAAATATGTCTTCTGTTTATCCTAAAATCATATCATTTTTTAAAAGCTGCGTTTACATGTTTAATTTTAATTTAATTTAAATAATGATTGTATAGTCCAGTTTCAACATTAAAAAGTTAGCTGCTTTTTGATTGAGATATCTTGTGTATCAAAAATATAAAAATAAGGAAAGCTGCATTGAAAAACTATTTCAAAATGTAACAATCATTTTTTGCTCATCAATACTTCTATAGTGTGTACATGAAAACATTAATTAATATTAAATAGTTCTTAAAACTCAAAAGTACATAATAATTAAGTTATATCGACCTTATTCTGTCGCGACACACTAACTAAAGCTTAGGTTAGACCAACGCGTTTAGGTGGCGATTACTAAGCGTGGAAAAACTGTGCAACTGTCGCGGTAGTTTACGCGTTCACCTGTCGCGTTAGTCAGTCGTTTACCAGTCTGTCACTACAATGCTCAACATATAATAGCTACATGCAGCATCCTAACGTAATTAGCGCGATCTGATTGAAGCAGAGGGCCGCCGCGGTCAATCAGAAGACGCACGATGTTCGTACACAACAACTGACCGCCACCGCGAACGCGAGCTGAACGCGTTGGTTTGGTTTAGCTATGAAAATAATTAATGTCCTTTTACTATTTAAAACGAAAAGGGCAATAGTTTATTTACAACAACCACATTAAATGAGATTAGTTTGTATGTCATTACCGAATATTAATCTCACATTTGTGATATACATATAACTATTTTACACTAAACACTAAAGCTGGCACTTTTTACATAGTTTAATAAAATGCATTAATAAATACAGTTTAATATTCTATAACTAATAATAATGCAAACATATTATATTGCACAAAAAGTATGTATAAACAGTTACCAAAATCTAATAATAATAAACGCTTATTTAATTTGAAGGTAGTGGCATAGACCCTGAATTATAAATAAATTCAAGTAAGTTACCATACACTTTAATTTAATATAATGGCAATGATAATAGCTATGGTATGTTTCAGTGGTGGCCAGAAAGAAGGTTATTGACACAAGGTATTATGTTATCACTGACAGAGAAACGACAATATCGCTTCGCATACATTTATGTATCGTTACGCGTATTTGACGCCACCGCTTGGGTCATTGGTACGGGGTGTGGTGAAAGACGAGGGCACGGGCGGACAGTCAGATAAAGAAGTTTCTACTTGTTACGAGCCGTGAGGAACTTATATCTGCCGATTGGGTTTTAAACTCAAATAAGTAAACCTATTCTTATTCTGTGTGGGGGCGATAAGTCCTGCACTGACGTCCCGCTTGGGGTGTATTGTGCATTTCCCCCCGCCAGCCTAACCCAACCAACCAAGCTCCTTAAAATAACGGAGTATAGCTCTGGGTCGCTGGCCTAGCGAACCTAGTTAAATATAAAGTTTACCTTGTCCATATTGAGTTCATTATTTTCTACTGCCATTAAAACAATCTGTTTTGGATTTTGACACACAAAAAATAATAGTATTTCGGTAAATCCTCAGCTCGTCAATGTGTCTTATTTCAATATTAAACAAAATTAATGTTTTCTTCGCAAGACACGGACTTCCATCTGACCTCTTTAAGATATGATAATTAAACAGAATTATTGAGATGGGTACAATATACTTGTTCAATAGATATTAGATAATTAATTATTTGAACAAGAAGCTGTATATTCTCATCTACATATAGAAATATTGAAATAAACTATAATATCAAATTAAAATAATGTTTTGAATGAGTAAGTCACAAGTATAAATATATTTTTTGTAAAATTGAGCAATAATGGGATTTCCAATAAAAGAATTTTTTTTTGGAAAAACTCGCACATATGATAGAGATTATGCAAGACTTTTATAGTTGCCGTGTGTGTTACCACATGATTTGAATTTATTATACAATCAAGCAATCTAATACTTCCTTCATTCTTAGTTTTTCTAAATTAAAAGCCCATACAAAAAATAGACTAATGCAGCAGATTTCTTTTTTATAAATTAATATGAAAAAATGTTCTTTATCTCTAACTAAAGTTTCCAAATATCTGAATACATTATACAGATTTCAGTCTAAAAGTTTTAAGGAATGCTCAATTTATATTTTTTTGAGATCATTTTAACATTTACTTTCTTTTTTAACAGATATTGAAAATTTGTAGCTCAAATTTGAATAACAATATACTCTTGGCTAAAATAGACATCAATCAATGGCACAATACCTTACATTCTTAATAATTCAAATGGCATTATTACCAATCACTCTTACACATATAATTAAATACTGAGATTACATTATACTTGATAAATGCATTTTTGAACATTCATGAAAAGGGATTAATTACTACATTTTACAAATTTACATACAATTGCAAAGTACAGATTTTTAAATAATACCTCACTGAGCCTTAGTTTGAACATTTCTATGCCTCATCATCAAACTAATCAGGTTTATTTTAAAAGGGTTAAATATCTAAAAAATTACTACGAATTTTAAGATCTTACCTTCTATATTCTCTTTCTGTGATCCCTCAAAAGCAACCACCATATGTATATCCACACAAAACAAAAATCATCTCCTATAGGGGTAGAAAGGGCAAGATATAAAAACTGCAACACACTTTCATAGGTTCACTTTTCGACCCCCACAGGGGGTTTAAGGGGCACCATTTTGAAAACTTTCTCATGTCTTACTTCAATCGTCACTTACACCGTTGATTAAACTTTTATCTTGTTTATCGCACAGATAGGTAAGTTTTTTTCCTAGTCATCTCACAGTAGAGAGTATATGTTAGCAGGCTCCCCGGATTGGCGCCCCTCGGGGGTGAGAAAGGGCGTCGCCTGGGGAATGGCGGGGCGCTACAGCGGCGTACGCCGACTGTCGTCTCGGTATGCGCCCGCCATACCCCTATTTCATGTTTGCCATCTGAAAATAGAAGTAACGTTTTTGAAAAATGCTTATTTGATAAAATACAACGTTAACGTAAAGGTACTTTTTATATATTGTTTGGTGTGCAATAAAGCTATATTCATTCCTTTATTCATTCAACATCATAACCAGTTTTACACTGGGAGTCAGTCAGAGAGGGTAATACATACTAGAGTAGATATTTCTATAAGAAACTTTTTTGTCCACAAAGTTTTCAATCGACGATTAGCTTCGAAAAGTCTTCCGTCTTCATAGTAATGAAGACAGAAGACTTTTCGGAGGTAATCGCCGTTTCAAAGCTTGTGCAATCAGACTGCTGGAAGCATAACCGAAGGTTAAAGGTTACCTGGATAATGTCGATAAAGTATGAAAACTCGAGCTACCTGAAGCTTGAATTTTCATTGATTTAAAATAAATATGTACCTACTTTTATTGTAAAAATGATTATATTTTTTACTTCATCATTTATGTCAGACAGTTTCGGCCACTCAGACTGCGCGGTTATTAGAGGTTACTTGATGTGTTTTATATACAGAGTTATCGGATAGGTGTACTAAGTCGAAAGGAAAGGTCACTACACTCACCCTAAGGAACAACTTTCACTATAATTTTGAATCCGAAAGAGTCGGGACGTCGACAAAATGTATTAACAATGTATTAGTAACAGCTGATTTTTTTTTCGAATTCAGGATTGGTATCATAGAGAAATTTGTTCCTTAGGGTGAGTGCAGTGACCTCCTTTCGACTTAGTACACCTAATCGATAAGCTTGTACACGTAAACATCCGAGGATAGTTCCTACATGTGAGAACACATTCACATAATTGAATTATGTTTGTGGTGTATGGATACTTGAAGGTGATTATCAATATCATTGGTGTACATGTACTACATGCGTACTAACAGCATCAATGCATTGCTGCTTCACTTAAGGCCACAGCCTCAGCTCACTTCCAATCAGTGACTGCTGTGAGGCCAAGCGAGCGAAAGCTCTTCATAAATATTTCGAAATGGGTAATGCGTCGTAAAAGTATGTGACTCAATCACTCAAATCATAACAAATCCAGCGAGGTTACTTTCCACAGGTAAGTTTATTGTTTATATGTGCATATTAATGTAAATAAAGCAAAACTCAAAACCAAAAAATATTAATGTAATTCAGTATTTGGTGTTGCCTTTAAAATAAATTAATTAGTTACACCTGTTTTTTGTTAAAATAAAATATGAAGGGATTAGTTATTGTATTTATTTGAATTCCTTTTTTTACGTAGAAAACTTTTGACTCTGAAATACCTTGCAAAAAGTTCTTAGGAATGAATGTTTTCAACGAAATTTAGTATAACTTTCTACTAAGTAATTTGAGAAAACCCTAATTTAGTCCAATAAGTGGAATTTGGTCTACATTTCTTTTGTAGGGAGACCCGTGCCCAGCAGATGGATGCTAGGAATTAACACACATAAAAATATTTATTTGGTTACAAGATAGATTCCGGATATTTCGTACTAAAATGCTTTGCGTCAACTTTAATTGTGCGAACTGCAAGATAGTAGAACTTTCTAACAGGTTCTCTATTTCAAGGTATCTATAATGTTTGGTCTTTTTCAAGTCCAAAATTGAAATGTTTTAAATTGGTTTCTTCTATGCAAGCATACAAACATACTACAGCTACATCGTAGCGTACTACATCTTAGGAAACTTCGTTCAATTTGCATCGGGCGAGTTGCAGACAATCACAAACATAATAAAAACGTACAAAAATAAGTCTTTTTAATTTTCTTTAGAGTAACATTTTTTAATGGTGGCAATACCAACCTGCAGCGTATCACCAAAACGGTTACACTTTTTTCGACGCGCGGTAAGGAGGTTTTCTACTCTATATATATGAAACTCTTTGATCAATGTATACATAAAAATCAGAACGGGCTCACCTATCTAAACCAAATGTTTAGGCTTTGTTCGGAATATTTAGTAGACGGTTTATGTGAAGTTTCCACAAAATCGGTCGAGCGGTTCTTCATTTATCACACTTTATTTCACTTTATATGTAGCGAAGCACGTACCCACCCGCTGTTGGAATGTTATCATATGTCCCCCTGCAGTTCACGATATAAAATACGCTTAGCCAAGTTAGCAGAGAATCTTTATAATATTGTTACTAGAACAAGCTCACCTGGCTTTCTGCAACTCAATCTGTCCCTCCAGAGTCTTGGCCAGGTATATAACGAACAGCTGTGACAATGCCACTCCCAGTGCGACACTCGCGATCGTATACAGGTTCCTCTCAGCCCAGGACCTCACCACTTCAATACACCCGCTCGTCCACACGCGTTTGCTGGCTTCCGCTACCTGTTGAAGTTTACATAAGGTAGAAAACAAACATCTTTTAATCTTATGCGGGCCAAGGTACCAAGGGTGTTATTGGAATTGTTTCATAATTACAATTGCATTGTGCCATAATGCTCGTTTAACATAGGTCAGATTTAGACTTAATGTTAACAGATTACCAAATCTGACAAAGAGTTACCATTGAATTACCATTGAATTGAATAGAGGTTACCATTTATTTACCATATATATATACCATTAATAACTCTAAAACAATTCTAATGACAGGCTTTGGTCCCGGAATGATCAGTTATTAAAATCCCTACACATATTAAAAATAAGAAAGTGTTTGTTGGTTTGTTAGTTTCTTTGTCCTCCTAAGTGACTGACAGTGATCTACTTAAAATTTTGTAAAAAGATACTATGAGGTCCAGAAAGTGGTGATGGCCGGGAAAATGGAATGTCAAAATATTTGTACAAATACGAAACCGCGTATCATTACGGAACCCCACAATTCGCGTGTATTGTGGGGTTCCTAATCCCAACTAATATTATAAATGTGAAAGTAACTCTGTCTGTCTCGCTTTCACGTCATAACTACTGAACCGATTTGGATGAAATTTGGTACATAGGTAGATATATACTTTTTAACCGACTTCGAAAAAGTAGTTCCCCATTGGATTATCATGATAGTAAAATGGGGAACTACGCGGGTGAAACAGCGGAGCACGGCTAGTAATAAATCGCTTACAGGATAGTTCTGCGCTCCGTAGCCGCACATGATGTTGACCAGGCCCGACGATATGTCGGTAGCGTTGATACAGCAAGAGAACGGAACACCGCACTTCTCCACCGAGGGAGACGAACAGTTGAAGTACTCGTTCTTAGACCAGTCCATGTAGCCGTCAGACGTGAGACCGCAGCAGTGGAACTGTCAAAATAACCACGCACATATTATAAACGGAAAAGTGTTTGTTGTTTTTTTTATCGTTCTTTTCTTTAAAAACTAAAGGAAGGAGAGACTTGATTTTATGAACAGGGATTATTCGAAGTCGCGAGAGTGCCATAGGCTACGATTTTCTTGGAAAAACAATAATGCGTAAACGAGTAAAACGAATGAAGCCGCGTGTAGCTCTATATCATCATACCACTACTGGTCACTGGTCTCCCCTATGTCAGAGTTGCAGATAATTCAGCCCCAAACAAACATACTGAAGAACCAACCCAACCATGATGGCTAAGGTTAAACAAGTAGAGTAGCGTAATAACGTGAATGGTTAATGGTAACTATTTTCGAAAATCATGATTCAAATCCGATGGACACTGCCGTAAAGTTGCAATCAAACAACTCACTGCATTATTCGACGGTACCAGACAATCATGAAACGATAGAAGGTAACTCACATCGCTCTGTGCGAAGTCAATGAAGTTCTGCAAGTCTGGGTCGTCTCTATACGCGTGTACCACTCGCTCAGTGAAGCTCAGCTCCAGCAGAGGATGCAGAGATCGCGGGAACACGAACCCACATACCGCCCCTCCCATCTCCACGAGAAATAGGATCAGCAGACATAGGGAGTACTAGAAATAACAAGCATGGATTATTTAACAGCTGCACTCCACGGTGTTTAATTACCAACTAAAAAGTAGCGGTATTTCGTCAAAATCTATTATACAGTCAGTAACTCGAATGTAGAAAAAACAGATATCCCTAAAATTTTAGAACTGGACCACATTTATACGAGTATAAGATCTGAGAGTAAATCAGATTTACAAAAATACGTAATTTGTACCCATTACACACGGTTACACAGATAAGTAATGAAATAACACTTAAAACTGTGGTTCCTTCGAACTTAACTGGACTGTACTTGGGAACTTACTTGTGATGCATCATTACAATGTGTTGCGTAAATTTAACGTTACATGTCACACTTTTTCAGCTATAAATAAAATTGTTCGTAAGAGAATATGGGCCCTGTAATCATACTTACAAATTTGAGCAAGCAAGTGTTTTCCCGAAGAGCTCCAACACATCCAGCAAAACTGACGATGAAGACCACCCCTCCAAGTAGAGCAATCAGCAGACTGATGTTCAGCATTACATCATACACTGTGTCTAGCTGTAATTGTAAATAGCTATTTTAATTCTTACTCTTGGCTATTCAAATCAATTAATACACATGTAACTTTGTGGTTCTACATCCTAAACTACACTCTAAAAAACTTTTCATCCTTCATTTAAACTAGAATGTCAATAATTATAACACTATTTCTGTATCAAAATTAATGATTTCTCATTTTTTTTTACAATACTTACTTTTATCAAACCAGTGGCCTGCCATTTGTCAATGAAAGCGTACAGACCAACACCTACAAGTAGACTGCCAAGTAACTGAAACATAAATAATGATGCTCTCATATCAATCTTAAAAGATAAATTATATGACTATTAAAACCTGACAGCAATGAAGAAAGACTACACTATTATCACTCCATAAATCTTAAACCATATCTGCCCCGTGTCAGGCGTGCAATCAATGGCTTCAGAGGTATATTCTTTCAAGCAAAATAAGTATCTTAAAAAATCTTAAGGCCTTCTCTAAGTAATTATAAATATGGGTAAATAAATAAAAAAAATATTTAAAAAATGAAGACATATGATTCTTCCATTTAAACGATAGACTAAGATTGATCATCTTAGATAATATATAAGTCCTTTAGTATATTATAACAGATAATGACTCCTATAAGTTACATCTCCTATATATCTTACATACATGGGTACAACATTTTTATAATATCATCCTTTGTTATACAATGAAATGCTTTCTGAATAAATGCAATGAGCAGAATTTGCGGTTTTAATTGCTTTCCTGCCTTTGTGAATGAGTTTATACTGTTGTTATCTACAGCGGATGCAGACAGGAACGTGAGAACCCAGTATAAATAGGTATAATTCCCACATATACCTACAAAAACATCTATGATTCACCCAAAACAATGGTATACGCCTGATCAGGAAAAAGCTTTATTATTAATACATTTTGCGACATACCCAAACTCAGCGAATCCTATTGAGGTAAAATCAACTCCTAGAGGATATTAAAACGTAACAACATACCCAAAAAATGAAGTTCAGGACAAAAATCATATATTTCACACAGCCACTAACGTAGGTGAAATTTGGCCCCCTACGCCGATGCATCCTTATTTGAGGATCCATTATGAATTGGAAAGTTGTACGAGATCACTGAGGAAATGCTCTTTAATGCTTTTCTTTACATTTATTCATAATACATTTAATTTTTTGTGAAAATTGAGCAATTTTTTGACCACCATCAACCAACCCAATCCATCCCTTTCTTTCTGCTGTCAACGTCAAAATTGTCAAACTCAGTATTTTGTATTAGCCATCATACTCCTTGTATTGTGCCAGATTTCAAGTTGTTTCAATTTTCTAGACAGAAAATAACAATAATCAATCGATAAAGTCAAATATCACGTTATGAGTTTATGAGTTGTCGTCATGGTCAAGTCATGTCACGTGCCCTAGTAGAGCGGTAGAGACTCTACTAGAGTTTCTATGAAGATTTCCCTTCAACACGTAAACTACAGCGTATTTTATCTACTGTTCACACTTGTGCACATAAACACTACGTTAATGGTCAACAATCTATCAATAAAAGTTAAAGAACCAGTAGTTTTTCAATAAATACACAGACGAAGATGCCATTTTTTTTTTAGAGAACGCGGGAATACTCATCCGACACGCTTAAATGACTCGTGTGAGCAATAGACAAGTGTATTTTCTATAAATTCTGTTTTTTAAGGAAATTCCCGCCAAAATGTCAGAAATGTCAGAACAAATGTCAATATCCATGTTTTGTGTTTGTGTACAATTTAATAATTTTATATTATAATTTGATTTTTTGATTCCTGTAGTATTTTAAAAAAATATCGTGTTTGTATTTCTTCGTTGAATATCAACAAAAAATGGATGTAGCAGACACATACGCTACACAAAGCCAAGTGAAAGACGAAGTTGGTGTTCGATGCCAGAAGCTGTTTCAAGATTTTCTTGAAGAGTGAGTACTATTATTGCGCGTTATTATAAATCAAAATAACGCTACCCTTCAGCACCTTGATATGAGTTGTTCTATACTCGCTACTCCTATAAATACTCAAATTCATCACACAAAGCCAAACTAACCTTTAAACGTTGTTTTTATTGCGGTGTTTAAACATTGTATGCTTTTTATAGATTCAAAGAAGACAATGAAATTAAATACGAAAAACCGGCGAAAGAACTATTAAAACTCGAACTGAGCACACTCGAAGTCAGTTTTGACGACGTAGAAAAGTACAATCAGAATTTAGCCACTACTATCATCGAAGAATACTATCGCATCTATCCATTTCTGAACCAGGCAATATTTAACTACATCTTAAGTTTAGCTGATAGTGGTGTAAAGAAGGGTTTGCAAAACAAAGAATGTTACGTATCATTTGTTGATGTGCCAACAAGGCATAAAGTGAGAGAATTGACAACTGCAAAAATTGGTACATTAATCAGAATCTCAGGGCAAATTGTGAGGACACATCCTGTTCACCCCGAGCTGGTTTTGGGGACATTTGTGTGTCTGGATTGTCAGACGGTTATAAAGAATGTTGAACAGCAGTTTAAGGTATGTGCCCAATAATATAAATATTAAATAATAAATAGTTCAAAGATGAAGATATAGAATACATTTTAACAATAGTTTTAGTATTTGTGAACTAGATTTTATTTTGTATGGGAGTATAATTGTGTAGTAAGACTGGAATTAATATAGTAATTGTACATAAAAACATGAATTACTAAAAATTGCCGTGACAGCAAAAACCTATTGCAAATCTATGAAGGCATATTTTTGACAGTCAAAATTTAATGCAATTCATCATAAATGTCCTTTACATAATAATATAGTATGCACATTATAGGCATATTGATTTAGAGCTGCTCATATTTAAATAATAAATTAATAATGTGGCTCTCTTATTACTTATGCAGTACACAATCCCAACAATATGCCGAAACCCAGTATGTGCAAATCGGCGTCGATTCATGCTGGATGCCGACAAGTCGATATTTGTGGACTTCCAAAAAATCAGAATACAGGAAACACAGGCTGAGTTACCAAGAGGATGCATCCCAAGGTCATTAGAAGTCATCCTGAGAGCTGAGGCTGTGGAATCTGTTCAGGTAACATACCATAGTTCTGGTTTACTTACTAGCCATTTATATTTTTTGTTTATCTCTATAAGAGACTTATAGAAACTGTTTGTTACTGGCTCCTATTAAGAAACAATGAAAGTTACACAAATGCAACTAAAATGTTTAGTAGTTTTTCTGAAAAATGTTTTAATAGTAAAATATCAGTAAATTTTGATGGAAATCAGTTTTACAGTTAATTGCAAGACTAATTGTTGGCTAAAATTAAACTTACCCTATAGTTATTTTAGGTCTTCTTTAAAATTGAAATTAATGTGCTCTTATTTTGTAGTATGTAGTGGCAACTGGTGATTTGTCAATAAGAAGTGTATATGCGCCGAAATACTATGTTACTATGTATATTTTTTTTTTTTATCTATTTAAGGCTTATTCGCTTAGCGAATATGTCGCCAAATATTGAATTACAATCAAATAAACTATATATCAATCTGTACGCATTCTATTTAAAACTAATTTGTAAAGCATTCTGGCTGTATCCGAAGTGGGCTCAGCCAGAATGCTATTACAATACCCCATCTGACATAGACAATTATCAGGGATAACTCTGGCTCTAAGGTTCGCGTTCCAGCCACACTCCAGCAAAATATGTTGCATATCATCTATACTGTCACAAAAATCGCACTTTGGGTTATCCACTTTTTTCATGACATAGGCGAATTTATTACATGGAGTATGCCCGGAACGAAGTCTCAAGGCCATAACAGTATCGTTTCTGTCCATATTAGACTGCTCTATCCATGTGTTTCTCAGGGCGTGTGGTTGAATCGTTTTATACCAAATACCTTACTATGTATATTTAGTTCAAGAAGATTGCTGGGCACAGTACTATATGCAGCATGGCCAGAGTACCTAGTTTAATTTAATCTCTTTCAATCCAGGCTGGTGACCGATATGATTTTACGGGTACCCTCATAGTAGTGCCAGATGTGGGATCTCTGTCGCTGCCCGGTGCTAAGGCAGAGCTGACCACTCGTACCAAACTAGCCAATGAGGGACAGATGGAAGGAATCAAGGGATTAAAGGCACTCGGTGTGAGAGAGCTGCATTATAAGTAAGTATTTATGTACATCTAGCAGTATCTCTTCTGGTCCGATTGTAGAATGGTTGTGAGTTGTTGAGTAAAACTGTTAGATCAGCCAAATTTTGAAGCAGTCAAAATATATAATCAATATAATCGATTGAGTTTATATATACATATACGCGCGAATTACAGCATCAGCAAGAAAATGAGCAGGTCTTGATCACACTATAGAGGGCTTGACAGCAGAACTCTGTCAGCTTACTATGCGTCGAGGTCTAGAATAGTACTGGCGACAATAAAGCGAGGGTTGGGCTTGGTAGCTCAGACTATAGTTATATGTATATGTATGCTATGATGCGTGTAAATATTGCAGGACTGCGTTCCTAGCATGCAGCGTGCAAGCGATCTCGCGTCGATTCGGATCCGCAGAGATGGGCACCGACGATCTCACCACCGAGGACATGCGGAAACAGATGACAGATAAGGAGTGGGACAAGGTATATTATATCAGCAACTTTAACTCATGTTACACCTGGCAACAATTGTTTTAAGCATTAAGGCTGCCATTTAGAACCTAGCATAGGTGTTAGTTATAAGTACTTTCTCAATTGTTATCAATATGACTATATCATGATATTTTTTTAACCATCTTCAAAACAGAGAATGTTCTCAATTTGTTGAAATATGTTCCCCAATTTCTCTGAGCTGGCTGTAAAGAATTTTTTGCTTGAAAGGGTTTGCAATTCAACGACACTCTCCTTTTATTGGGAGAAATAATCACCCATATCGAATAAATCCCACAATCGACAATCTCCAACAACTACGAGTAAAAAATAATAATTCATAGAACCCAAACAACCTGGTTTCATTAAGATATGAAAACCTATCACTACAGCATGAAAATTTGTGTCTTCTTCTTTTATTTAGTAATTTATATATTATATGTTTCCATGCTCCTAATTTGTATCGTATGTTATGGTGTTTATTTATCTGTGAATCCATTTGTATGTATAATTTGTTCATTTATCACATATGTTTATTTAATGTAATATTTTAAGGCCTCTCTAATTTTATATTATTCATTTACGTGCATGGTTGCCTGGAAGAGATCGCTTTAAGCGATAAGGCCGCCATTAAGAAACCTAGTATATACTTGTAAGTTTTTATTTGGTATAATTTTTTATTGTTAAGCTGGTTTTTTAATCAAGAGTTGTCTTATCTTATCTTAAAACATACAAACTGACAGACGAAAGAACATTTAGAAATACTCGAAGCAGAGATGCTTTGCTCATTCGGTCAATTAATATAACAAATTCCTTGCAGGTATACGAAATGTCTCGAGACCGGAACTTATACAACAATCTGATCACAAGTCTTTTCCCGAGCATTCATGGCAACAACGAGGTTAAACGAGGCATACTTCTCATGTTATTTGGAGGAGTCGCCAAGACTACCATGGAAGGTATGAAACTAAGGCCTTACTGTGTAACCACAGCAATCGGTATAAAAATCTGGTATTTTTAGTAGGAACTCTACATTACATTCACTCGAAATGGGTTTCGAATTTCCTTCAATTTCCACAAATGAAATGTGCCATCCTGCTCGCACCAGTTGCAAATATTATCCGTCCAAGTGGGACGCACATGACACTGCGGAAACAGATGATGGTTAAAGAATATGTGATAAGGATTGCATTAGCTTATAAAGTAAACGCTCTGGTAGATATGTTACGATTACTCCTATTACAAAATTCTTTGTTGTTACAAAAATAGAACATAAATACAATAAATAAAACAAAAACCAGCAACAAAGATACCTTAGAGGCTGACAATGCTATTTAAAAAAGTAGAGCGAAGCGAGGAGAATAAATATCGAAATAGTGTTATTGAAACGTAGCTATACGTGTTCATATTTTTATAAGCAACTAATAAAAAATATTTAGTATTAGAGAATCTGAATCTTTTATTTATATCAATACTGGGACGGCCATGTTTGTAAAATAAGTTTGCATAATTTTTTTTTGCATAAAAGTACCAAACTTAAATTTCTTAAAAAAAAAAACTCCAGTGATATCCTGGGAAGTATACCCATTGAATAGTATGCAGTCGACCGATGTCACTGGAGAGTTGTTGAAGAACTTACCACTTGTGTATTGTGCAGGTACAACACTCCGCGGCGACATCAATGTGTGCATAGTCGGTGACCCGTCGACAGCCAAGTCTCAACTGCTGAAGCAGGTGAGCGAGATGACGCCCCGTGCAGTCTACACTAGTGGCAAGGCATCTTCCGCCGCCGGTCTCACTGCCGCCGTCGTCAAGGTAATAAAAATGATGACGAGCTAATAAATATTGCTTAATAATAAGGGCTTCATAATAATGGCTTAATAATACGCGCTTAATTAATAATGGCTTAATAATGGTTTAATAATTTCCACAAGGAAAGGATCACAATCTATGACTTCGTTTATTATGGGACAGGATTAATATAAAAACTGTTTTAGTGACTAGAAACAAAAATAACTCATGAAATTACTTTTCATTTGTAAGTGTATGTGCATGAACAATAAACCTCAAGCGGGAAGAAAGAATATCTCCCCCACATAGAATAAAATTATTATGTATATGTCCAGTTTTTGTAATTAAATTAAGAGATTGGTCTTGCCCGACTTTGTTGTAAGTACAAAAGGATAAACTTCCAATTCACCCCCATTATCCACTCACAGGACGAAGAATCGTTCGACTTCGTGATCGAGGCAGGCGCGCTCATGTTGGCTGACAACGGCGTGTGTTGTATCGACGAGTTTGACAAGATGGACCCCGCCGACCAGGTGGCCATACACGAAGCTATGGAGCAACAGACTATATCTATTGCCAAGGTATACACCTATAACTTATCAAATCAAATTATTTAATATTTATTTCATGGATTCCTTATGTCCTTTGATACATAGCTAATTAAAGATACCGGGAGCGGCAGGATCTTATGCGTTAAACTAAAAACTAATAAACCAGCTGCCCTTGCGGTGATACCCGCCCAAATATTTGATAATCCCATGGGAACACTGCGTTTCTGTGGATTTAAATGTGACCTACGAATCAATTCACAATATAAGCTATCTAAGTAAACAATTAGAATCTGCCATCATCATTTCAATTCAAATTTTTAGCTGTTACGGTTCATGAGATAATGTTTATAGACAGGCAAACGGACGGTCAATGATGTCTTAGTAATTGGGTCCCGTCTTCACCCTTTAGATACGGAACCCTAAAATGTATGAAACAGTTAATAACTTTGTAAACTATTTGTTTTTCATTACAATGCTAACTGTAGAACGTGTCTCTCCAGCTGTATAAAGATAATCAGAAGCATGTTGTTTATTAATAATTTAGGTGATGAAAAGTTGGTATCAGGGCCCCAAGACACAGGCTTTGACAGTTTGGTGCCCACCAGAATGATTGCACTTTATTTAGGAAAATGATATTGCTTGATTTATATGCACCTAGCTTAATGTGTGCCCAGTGATGTTACATTTTTATCAATTAATAATTGTTCCACTTGTGGACTAGATGTAATAAAGTTCTTGTCTATTTGATGTTATATAGATTTCGTTAGGTAACTAACGCGTGTTTGATTCATTTTTTTTGACGGGTTTTCACACTTACTAAGTTGTTGGAAAGGTCCAAGGTCCGTTCGTATCTTCAACAATGACACGACTCATTTCCCCGATGGAGTTCACCGAATGTGAACGAAACGATACGAGTAGTTGGACCTTTCCAACGATCAGGTACGCGTTAAAATCCTTCTTCTCAAACGAAATATAGATTTCATTCATTTATTCTGTTCCCAGGCCGGAGTCCGCGCCACTCTAAACGCCCGCACCTCAATCCTCGCCGCAGCCAACCCAGTAGGAGGTCGCTACGATCGAGCCAAATCTCTTCAGCAAAACGTGGCTCTCTCAGCACCCATCATGTCTCGCTTCGATCTATTCTTCATATTAATAGACGAAACCAGTGAAATGGTAGACTACGCCATAGCGAGGAAGATTGTAGATCTACATTGTAATAAAGAAGAGACCTATGACTGTGTGTATTCGAGGGAAGATTTGCTGAGATATATTGCGTTCGCGAGAAGTTTCAAGCCTATGATTACCGAGGTAAGACAGTATTTGATTTGCGATTACTGAAGTCAGTTATCACGTGATTACTGAAGCTAACCAGAAATAAATGTCATAATTACTAAATGAGGTAAGATAAAACCAAAAATCAGGTAGTGCAGGCGTAACATATGTCTTGTAAATAACATAACGCATTCATTGTACACGTCTCACAAGGTAATACGACTGTACGTATAGTGGTTTCATTTTACGCCTTGGTTTTAGTTTGCATTCATTAGTGAGTTTTTCGAGCGTGTCTAACCGCACGCAACCCGATGCGATGGGTGCGACGCAGGCGCAGAGTTCACCGTTTACCCGGTGTTTACGAACGAGAGAGCCAAAACAATTGAACGATCTGTGTTACTGATTACTTAACATGTTTTAGTGATGTTAAGATAATAAAAGATATCGTAGTACCTGTAAGTTGTTTTTCGCCAGTAATTGGCAAGCGGACGTTCTACCTATTTAGGAAAATATTATTTAAGTATATTAAGCTGAAGAACATATTTCTTTCTGTCAAAATTAGGTTGCATGTGGTGCGTTCAAACGCAAATCTATCTCGATCTTTGAGTTGGAGTCGGGTTACGAGAAACACACATTTCATGTAATATTTATAGTTATTGTTGTGTTTGACGAAATAAATCATTCATTCGTCTACTTAAAAAATAATATATATGAATGTATGTGAGCAGGAGGCCGGTGAGCTCCTCGTGGAGTACTACTCGGTGCTGCGGTCCCGGGACGGCACCGCGGGCGGCGCGGGCGCGTGGCGGATCACAGTGCGCCAGCTGGAGTCCATGGTGCGGCTCGCGGAGGCCATGGCCAAGATGCACTGCAGCGGACACGTGGGCACGCAACACGTGCACGAAGCGTACAGGTGGGCTTACCTTGTTAGTGATGATGGTCGAGTGGGCAGAGGGGTCGATTGCCGTGCCAAACGTACGAGGTTCGATCCCACGAAACATGCAAAGAGTCGGAGCTACAGGTGAAGGAAAACATTGTCAGGAAACCAAGCATGGTGGTAGGGCGTTTCCTATCGCTCGTCTGGCTAACTACCACCCTCGAGTTGTTAAATCTGTCAAACAGCGTGTTTGTGTGTAAACAATACCTAACGGTGTGTTCCAGCAGCCTTCCTTGAGAGCCAGTGTATTCCAGACTAGGCATGCTCTATCTAGGGCTACAATATCGCTGACTTCCGTGGTCGTGCGAACTTGTGGTCAAATGCCTAGCTGTGCAGGATAAAAAAACTACCTATCACCAAACTGACCACTGGCATGTATTTTATGGACTTTATTCACTAGGAAATGACTTTTTGTCGATTTGAAGCGCCTGGTGTGATACCGGGAACAAGAATTGACAATACAATACAATAATTCTTTATTGTCACCACAAAAATACAACACAAAAAGAATACAACAAACAAATAACGTGGCACAAAACGCGGTCTTATCTCTAAAAAAGCGATCTCTTCCAGACAACCTTTATAGGAATGGAACATAATAATAAAATTTAGCGTAGACGGTGGTGCAAAACAGATATGAGAAATATAAATAAAAATAGTAATGAATGCAACATACAAGAGTACATATAATAATATCATACATAAAACTAACAACTAACTACTTATATATATTCAATTAAGGAATAACAGGACACTAATAAAAATAGAATATTATCCCATCACTAATATTACTTCCATGGACTCTACCATCAGCGCAAAAATGGCGGAAATCAAATGAATCAGTTGTCACTTTGACAACCTGAAGTCCAGCGTACATGCTTGTATAAATCAGGTCAGTTTAAAAACCGCAGAGACTATAAAGCCTACAGTAAGAATTTATAAATTTGACGAGTCTGTGTGTATGTTATCTGTGGTATCATAGCTCCCGAACGGATGGACCGATTTTGATTGAAAGTCGGAAGTGCTCTTAGCTATGTTTGATGAAAATCTGTCGCAAGATGGCCGCCACGACAAAATGGCGATGTCGGGGGTTATCAAAAAATTTAATTCTACTTGTTTTCCCTAATATATTTTATTTCTATTTCTAATTTTATTTTCAGGTTATTGAACAAGTCCATCATCAGAGTGGAACAGCCTGATATCCACCTGGACGAAGAGGATCCTCAGTACGAACCTGCTATGGACGTCGATCAAGACATACCCAATGGAACTGCAGGTATAATCTATTGAGCGCTTCGGCAGAGACAGATATACACTTTGAAGTATCTTGAACCCAGTCACACTAAAACAAGGAAGAAGAATGATATGGAACAAATATGTAAATGAAATAGACAGAGGTTATCTTCTCAATTTTTTGTAAAATTCCTTATGACAAAGGTGTTAAGATCTGGTCAAAAGTTTTTGTGGAGCGTGGTCCGACATAGTTCCACTAGCTGTCAGGGCGTATTTCTTCGCGGGCGTATTTCAGGGCGTATAGATTCAGCGCCCTGGGCCTTATTTTCGAAACGTTCGTATGAATATAAAATACCCAGGAACGATTTTAATAAAACATGTATGGAATTAGGTGTCAGTTTTTCAGTATTGAACGTTTCAGTATACCTATATTCTCAACATTTCAGAGACTCCAGTGAACGGCGACTCTGCGTCGCGCAAGAAGTTGACGCTGTCTTTCGAAGAGTACAAATCGCTGAGCGATATGCTGGTAGTGTATATGAGGAAAGAAGAACAAGAGGCCGAGACTAGAGGTGACTATATATACGAGTATAACTAGCTGCGCCCTGCGATTTTACCCGTGGTGAACATTTTGATTATTCCATTGAAACACTTCACTTTAACGGTATCAAAAGTAACCTGTGTGTTAATTCAGGATAGAAGCTATCTTTTTGCCAAGTTTTATCTAAATCCAGTCAACCTTTACAGCGTAAATGAGTACCAAACTTACAAATAATCATATCATAATAATTATGCGACTAAAAAAAACACAACTTCTTTTCCAACTTTTTTCGTGTTATCTTACATTGGAAATTGGATATATTATGTGATTTGCCTTGGCAAGTTTATCTCGTTTACATCTTGTATCAAGCTGCCGTAACAAACAAGTCAACTGTTCACTGCGAGAGTCGCGAGCGAACTGCCGAACCGAAATCCAAAATGTCTCCTGCCCCCCACCCCGCTACACTTGTACGTCAGACTCCCCCCGCAAACCTCTCACCGCGCGGGTGAGTTAAGTTTTTTAATATATATCTTATAATAATCTCGTTTTTCTAGATTCTGAGAGCGCCGGCATGCGCAAAAGCGCTGTAGTGAGCTGGTACTTAGAGCAACTAGTCTCGCAGGGGACCATAGAGAACGAGGACGAACTGCTGGAGAGGAAGACTCTCGTGGAGAAGGTCATAGACCGGCTCATGTACCATGTAAGTTATAAATAAATGGAAACATTGAAGAGAAAACTTACTTTCTTTAGAAATAGACTTAACAAAATAGTCACAACCGATAATTGTTCGTTCGTTTTAGTTAGTTTTGTTTCAAGTAGGGTTGCTTTTTTTATTAGTATTAGTTTGGTTGCGCCAATCTATTTTTTATAATATTAGTTCTCTCCATCCAAAGGTTGCCTGGAAGAAATAGATTTAGGCGATAAGGCCGCCCAGTGTACTACCATTGTATAGATTTGTCTTGCTGTATATTTTATTTTTGTTTGGTGTGCAATAAAGCTATATTCATTCATTTAGCCATTCAATTGCAACAGTAAAAAATGAGCTGATGATCATCAGAAGGTTGAGCGGATCTTCTTAAATGATAGCTTAAAATCATCTTCATTACGTGAGCTTTCAAAAATGCCTGAAACAATTGTGATAAAAAAAAATGTTTGCACAAATTTAAAAATATTAGCTATTTACATTTAAAATCTAAATTACTCGTACTTCACCCATAGTGATACATTTATATGAGACCCGTCTACGGAAACCTAAATCCTTTCAAACAAAAATTTCGTTCCAATTTCAAATTGGTCCAAAGTCGATGAAAAATCTGGTAGAATACATAATAAATCCTACAAATTAAGAATCCTCCCCCTTATTTGAAGTGCATTATAAATAATTTATTTACAGGACCAAGTAATAATCCCCCTCTCGACGAGCGGCCTGCGAGCGTCGCAGCGGTCAGCGGAACAGGAGACAGAAGACGATCCACTGCTGGTCGTCCACCCGAACTATGTCGTCGATACGTAGAACTACAACTCAACGCTTATAACAGTTATAAAATGTGCGAACCTTGAGAGTAGGCCTCCAAATATATCGGTTTCACGATACTGTTCTCAAGTGACCGTTGGCGCCATCTGTTATGATTTGACGAGAATTAATTCACAACATTACTCAATCGACCATGGCGCCAGTTGTGGCACTGTATTATTGTAATTATTTAGTTTTTAATTTAATGTCAGGTCTGTCTACAATAAATAATTAATAATTCAATCACTCATAATAACTTGAGAACTTGCACAATTTACAGAGTGAAGGCCAACGAAGATACAAAAAAATACTCTGATTGTGTCTTACTAGACAAGACAGAGATGTGCCTTTTGTGATTTTTGATTTGCTACCATAAAAGACCGCAGATATCTAGTAAATGGGTAAATTTGCACCTATTTACCAAGTCTTTGTCTACAACTAATCGGACTACCTAACGTAAATATGGACAAATTAAAAAAGGTGCTTATTTTTGGGATTTTCGTATATTTTATGGTGAAACAGCGATGCGAGTTACTTTAAGAACTGATTTATCCACCTATCTCTATCGTACCTCTTTTAACACATGTTTAGTTGTAACATTTAGATTTTAAGTTTACAATTTTGAATAATAAAATCGTTTTTTAATCAAATTGTATTGGTTTGTCTTCAGAATCTTAATCTCGACAGGCCTTTGAGAGATTTCGTTCATAAGGTAGAATGTTTAATACGTGAGGCTCGGAAGGGGGTTTGGCAAAAATCACGAAATATCCCAAGGGGAGGAGGTGTAGTAAGATATCGTGTAGTTATTTAAGCGCGCGGACGGCCCCTTATTTAAAATTGAATACCGCATCTTTCAATAACTGGTTGAATAAGCTAATTTAACAATTAACATTAAATAATGTAACAGTACGATGGCACATATCACATTTATTGCACTTACAATAATTCAACATCGCTCAAACACTTTATACAAATCATTCAGAGCTGCTATCTGCAATATAGCTCCGTTAGTCACAAAGTTACTCGGTGGTAGGAAATTCCTCCTTATAGCGGGGAATATAACATGTTCCTGCTTCCAATGTTCGCTTCTCTCAGACTCTGGACAAGAAGCAGGGTTGCACTGCGAGTAGAATATAGCTGTTTGACGACAGAATGTATCGAAACACTCCTTTTCAGAGTCCCAGTTCACTTCGGTGACTAGTTTGACTAGGTAGGTGGGAAGGGCGCCCATGAAGGGAGTGTGACCATCTGTACATAAAATAACATTACAGTAATCATCAGTCAGAAGACGTTCACTGCCGAACATAGGTCTACTCCTTAGAACGCCATCGTAAATGACAAGCTGCCTATTGCATCCACTGGTTATTTGTAACTTTCACTATATTGTCGGTTAACTTAGTGGTAGGCTTAATACAGCATTAGTTTAATGTTATTTATTTAATCTTCGTTTGTTACACTGACTGTCGTGGCGTGGAAGCAATCGCTCTATGTGATAAGGGCGGCCAATATAAATTCTGTCCGATTTATGAGTACCAAAAGGCATATCAATTATGTTGTTTTAATTGTAATTTAAGTTCAAATGGTTTTTGATGTGCAATAAACTTAAATTATTGTAAATTATGAATATAAAATATGTCATAATTTAAGTGTAGTATAGTGTAAAATCTTATATATCAAAGGTTATATAAGATCTTTACAAATAGCTTAAGTTAAAAGTAAATCTTTTCCTGCGTTCCACCACTGGAACAAATTAAGAGTAAAAAAATGTTATGCACGAGACAAAAAATTTAAAATACGCACCCAATAGCAAAGGCAACGCCAGTAACTCTCCTTTGTCGTTGATTTCAAGCGAGAAATACTCGAATAACATCGCACGTTTACTGACCAACAGTTCGGTCATCTGCTGAGCCACTTCTCTAAATTCACCTGAAATAATAACATTACTGAAATAATAATATTTTCATTACTTTTTTTATTTTGGCACCTACAGCAGGATTGTCTACACCAAAGGAACAACAATCACTATGGAACCAACATAGAGATCGATATAATTAAATCAGGTCCCCTTATCTCTAATCAGGTCCTTTCTAAATCTTAACTTTTATGCTGAGTGATAAATTTAAATAATTATAGTGAATCCTATCACAGGCAATATTTCCGTTACAGTGCCAAGGTCAGTAAAAATTGATAAAATACAAAAATCTATATATTTTTGCGAATGGCCACATGAGGACATGAATACTGATCACGTCATCCTGTGAACACTAATGTAGCAGCTGTAATCCGTGACGTTGTGGAATACGAGTATATATTTTTAGCCACAAGCTCGCTCGACCACGGAAGTCAGACTCACTAGCCCTAGATGGAGCATACCTAGTCTGGAATACACTGCCTCTCAAGAAAAGCTGTCGGAACACACCGTTAGGTGCTTGGCGAATGATTTTACAACTTGAGGGTGATAGCTAGCCAGGCTAGCGATAGGAAACGCCAAATCGCGTCGTTGATACTCATCCTTACGCTGTAACAGTATTGATATCCCTTTCGCGCAACAACGCCATTATCGTGCCATCTCACTTACACAAACCATTCGCGTTGTGCGGCAAACGATATATATGATGCTATAATGGTGGCATTAGCGAAACATACTATCTACTGTGTTGTAAATTTAAACAGTTAAAAGTGATAAGTTATCACCACCGATGCCTGGGTAAGTTCCGAATATGACTATTCTGTAAATACGGCCGCGTTGTCAATATCAAGCAGCGTAATAATATTGGTAGTGTAACACGCCTTGTCTTTTTGAAATGATCGAGTCGACTCGTAGCTTCGAAGGCGGTTGGCGCCGCTCGTAGGTAGGTGCAGCGAGAGCTAGCGGAGAGGTGAGGTAGTGACTACTGAGGCCCTGTCCTGACTTGTCGGCGTGACAGCGGCGCGGTATCTGCATGCTCGATTTACCAAAACTTTACCGCAATGCATTTGACGATAAAATTAGGTCCTTACATATGAAATTGGCGTTTTGTCGTACTGGCCACTTTGATCTCAAATATCTCTTCTTTGGTTAGGGATTCAAATTTCAAATGTATACATCTACAACCACCATGCTATGGTTTCCTCACGATGTTTTCCTTCACCGGTAGCTCAGGCTCTTTTTGCATGTTTCGTGGGATAGAACCTCGTACCTTTTGCACGGCAATCGACCATCATCGCTACAAAGAATCATTAAAACTCACCCAATTCAGGATTCCATTCCTCATCTTGCGTCAATCCTAGTACAAATAGTTCTTCTAGAGGAAGTGGATTGGAGAGCTTTATCAGGCCGAAGTTTTGGAAGTCGTACAGCATCGTCTCGTAAAATAACTCTTCACTGAAAAAATATATACAAATCTGATATACGAGGTTTTAAATATATATGTATTTCTAAGTATGTATATCAGTGATCAGGTTACATAGCACAGGCTTTGCCTAGTTTGGGACCTGAACACCTTTGTGTGGATGTTGTCCCATATTATTATTAAATGGCCGCTCCATTCCACATACAATATTGCGATACCCAAGATGGGCTTTATGTGACATTCACCGCACCATACATTTGTTGTTATTTAAGATCTGTACGTATGTTGTGTCCATATTTTTGCTATAAATTATTTGAGTATTGTATTCTGACCGAGCGAGCGAAACGACCTAGCTTTCATCTGTTAGCAAATGTAATGGAAAAAAGTGATTACAGACTTGTACTACGGCAAGCGCCGATAGAACCTTCCGTTATTTAGATTTCAAAATCAAATCTCTAGATCGATATGAAAAAGATTTAAATGTGAACACTCGAGAAGTACAGTACTACGAAAAAGATATGTATTTAAATCGTGCCAGCCATCTCCGAGAAATCAGGTAACATAAACAAAATTTTTTTGGATGTCGCTAGAAAACAGACTTAGACGAAAAACAGACTTATTTAGCTAACTAAACATACATGTCGAATCTCACTTACGTCAATTTTGTAGTATCACATAAATACAGCTTCGTCGAATGTTGTATCAAGCACTTATAGCTATCAATACACGCTATAAAAATCAAATTGGCCAACACTTCTCGCAAATTCTTACTGCAACCGTTCTCCACGGCAAGCCTCAGTTGTTTAATGCTAGTTAATTTAGTTTCTATCCTTTCATAATGAAACTTCCTAGTTTTAAATGACTCTTTTGGATCTACGTAAGTGATATTCGCTTGGTCTGCCGCGTTCAATGTCCATTTGTCTTTTAATTTGTTAGTTTCTTTCGGTTCTTCGATTAGTGAATTTTGGACATCTGCCATTTCTGTGTCCGAAGCGTTTGCATCAAGTGCATTTTCTCCGCCATCTTGTAGATTTGCATTTGTATCAATATTATTAGTTTCTCGTTGACCATTTTGATTATGAATAGCGTTATTTGCATCTAAATCGATTTCCATTTCAGTGACGTTCCGAGAACTTTCTACAAAATTATTTTCTAATGCTATCTCATCATCATCTGTTATAATTTTCTTAGTCATAGTAGGGAAGAATTTGTCTATTTTCTGTGCGTCAGAATTGACTCGTACCAAATTGTGTGCGTATACTTTAGCTGCGTCTGTTGTTTTTTTTACAATCTCATCAACATTAGTCGCGCCTGGCAACCTCGCCTGTAATTGATAAACGCAAATGAATATACTAGAACTTTTTCAGTAAAAATGTCTATTTTGGAATTCATACAAGTACCCGTTATAAGGTATATCGAAAAGAACTGAAAATAAATCAACACCTACCGGAAGAAATCGCTCTAGACGATAGGGCTGTCTAATTGTATGCTGGTAAGCATACAATTTATTTAGGCTTTTATTTTAATTTAATAAATTATTTTTGACCTTAGAACATAATGTTCTCCATCTTTAACGCCGCAGTTCTTACCTGCGTATACATAACTCTGGTTGAATTACAACTCAGCAGTGTAGTTTCGATACAGCTCTTGATTTTCTCAATAATTTGTTCTTCATATAAAAATTGCACTTCGTGTTTCGTCGGATGTACATTCACGTCTACGTTTTTGGGATCTGGAACATGATTAATATGATTATGCAGGGTAATCAGCTAGTTTTATCGGAGAGGGGGCACAATACTTATTATTATGTAATTTACCAATAAGAAATAGATACTATAGGGCTAATTGCTGATTTATATTATACAAAAATCTGCTGTTGAATAGGATAAGTTTCTTGGCTGTCAAACACATAAGTTTTATTTTTTCCTGAACTCAGGGTTTGTCCCATAGTAAATTGCTAATACGAATGAGTATGATGATCTTTTTTGCTTTAATGTACTCCTAATATATACGTGAATAAATAAATACATAGCTATATACCAATTTCTCAAGAGCTTCTTATTTCTGTTTTCACATTTCACTTTATGCTATAAACAACTTACCTAATTTAATACTAAGATACACAAATGCATGTGCATTTTTCGGTAAATAAGTTGTGTATATGGAATCGACTGCTTTTCTTATTGCTGTAAAAAAAAATTGTGTATATTTTTATAAAACATCAAATCTTCCACAATTTTCTATTTCTAATTAAATATTATCTAATGAATCCATTGAATTGTCAGGAAATAAAGCGCAATGTAACATACGCGATAAATTAATCAAAACATATTTCATGTTACCTAATGAATCCACCAATCGATGATTAATAAAAAGTAGCATTGTTCCTTTCTTGTTGGAATAGTTTACATTAGTGATGTATCCGTGTAGGGAAAGCTTTAGAATGGGCTCTTCTAGTTTGATCTCCATTAGTTCTCGGGCTATGTTGTTGCCGTGGATCTAAACAAACACATACTAATAATTCTATAAACTTTTTTGCAATACCTAGACATCTCGATCTCTTAACTAATTTTGTTCAAATTCAGACTACCTATACAAATGAGTTTCGTTTAGATATATTATTGGAATAGGCCAATAAGGAGAGAAGTTCTCCACAAATCGAAAGTTTGCTAGGCAGGCATAAACAATTAAAAATATCAAATAATCACTAGTAATAAAATACGACTATAAGCATGTACAGACATCCAGACATACACAAATACACATTGAAAATGAAAAAAAAAAATTAGCCTGTGTTATTTCTTTGATATGACAAATTTAAAGCATAGACTAAAGATATCATAGACTAAAGCAATCATATCTTTCAATACACTTACAATTCTAACATTATCAATGACAGATGATTTGACAGGTGTCTTCAAGTCTGTATTTTCCCCAAATTTCTTCAAGGTGAACCCTACGTGGCTATTGTGAATCGCATACCCTCCCACCACTTCCAGTATATGCGTGTACTCCTCATTAGGGCTCCGTAGAGCTCTCTTACGGGTCAGCACGTTGTAGAATAGGTCTTCTACAGTGATTTGAGTTCCGTTGTTGCCGGCACACGCTTTTATTGGCCCTTTTAGTTTGCCATTTTCGTACGAAGCTCTGAAAATTAAACAATACTATAAATTCAGTTCTGCAGACACGCATTCTTTAATTATTTTACATTTACAAAACTTAGAGATCAATTATGATAAAATGAAATAGGAACACCTGTAAGGAACAACCCGCACAAAAAAATCCAAATCGAAACAGGCATCATTAAGTTTATGATCTATTTAAAAAAACTATATAACTATTTTTGATTAGGCTTTTATCAAGTCACAAGTAAAATCGGTTTTTAGGCTTAACTTGCTATATTCTAGGCTGCATACTATCTAACGCAAACCTGTCATCAGTAAAACAAAAGTTTTTAAAAGAACAAAAACTTGCAATTTCCATACTTGTACGCACACTTGTCAGCTGCAGTCTTTGTAAGGACCGTCAAGTGTGCAATATGGCTGATGCTGGCCAACGCTTCACCTCTGAAGCCATATGTGCTGATCTCTTGCAGATCTTCATACTTGGACAGCTTTGATGTGGTGAACCTCTCGCAGACTATTCCAAGATCATCGTACCTGATGCCTGTACCGTTGTCTTGGATCTGAAATGTTGGACGGCACAAATTTTGAAACGTTAGGATAAAGAATTATTCTACTACTTATTGGTATTTGTTTGAATATTAATTAATGATTTAAACTTTATTGGACACCAAAATAAGATGTAAGAAAAAAATACATAAGATGCATTGGGCGGCTTCATTGCATAGAGCAATTTCTTCCAGTAACTTAAATGATAGGTTTATCAGTTAAGTTTGTGGTAATTTTAGTCAGTAAACCTCTTTTCTTTTAAAAGAGATAACACATGCTCGATCCCAGGTTCAGGTATGTATGACCCTAAATTTTCTACTTTGCTAGCTTGGTTAGTGAGAGACACATGGCCAGCCAGTAGAACGCTATAAGCTTGAGGAACCGGGAATAGTACTCACTTGAAGATATTTCAGTCCTCCAGCTTTTACAGTTATAATTATATTTGTTGATTTTGCATCCAGGCTGAAACAATAGGAGAATTACATTAACCATTTAATCTGAATTGATTTTAAAAAGTTTAAATTGATATCATTTTCACAATACATTATGTCTATCAACTCAGTGTGCCTTTTGGTATATGCCTTCTCCAACTGTTTCCATTGCTCTCTATCCTCTGCTACTCTTGTCTGATATCAACCAAAGATCATCATGCCATACTTAGGATAACATATAAGTTCAAATTTCTACCTTTTTTTGTTATTAATATCAGACAAACATTTTGCTGTATGCGATATAGCTCCTCTTAAATATATACTTTATTCTGTATGTAGTATTTATTTTAATAGTGGTAACAGATATACATCGCAAGCGCGCAGCTTACACCGAGAGGGGCCACCTCCCCTTTGCCCCGCACGGCACACCCGCGCGCCTGACAACACTGCATATTAGTTAGTTAGTGTGAGTGAGTACCGCATTTGTACAACACACGCGCATTGCGCATTTTCGTGACTCGCACCTAACTACAGGAAACTTTAAAAAGGTTTGCGCATACTGCATGTAATATGGTCCCGTTTTTAGGAACCTTAAAAAGAAGTAAGGATTTAATTAATATACTTACATACCTGTTTTCAATCAGTTCTTTCAACGCGTTTGCCGGTCTTTGCACAATTTCACCAGCGGCAATGCGATTCACAACTTCTTTACTAAGTTTACGTATAATTCCCGGTTCTGCCATCACTATATGATTTGTGATCCATATGTATTTCTCAAACTAATATGAAGATACATGTATTTTTGATTTGATCGCTGTTTGATCAGGTTGTTTTGATTGGAAGTCTTATTTCTTTTTTTAAATGGCAATTGTCCTTGAGACTCATGTGCCAGTTTCACGTCAAGAATATAAAAATAACGCAAAATTTAATTTTAATAAAAAAATAAGCATAATAACTTAAACATTACAAGCGATTCAACAAACAAACATAAAATCTATTAACAAAAAGGTAACTAAAAACCGAAGCATTAAAAATGAATTCACGAAAAGAAAATTAAAACTTAAAATTATTTAGAGAGATAAATGAACAAACAAATGATATGAAAAATTGAATAGTCATTAGATGAAAGCAAAACTGACATGGAAGGAGGAAAACGAACAACAGAACTAAGAGAAGAAAGAAAGGAAGAATGATCAAGAAGAGAGCAGACAAAGAAAATATGATTTAGGTTTCCTTCTTCAACGCCACATTCACACTCTAATTTTTACTTTTTTCAAAAAGGAGGGATACAACAGTGACCCAATCTTAAACGGATCAACGAACTCGTAAGCTTCTTGCTGAAGAGAAACTTCGCATACTAGGGTCGACGTGGAATCGATGGCCTAATAGCTGCAAAGACAGATCCTCTGGATTTGCTAGATGAGTTCCAGCAAGAAGCCCATGAATTGAACAATTAGACTTTAGGAAGGGACATAAGACCGTGGGGAAAAATGCAAAATGGAACTTTGTCACCGCATACCACCGCATCCTTAGCAATCTCGTCAGCGCGTTCGTTACCAAGAATACCAGTATGACTTGGGACCCAAATGAGGATAACTTCACTACCTCTTGACCGGCACAAATTAAGAGATTCTTTGATTAAAATAACAATATGATTATGTAAATTGGAGGAATAGGGATTCGAAAGAAGATATTGAAGGGCACTCCGAGAATCAGAAAAAATAAGACAACGACGTAATTTATAAAGAAGGATATACCGGACAGCTTCAAGAATCGCCCAGCACTCACCCGAAAACAAGAGGTTTTAGGGTCAAATTTAACTTTCTGCACAATATTGTTTTGGGAATGAAAAATTCCACACCCCACACAACCAAGGGAAGACAATTTCGAGGCATCCGTATAAATAGTATGCCAACCAAGCCAATCTCTCTTTAACAGATCGCGAAGATATTCATCGGCATAAGGGTCAACAGCTTTGTGCTGTTGACTCTTATGCCGATGAATATCTTCTATCAAAATCCAAGAACTAGACGAAAAAAAAGGCAAACAAGGGGAATGGACCACACGATCTTTTAGAGACTTAAAAGACGCGAAACTCTTCAGGAGCAGAGGAGGATGTTTTTTACGCCAAAACCAAGAAGTCAGCGAGAAACGATACAATAAGTTGGGTTTGGGAACTAAAGGATGGAGAGAGAATTGAACACAGCGGAAAAAGAATCGATTTGAAAGATATTGACGGCGGAGATGGAGGGGAGCTTCAACACACTCTACTTGAAGAGCATTAATAGGGGATGATTTCATTGCCCCCATAATACGTAATTCGAAGAGCTTTAGATTGAATCAAGTCCAATTTTCTTAATCCCTTTTTATTCGCTGGTTCTGTAAAAAATGAACCATAATCTAAAAAACTTCTAACTATGGCATTATATAGAAGTTTCAAGGAAAATGAGCGAGCACCCCACCAGATACCAGATAAGCATCTTAAGATATTAGGTCCTTACATATGAAATTGGCGTTTTGTCGTACTGGCCACTTTGATCTCAAATATCTCTTCTTTGGTTAGGGATTCCAATTTCAAATTTATACAGCTATTTATTCTATCTTGTCATGCCTTGTCCAACATACTGGTTCCTAATAATAATATTATGTAATAACTCGAATAGATGTAATACGAGTATTCTGATAATTTGCAAGTGAAACCATGGCCGTAGTTTGTATTGGTAAATTGCACATTAATTTCTTGCACTCTTCTGTTTGCCTAGTACCTCAATCGATTTAACAACCAAGAATGTCGCGATGTCGACCTACTACGCACCTATGCACCTAACTGTTAACCTCTATTTCTGATGGTTTGGTGGCCCTTCAGGCAATGTTCGTCCATTTTTAATGTGAAAAAATCTAATTTTCTCCAATTTTTGTAGACTGTACCGCGCGGGCGTTGAGGAGACGCGACGCTGAGTTAATGATTCGAAATGAATATTAAATCTCCCTAAATTCGAGGAAGCTGATTCATTCTACTATAAGATAACACTTATTTGCATTGCTGCCAATATAACGGCAAAGGAACTATTTGATGAAACGCACTATATCTGAGGTAGGTATTGTTTGGTTTTGTTTGTTTGTTGTAGTTTTCGTGTTCGCTTTAAATCTCCATAGAAAGCCTGGAAAAGTCTACACCACTTTACGAGGGAACGAGGTAACAAATTATTATTTAACTGCAGTCAAGGCGGCTTGGCCTTAATAGCTTTATCCTGCCCTGTGGGCAATAGCAAATAAAAAAAAGATATTGTTTGTTGATGTTGTCGTATTGCGGTAATTTTGCTCAATATTTTGCCACATTTTACTCTTGCTGGCAGTGTAAACCAGTATATCTCGGTATATAAAAGGTACTATTTGGTGTAAACTCGATCGTTAGAGTAAATGTCAAGTACAAATGTTCTTTGCACTTAAGCGACAACAAAAACACGAAAAGGCAAACGTAAGGGGCAAACCTACGCCGAACAGAACCCAGTTATTTTCGTTCACCGGGTCAAACACTATCAAAGCAAACTTTGTGTGTTAACCATTATTTAAGGTAAACTTACTACACCACGATGGAGATGCCTATAGATTTAGAAAGTGATTACAGTGAAATGGACGATGAAACAGATACGCTTGTTCAAGATTATCTTAACGACACTCGTGTTCAGTCTGAACAAGCTAAAACAAGGAGTCAAGACTTAATATACACGCCAGAACAGCTAGAAGATATTGCGCTTTACAAGAACGCTATTGTCGTGAATAGAGAAACTGAAGCTGCCTACAAGAAACTTGAAGATTCATTGTTAAGTATGCTGACAAGGGTACGTGAAAAGCTGAAAGAGAATGAGATAGCTCTAATGAAGCAGAATTCGTCTAACGAAGAAAATTCTACTTCCTACTATTTACGTTGTGGTAAACCTTATTTTAAGGACAAAAATAATTTCCCGCCTCCTGACAATGAAGATACCATAATGATGAAGCAGGCTCAAATGTATGATTTCTCTCAGGTAACCTCAGTGCCAGGCTGGACTGTTAAAGATAAAACCGAGCTTGTTACCGCTTTATTAGAATTTTCTAGAGAGATTAAAAGAAAAGAATATAGAGCAAAAATAGCACAGCTTCACAGAGAAAATTCTAAAGAAAATTTGATAGAAATAAATAGACTGGAAAGAGAAATATCCCAACTAAATAAAAAGTCATTAATAGATATTGCACTGCCTTTGGACCAGGAATATGATTGGGATGATTTAGCCAACTCCTTAAATAGGAGACATTCAGCCCAAGAATATAAAGCTCTATGGAAATTGTTCTTCCATCCATCCATTAATAAAAGTAACTGGACCAGGAAAGAACACCAAGATTTGCAAAAGATTGCTCAATTACATAATATGCAAGACTGGGACTTGATTGCCAAAAAATTAAATACTGGAAGAACTGGCTATCAATGCTTTGTGTATTACCGTACAAACATGGTTGATATTGCTTCAAATCCAAAGTGGACATCTGAAGAAATAGAATACCTGCAACGGGTAATAGACTATTTTAAAGAGGGTACGTATATCCCATGGGGTAAAGTAGCATCTGCGATGGATGGCCGTACAAAAATACAAGTGTACAATAAATACACCAGAATGGTGGAGCGACGAAAAGGTAGATTTTTAGAAGAAGAAGACAATGTTTTATTGATCTGCTATGAAAAGTATGGAGAAGATTTTAACGAAATCAAAAAGTTTCTGCCTGGTAGATCGGCACAGCAGCTTAAAATTCGCTTTAATTTGCTAACAAAATACAGGCTATCCACAACATGGACTATTGAAGAAGATCGGAAATTGTTACAGATTATGGCTAATCAGGATTCATGCAATAGTTTTGCTGATGCGACGGCATATTTTTCAGGGAAAGACCGTATTAATCTAAGGTCCAGATACGTAACTTTAACGAAATGGATGAAAGCTCACCCTACCTCCGATATATCATTGGCCCCTCGACGCGGAGCCCGAAGGCTATTACAGGGTCATAATGCATGTGACTTAAAAGAAGCTATTGCCAATCTAAACAAACGAATTGAGAATGAAGTTAATATCAAGAGAAAATCAAAAATAACTAGAAATTCAACAGAAGAAGATATCGAACATGGCATAATAGCTGCATTGGTCAATGAAATAATAGCTGAGGAAGCTCGAAAAAAAATTGAGAAGCCAGAAATTGCTGTTGATAACGAACCTACCCCTAATCAAGAGCTGACCACTCAAGACACAACTAACTTACATAAATTGCTTATATTCTTAGGTGCTTCTTTGAACAAAAAACATTTTCACAACAGTAAGTATTCATCACAATACCATGACTTAAAGAAATCAATCTTGCCCGAGTCAGTTGTTCAAGTCAAATCTTATTCAAAGAGAAATGCTGTGCAGAGTTTAGAGCTAGATAGCTTCCCGGACATATGGGGTGAAAAGAACAAGCTCAAGTGTTCATCCTATGTACTACCACCAAACTACTCAACAATAACTGGCTGTAGGGTACTTATGAAGCATTTTGGTGCAAAACCCGATGTGGTAACACAAGAGGCATTTAAACTTGGCATGTTCATACGTAGAAATATGTATGTAAGGGAAGCTATGACTACATTGAAAGAAAGGTTTGTGACATTGTTCTTGTGGCCGATATTGTTGTCTAATGAAATACCTAATATAACACTGAGTGATGAGCCTTATATGTACAAAGCGGCAGTTGAAAAAAAGTTGCTACCTAGACCTACAGGAGTTACCATACCAAAGCCATCAGTTGCTCTATTAAATTTTCGATCTTCAGGTTCTACAGGTGAATCTGACACTGAAATAATTGATGAGCCAAAGCGTAGAAAGATGCATATACAACATATCCAATTAAATGAACCAAAGGCACCAACGCATATAGGTAAGCTCACGTGTCATGAAGATGGAAACTCATAAAACGCAACTGTCACCTAGAAAGTGTTTTGTGAAAATGTCGAATATTCCATACAATAATGTAATTATATAATGCTTTATTACATTAACTTTTATTTATCTGATACCAACATTCATATATTTCGTCATTATATAATTTAGAGGATAAGTATATTATTATACTCGCTGATGCCCGCGACTTCGTCCGCATGGCATTTATTATTCATTCAATTATCTATAGCAGTTTTTAACTATCCCACCGAAACTCCTTAATTTACCGGGATTTAAAGTATCCTATATGTTGACCAGGATATAAGCTACTACCATACTTTCATTTAAATCGTTCCTATCGTTTATCGGAGATTAGATCATACAAAAAGAGAAACAAATAATTTTAAATAAAAATTATTATTAGATAAATTTCACTTCTTTCACCCCCTGACTCTGTTTTAGCGGGTTTTTTTTGTACAGAAATTCGACTTCTACTGTCTTATGATATATATATAGATAATCGAAATGTAAAACTGAAAACTGAATTACGTACTCTGTCTGTATCTATAATATAAAAATGAATCGCTAAATATGTGGCAGAGAGCAAATCTCGAGAGCAGCTGAACCGATTTTGCTAATTAGATATATAGAATATTCCTTGAAGCACGAAGATAGTTCTTACGGAGAGAATTTTTTTTAAAAAATGCCTAAAAAAGTAAAAAGGTCTAATAACAACATTTTTCTATACTCCCTAACAATCGATTAAAAAAAATTAAAGAATCGACTGTTAGGCGGTACGAAGTTCGCCGATCAGCTAGTACCTACCTAATATACGTCTTCTAGTTCAATCATAGATGATCATAGAACCAGGAATCCTTTAGATATTATGGTTTATGGTATCGAATCGCAACAAAAGTACCATACCAATACCCATTAGTAGTATTATAACAAAGGCAATAGAATACATATATCTTACTTGTATCAAGCTAAGATATCGAGTACTAATTGTTTGAAAATCAGCTGGTTTACCCACTAAATCTACTAGTAGTTCCACAAAATCCCAATCTTGCGGCCACGACAATTTTGTAATAAATGAAACAACAACTTGACTTTTTTTGATATTCAGGAATCATACTTATTGTTGTGCCTTGCATGTTCATACCAAATTTTATTGAAATCGGCCAGTAAATGGTGCCGTAGCAAACACCCCCTCTACAATTAAAAATCCCCGACAGCTAAATTTGTACACCACGTTCCGTCAAGATTGGTTTGTAACTACGACATTTACCTACGCGAGTACGTAATTTCTTGCGGACAAACACCCATACATACAAACTGACAGAAAAGAGAATATATCTTCAGATTCGAAGCAGACGCTTTACTCAGACAGAATTGTTTTATAAAATTGTCACGAAGTTACTTTAGGCATTGATTTTATTTATATCTTACTGTAAAAGAAGGACATATACGTTTTTGAGGGTATATTATGAATGTATATATTTTTGGCATACCCTAGGGCCTAAACGGCTTGTCGTATTTTTATGTTAGTGGTGTAATAGATTCGAAACGAAACGAACGAACCCGCAAATGGCCATGGGCTTGGGCACTTTACACATTTTGTGCAGTAACTTTTATAACTGTGACTTTACTTGGCGACAGCATAAGCCATAGCCTTGGAAGATGGATATTTATAGACATTACTGCAATAGGTTTGGATAGATACAATGCAGGAAAAGTTTGTTTTTCCCGCATTCGCTGAAAAAATTGCGCGTTCGTTAGTGTATTTATTGCAAAATTAGTGATTCTTCGAGTTTTATGGTGTTATACTGGTAAATTGATTAATAAAACAAAGAACGAATATAAAAATTTACCTAAACACTTAAATTAAAAAACCCCATCCAACTCACTGTCTTGTGGCAAATTATTATTATTATTCATAAAGAGACTCTCTTTCTCGAAACTTTATAATTTTGGTAACTTATGTAACCCACGGGCCTAAACCAAGTGGATTCCATTTTCGGGTATTAAGTCTGAAGGTGTTTCTTCTTGTAGAAATTTTCGCACGATACGGCGTATTTAATATAGCAGCCTTCTGCATTGTCATGTATATGTTTTTGTGTAAACCTTTTATTATTATTATTAAATTATTATTCTCTGATGTCTTGTTAATGTGCACAATTAGTGTGGGCAAGAGATATAAATAATAACGTGGTAAAGTTTTCACCCCTTTACTAGGGCACATGACATCACTTTACTTAACCACGATGACTTTATGACTTGATATTTGACGTTTCCAATTACTATTTTTAGAAACGACGCAAAAATATATCGAATACGCACCTTAAAAGGTAATTGAGTCTTACTCAGTATCGTATTAAAAGGTATTGACTGCTAAATTACTCGGTATCGTACCATAAGTATCGAGTGTAACGATACTTTTTTTGCGGATCTCTACCTCTCTCTAGTAATGTCAAACAATGCGAAGGAAGATGTGTTTTGAGTTTTGGCTAAAATCGTGAAAAATAACTTATTTACGTATAATTTTTGCCTATTATGTGGGATCTAAAAGCGTGCACTGTGTGCTTCAGCACTGGAGTAAAACTCAACAATTTAAACGTTGGAACATTGAGAAAAGATTTCAAGCTGGTTTCCGGGCTTCAGGTAAACAATGTTTACTTCCCTATTTACTATTGTTTTAAAATCCTATTCATATCAATAATAACTAAAATAAATTTTGACGCTGAAATTCAGACTATCACAATACATTTTAGGTATTATCCTGGTATCTGTTAAGAAAAGATCTTCTGTGTTTCTTTCGTCATAGCAATGGCATGGCAGTTTCTTATTCTCTTTGAAGAAAAAGAATACTTTTATTTTCAGTGAACTTACATTTTAATTTATATCTAAAAACATTGTCCTTGCAGGTAGTACCAGGAAATGGAATGCCAGAATATCTCTGTGTTGAATGCACAGCCTATGTCATGAAGTTTAAACATTTTCGAGATAAGTGCCAAAGAGCACATTATGCACTCGAGCAAATACTGTATAGAACCAGAGAGGTAAACAACCATTTAAATCTCATTTATTATTGTGTTAGTTTATTCTGATTATAGATTATTTAGAATTGGTTTAAGTAGATTTACCCAAGAAAAAATTTACAACCTAATTTTGCCCAGTTTTAAAACAATATACCATAATAATTTCATTACTTTCAGATCAAAACATCTCACTTAGAAAACTTCAACCGCTACCAATTTAACCTAATGCCGAGTCTATCGTACATGAGCTTAGATAAGACACACTATATCCAAACTGAATTCAAACTTGCCAACAATTGCCGTCAACGTGTGCTGTTACCACCTGGCCTGGTCCCTGTAGCCTATTGCTCTACTATGACTAACAATATTCCAATTGAACTGGACATGAAAGTTACAAGAGACGAAGACTTAGAAAGACAAATTAAGACTGAAAATGACATTGTTTCTGGTACTCCTCACCCTCGTAATAATTTGGGGCAATTTGTGTCTGATACTAGAGAAACGGAGGGACATAAAAATCAAATACTAAGCAATACAGGCAATGTAGAAGACAGTTCTAAGTCAATACTGCAGAGAGCTTTAGAAATGAGTGTTAATATGGACACATTTGATGATGACACAGACACATTTAATGGTCCAGCTGACGACCATAATATTGATGAAGACAATTTGGACGGTGAAGGAGATGATTTTCAAGTTAACTCATGTCAATTGAACAACAAAATTGATGGAACAGCATGTGATTACGGGGAAATGGTACAAATATCTTTCAAGGAAGCTAAGGCAGCTTTTGAAGTAACCAAATATTGCTCAAAAGGACCGTTTATTTGTGCTTGTGGAAAAGCCTTTGACTTGAAACATACTTACACAAAACATTGTAGGAGACATGATTTGGTAAATGTAATTTCTTTTTTTCAAATATCACATTGCATCACACTTCACACTCATACAAATATTATAAAGGTGAAAGTTTGTATGAGTGTGTTTGTTTGCTACTCTTTCAACCCCTAACGGCTGAACGGGTGGCCAAGTCTGCTATTTCAATTGTCTCAGAATTACGATTGTATAGTACCAAAATGGCGGTTTCGACATAGAATAGATCAGAGTTAGTATTAAAAATATTGATTTGTTAATACTAACTGTAGCCTATTCTATGTCAAAACAACCATTTTGGTACAATCCAATTGTAATTCTGAGCCAATTCAAACAACAGACTTGACCAGCGGGCTTGTATTCAATATGACACCAGGATAGCTTATGTGCTGGATATACATAGACTACTTTTCATCTCAGAATAATTAAGTGTTTCTTTATCAAAGACGTTGTTTTGCATTGCTTTTAAACTTGTTATACGTCATGTCACTTTACATTACCAAGGAAAATTGTTTTTTTTTAATAGGCTGGCCTAGAATAATCAAATATATTGACCTATAAATTGCATTCGATAAAGATCTTAATTGCTCTTAATAATTTAATAATAATTAGATTATTCCATGGCAACACTTCTGGGATTAAAAGTTGTCCATGTGTAAAACCAGGGTACAATCTATCTTTATTCCAGATGTCATCCAAATCTGTTCAGCAGTTTGAGTGTGATTAAATATAATCTTTTGGCTTTATAATATTATTGTCATAATGATTTGTATATATTTAATTATCAACATTTTTGTTTATTTGATAGGTGTAGAAAAGTATCATATTACACTAGTGTGCAATGCATATATGTTCTTAGAAATACTTGATGAATAATGGTCCAAGATGGCCGCTGCTATATAATGGCGAATACATATTTTTCACAACTCTCTCAATATGGGTTTCAAATGAATAGGCTTGACTAGTGAAATAGATATTATATACTATGATCAATTTTGTATCTAAGCTCCTGGCTGACACTATAAAATGGTGATGACGAGGTTTTTAAAATTTAAATTTGACTTGTCTAATGTTCCAGCACATAAGTGGTACATTTCGATGTGAGATTTGCGACGTGTACTTCAGGACTGCTCTGATGAGAGAAGCGCACATGTCGCTCAATCATATGTACAAATATCTCTGCAGAAAGTGTCCTGCAGTCTTATTTACTAGGTAAGTTCCACAACTTTGGTTAGTAAGCTACTTCAATATTTAATTATGCTTTGTGTATGTAAGTTTATTAATTTACAACAATATTGTATATTATCAGGGCAACTGCAAAACAACACTTCACGGCTCATCTAAAAGTTGCTAAGAAATCATTGGAGGATGTGAAAGTGCCAACTTGGCTTATACCATCAAATAGAGGAGGTCGCCGAATAAAGGTATCTTAAGTTTATTCTTTATTTAAGGGTTTTCATACAGATTTATATGTCACAAGTAATAAAGTATACAAACGGCATCTGGCTCAAAGGACCATTTTTTCAAATAGCTGTCTATTATTAACACTAACCAAAGTTGATTTGTTTGTTATTAGTAATTGAGAATATATTATAGACGTGCGTTCGCGTTAGCAGCTTTATTAGTACTGAAGCACGGGTGGGCCCATACAAATACTTGTAAACAAGTAGTTAAAGTGATTTCAAATAACCAACTGCGAAAACTTTGGACTGTTGTATCTTTACGAGTTAAACTGCGGGATGCAGCCAGTGTGGTCTGTGGTAATTCGTATAAAATTAAACTTCTCTTTCAGGGTCAAATATCAATAAAACCAAAGAAGCATAAAAAAAAGATGCCTAAAGACTTTTTATTGTACGCGCCGCAAACTCAGGAAGAGCAGTATTTATTGATTCAGAAGAGGAAAGAGTCTAGGAACTATTTGGAGGCTAAGTTCCGATGTGAATCGTGCTTTAGAGGGTTCAGGCTCACCAATACTTACAATAAACACATGACTAAGCATGATTCGGTGAGTAAAGGTGCTGTTATATTAACACTATAAAAACTGCGAATCTCGCCAGGTTTTGAATAAATGAATGAATGCTTAATGTGTGACAAACACATTTAGCAAAAATTTTTACAAAAATAAACATATTTAGCAATAATGTGTGTTTGTCACATTATCGGTCAATTTTTGCTGGTTTTATGTTCATAGACAAAATTAATTATTTAAAATAGGTTAAAGCATCACTGAGATATCGGAGTACATAGATAAGAATACTCCCAAGTAGTTGAGAACCACCTCCTCCTTCATGGTTGCTCCAAAACCATTGAAGATTATTTTAAAACAAATAATTGCTGTTAATAATAAATTAACTATTTCTATTTGTAAAGAAGTTTTTTTTGTTTTAGATTTGCTTACTAGTTCCCTTATAAATGTTATCAAAATCAATCCAATAGTTTGGCTACTATTATATGAAAACTGAAAAAAAATTAGTGTAGACGCTCGCCTAATAGTTTTATGTAATTTTTTTACTAGGACTTTTTTATTTGTACTTTATTATGAAGTACTTTAATAAAATTTGCAGTCGATATCGGGGTCCCATCAGTGCGACATGTGCCAGCAGTACTTCCGCAACACGCGCGCCCTCTACAAGCACATGTGCATGTATCATCTATGCAAGTACACATGTCAGGAGTGCGAATTTATCACTACTAACAAGTCAGTATTGCAAAATACTGTATAATTAATAGGATATCACAGACACCTGCGATATGGCTGTTCGATTGTACCTCTCTGGGCGTCGGCTATTTTCTTTCCAAAATTTGGGAATATTGATTATTGATTCGAATTGGGATTTGTTGAATTTTTCCCCATAAATTCCCTGCGGTATTGCAGAAGAGGATTTGTGGACAAAATGTTTAAGAATCCCTTGCACAGTACCGCAGGGGATTCATGGACAAAAATGCCACAAATTCCCTGCGCAGGGAATCGTCAAAGGGGATTTGTAGAATAAACCCTCATACCGAGGTCCGAGCTTGAGGTGCGAGAGGCACAAACTTCTCGCCCCAAAACTCTCGGACCAGCGCACTTTGCGCTTACCAACCGGTTAAGTTGTATCGGTCGCCAAAGAAAAACAACTCTAGCCTTTAAAAAAAACCAACGATATTTTTGGAGTATTCAACAGGAAAAAATACTAACGGCAGATAAGGGGATAGGCAGCGAGAATATATTCCTGTTTGTGACCATAGACATAATTGGAAATAAATCTTACTGGATCTGTCAGATTTTACTTACATTACAAGTTAGTGATTGCCCGTTTCCTCACAAGCGAAGGGGCGCGTTTTAAATCCAGGTTTAGGCGGTGAAGGAAAACATCGTGCTTTGTCGGAGAAGGTTAATAGATATTAAAGATAAGTGAAGTCCCCAACCCGCAATTTGGGCACTGTGCTGGGCTATGGTCTACACCCCTTTTGTGGGGAGACCCAGCAGTGGGACTCTATGAGTTGATACGTATTCTAATAATGACGCACAATGTAACGATACAGACAACTTAGTTCTCTATTTACAGCTAACTGTTACATTGGTGTTTATAAAGCATTATTCTATGTTTTATGTATCTTGATGCATTATGAATTTATTTGCTGTGATAAAAACATTTATATTTTCAGTTTTATAATAGCAAATTTAATATTGGTATTCTTGGTACACCACGGGTCGCCCTTGTTGAAGATATTGTAGTGGTATGTAAGGACCACTTACTAAATTAACATGTTTTCTTCACAGAGGGCAAGCAATATCCCACTACAAATGGCATAAAAACGTCACGTACGACTGTCCGCATTGTGAAAAGAAATTCAAGTAAGCATACTGCAGATTTGTTTATAAAGAAAGTTTTCTGAAAAAAAAAACTAACTACTACTAAAATAATAATATAAATAGCGGAAAGATTACCTATAGACCATTTAAGATCTACAGATGATCCAAATGCTCCAACCCACCACCAGAGGGCAGGGTGCCCAGTACGCTAGCCGCATTACCACGTTGAATATCAACTGACTTGAATGGCAATATACATTGGGCTATATTATAACCGGCCACGTGTCGAATCAATCAAATGCTCCGATAAATTTTGGAAAATAAGATAAGCTCTCAGAGCTTTGATGAAATTTAACTTATTTGCTAATGGATTTTCAGTAAAATCTCAACACAGTTGACGCACATAAGGTTCAAGCACCCCGGCACGGATATATGCAACCTTTGCGGGCACAGTTTCGTCAGCGCAAGCGGATTGAACTGTCACAAGAATGTTTCGCATAGTAAAGAGGTAAGGAGACTGTATATTTGAGAGGTTACACTTTCAATTTATAGTTGTCGGTTATCGGCTAGGGGTGTGCTAATATAAAAATGGTAAAGGGTACTATAATTATTCTATGAAACGGATTTTACTATGAGACCAAGTAATTGAAAGTTGTCTGTAATTATGAGTATCGGCTTAGTACACCCCTAGCCGATAATCCTGTATTGAATTCTCATTAAAATGAGAATCAGTTTAACGAGTGTATTAGCCTAAAGATAAGATTAAAAAAAAATTAAATATGTATTTATCAATAAATCATCCCAATGTATATACATCGAAAAATAATCATTTCTATTTGACATATTGAAAAAATTTTTAATTAATTTTCCTATCAATTAAGGTTTTTAAATGTTGAAAGATAAGGCTTTTGCATCAAAGATAGATGCATATCTTCTATCATTTCTTATTTTGACTTACAATGACCCCCAATTCGGCCAGTCACACTGACTAAACTAAAGTTCCTAAAATTATATCCATCCTTTTCTCACTTGTGGAAACAAAAAGAGAGGAGACAATTTTAGAACTGTCAAATTAGGTTAGTTTAGTAAGTTTGACCTGACCGAATAAGGGTCAATGTCTGACAAACATGTTCAAAACAAGTAAAAGTGACATTATAGATGATATTATCGTGTGTGTGCACTTCTAATAGACGGTACTACGATCGTTTATCGACCTGAACTCTAATATCGTCAAAGATACCTAAAAATCATCAGTGTAGCGAAGATTATTTTTAGAACCTGTCTGTGTGCCAGTGTTTTGTACTAATATGTATTTATTATTATTATTATTACCAATACATATTTATTATCATAAATTAACTAAATATTTTTTATAACGTCACAAATTATTCCTAATCTTTGTTTTTATTTTATATATATATAACTACGATACACTGATAGCTGTCACCCGCGGCGTTACCCGTCACACAAAATGGAATATAAAAAAGTTTAATATATTGAACACCTATTTGACCTCCTTAGGGATTGCACTGACACAAAATCCAATCTTAATACATCTTTAATGAATACACCCTCCAAATGTCATGTCTCTAGGTTCAGCGGTATAGGCTCTGCATTGATTCCTAGCGAATAATAGTCAGTCAGTCAGGACTGATTCTTTTATATAAATATACTAGCTGACCCGGCGAACTTCGTATCGCCTTACAGTTATTTATATTTCTCACCTTTTAAACCTTCCCTGGAGTACGACAAACATTTCAAGACTAAAATCAGCCAAATCGGCCCAGCCATTCTCGAGACAAACGAACAGCAATTGGTTTTTATAAAGGTATTTAGATTTAACTCTAATTCTTATAATATTCCTAGGAAATGGAAGCAAGTGAAGCGTTAACTGTGAGCCCTGACACGACTAGTCCATTCTACTGCGCCGCGTGTCGCATGCAGTTCTCTACGGAGCAAGCGTTCGCCACGCACCTCGGCAGCTCTAAGAACCACGTGGATGTCAACATCTCCTCGTGAGTATATCACACGGAGACGATATGCACACACACACACACACATACAAGTACACACACACTACGATAAGGTGAACTTGGCAGCTGTAAAAACCAAGTGGATTTTAATAACTCACACTGTATTGTACTGGGATCGATGAACTAGGAAAGTTGAAAAACTTTACTATAGGACCAACTAATAAATTCGAGAAATATCTGGTATTCCTAACGTTTGGTCAATGGCCGATAGATTTTTTGAATACAGAGGACGTTTCGCCTTCTATTGTTAAAAAAAAATTAAGTATATTTACGATATGCGACGTTCAGTGCGTTTCCCCTGAACATTGAAAATGACATCCAAAAGCAAAAGCGATGGCATTTTGGTTTTGCGACGCTCTTTTGTTTTTTCATTATTATATTATTTTAGTCGGCTTGTTAGTTAAGGGCATTCAAAATGGTAGCTTTTATTATTATGGTTGTTTGCAGACGGTCCATGATGACTAATATCCGACGTATATCCCGAGCCGAAGGTGGTGTTCCGGGCTCTCTCAGTAAAACTGAGATGAAAGGCGGCAGGGGACGCAAGCGGCTCGCCAACAATATGTTACTGGGTTCTTCTGTACTTAACACTGGCGCAACTACTGCTAACACTTGTGAAGTGGTAAGGAAATTACCTTCTGGGCTACATTGTGATTCTTTCCTTGGGGTTCATTCCAGAGGGTTTATGCCTTGAATGTTTTAAACGTTAGCTTAGGGTCCATTCATGGTTGTGTTGGTTTTTCATTACGTTATGCACTATTAGGACTGGATTCAAAGAAAGTGTCAGTAGAATGTTCTGTTCTTAACCCTGGCGCTCTTCTGCTGCTATTTGCGAATTGTTTCACAGACGTTGCATCAAAACCTACCTACCTACCTCCTATTCTAATATTTTAATATACAGGGTAATTCTAAATTGAGTGCGTATATTTAGTGTACTGAAAGTAGTGTTTTTTGGTTAACCATTTTAGTACAAAAATATTTAGAAAACTTCAATTGAAGTCTTGCAAAGTGAACGCGAAACTCGTGGACACCCTTAACTACGGCGCCGCTCTGTGCAAAAACTAGGTCACGGTGACGGCACGGCCGGTTTCATGACCCAGATTTGTGTGTACGCGCTTAGGTGAACACATTTCCCAGTTTTTGTTAACAAAAATGCAAAAGTAAGATGTTTTTAGCGAAATATGTTATATTATCGATGCTGATTGCGTAGTAAAAATATACGCAGTCAGTTAAAAATCATCCCGTATTATAAACGCGAAAGGATGTATTAATGTATGGATATGTGGAAGTATGGATGCATTATGGTTACTCTTTCACACAAAAACTGCTGAAACGATTTGGATGAAATTTGATACGTAGATAGCTTAGCACTTCGATTAACACATGGGCTACTTTTTATCTTGAATTAACGCGGGTAACACCGCAGGGCGCATCTAGTTTGTTATAAAGTCAATTTATATGTATGTATGTATGTGTGTAGTGCGGCAAGTTCCTGGCGAGTGACGTGTTAGCGCGACGTCACTACGAGGCGGAGCACCCCGGGACTGACTACCTCAAACGATACATGTGCGACGTGTGCGGACATACCACCAGGGTAACTACTTAATTATATTGTTTCTCTGATTTATTTATTGATGTTAACAAAATTTAATATACATAAAAATTATAACTAAATCCTACCGCAGCAGTTAACGATTTAACGTAACATTTGCGTGCACATGTTTAGATTTATCTAATATAATACTTAAGTGATTGATCTTGTCTAAGCGTAATTAATTAATTTCAATATTATTATAAACCTAAGCATATATTTTGTGTCAATATATATTTTTTTATTACTTATTGTGTATCGCGGTGCCAAAAAATGCGCAGCCAAGGTCACTTGTCTAAGTTGTTAAGGTCCAACTGTATGTACTAGTGCTATTGAGGTTACTCAACGTATATAGGTACGCATTCTCATTTTTGTTATTTTTGCTTCCGCATCAGGATTCAGTGCACTCTCAATGATTTATATTATATTACGAGTATGTAGAAACTCAGATTATTATTTGTTTTATTATAATTAATTGTTTGTTGTATTTGTTGGTATGCATACCTGCTCTATCTGTGGTGCGTGACGTCACCTGTCGGTCCCAACGGATGACCAGCGCGGGTTGTTTACAACCGGCATCACGCTGACTTGGGATCGACGCGTGACAAAAAACATGCTTCCCTACTGTTGTATTTTCTATCTTTGTTAACAATTGCTTTTTGTTTTTTGTTACAAATAAAACATATTCTATTCTATTTATGTTGGTGATGTCCCCAGCAATACGCCAACTTGTTGGTGCACATGCGCACGCACACGCGCGAGAAGCCGTACGAGTGTCCGCACTGCGACCGCAAGTTCAGCATGACCAGCAACAGAGATCGACATCTAGTGGTGAGATATACGTTTTATAGCTATTTTCACTGGTTTCTGATCTGTGGGGGACCTCAATTGGGAAAAAATTGCCTTCCGAAATGAAATCAGCTGGGGCTTTATTAAAAGTAGATAAATAGATCAATTATTTACTGTTGACACAGATCATTAGTTTATTATAACAATTATTACAAAATATAGTACTACTACAAGGGGCGGCATTATCGCTAAAATGCGACCGCCTCTAGGCAACCTTAAGATGGAGATGGGTTCGTTAACAGGTCGTGGCAGTTGTTCGAATCATTAGTTTGAACTTCTGTAGTCGAGTCTGGGTGTCTTTGTGTGTTTGTAAATGTCGCATGGCATCCCCGTCACAGGTGAAATACAAGTGGGAAGGAAGCTATGAGTGTGAATTGTTATTATTTCTTTTAATCTTAATGAATAAAATTAAAGAAAGACGGGGCACTCTCGGGGGACGGAGGTCGGTTGGGAGTTTTGGGTTGTCAGTTGCGTACTCATATAGCTATATCTTGTCCAGGTACATACCGGAGAGAAACGCTATCAATGCCAGCACTGCAGCCGCCGGTTCACACAAAGCACCGCCGTCAAACTACACATACAGACCGTTCACATGAAGATACCTTACAAGCCGTGGGACAAGAAAAATAGAAAGCGACGCAAGGAAGCACAACCTACTACTGCAGGTAACTACATTATTAGTGATCGTTTTAATTCGTTCAATGATTGAAGGATTACTCAATCTGTTTGCTATTCGTTCTTATACTCATTCAGTCGTTCAAAGGACAAAGAACGGTCGTTAAACTGCCGCTAATTTTGTGCCGTTACTTTGGATGATATTTGGTATGGAGATAGCTTAGACCGTGGATTGATATAAGCTACGTTTCATCTTGTATTAACGCGTCGTTCATTGAGTGAAGGAACACTAATGACCTGTGTGTTATTCGTTCTTACACTCATTCGGTCGTTCATTCACAAAGCACCGCCATCAAACCGCTATTACTATTGTTATAACAGGTATCTAGGACCTGCTCTATCACACTCATAATTTACACATAGTATATCAAATCATTCTTACAGACACCTTTTTAGGTATACGAAAAAATATTTAAATTTAGCGCATACGTCTATCATTTAACCTGTATTTGTACCAGACTGCGAAAAAAGGAGGATTATGTGTTTTGAGTATGTATATTTCTTTGGCACGCCCTAGAGCCTCGTCTTGTCGTATTTTTATGTGAGTGGTGTCAAATAATTCCTCTTCACCTGCAGATGGTCATAGAGTATACTAGCTGCATCCCTCGATCCCACTTGTTGTGATACGTGGGTCTAATGAAGTTCGGTTTTTTGAAGTCGCTTTCAACCACTTGTTCCCTTACAGGTGTGGATTTGAGTGAACAAGTGGGTATCAATATGGGCGTGGTGCCGGTCCCGCAGCACAAGCTGCTGATAGAGCCTCAAAGGCAGTACATCACTTACATCACCTACGCCGAGGAACAATAATTCTTCCTAAAACTAACATCGTTATAGTATATTTCTCAGGCAAGTTTATTTATTTATTATTAAGCTACTTCAAAAACTTGTCAATTCGTCGTTTTTTTTTGTTTGTTTATGATTTTATTTCGAGGAGAAGGATGTGCCGAATTTAAAATAAAAATGTACAGTGTGGTTTGACTTCTGAAGTTTTCCCATTTAAATTTTGTCAAAATCAGTACAGGGGTTGTATTTTTAATTCGAAATAACTGAAAAAGTTCCTGCGGCGCCTGCCGTAGTGCTAGTCCGTAATCACTTAAAAATATCTTTAATAATCGGTATACAATAAAAAAAGTCAGAAGGATTTCTTTTGCAGTATATTGTAAGTCGTGCATACTGCCAGATTGTGTAATTCGCTACCAGGGTGTGTATTCTGCAAACGTATCAGGATTGAGTGATCGCTGAATTTCCAGTGAGTTCCATACTTCTCAGCGCGGATTCAGCGCTGACGCAAACAAGATACAGTTACAGAATCGCCCTGCCGCACTCTATATATAATCTGTCTTTCCAAGTCACGACTGAATCAGTTTCTTCTAGACAAACGTGTCCCCCTGTTAATGGGCTTTTCATATAAAAATGAATTGTAAAAGAATGAACAGTTAACATTATTTTTGAGTGTAGCAAATTTAAGCAAATGTATTTAAGTACGCAGTTCGCTGAAATTATGTAGGGATTTGTATTGTATCTACTGCCTTATGTTTATATGTAAATATCATGCTATGACGTCATTTAGAGTGTATTTACGTAGTTAATAGTAAAGTAAGGATAAGTTCTAGGTATATATTTAATTTATGTGTGTATTAAATCGGCTGTAATCTAATTATTTTGAATACAAATTGAAATGAAATTAAAATACCTGTTTTATTTTATACTTTTTACATATTAAATGATAAAAAATCATTTTATAAAATGTCTGTTTATTTATTTTTTGTTTTATATGTTGATTATACGCATATGGTGCCTGTCCCATACTTTAATACATAATGTTTCCATTAGTTAAAAATGATTTTCAGATTTAAGGAACTTAATGTGAAATGAAAGCAAAATAAAAACCATTAAACATTCATACATTAATTTATTTTGTACATCGTCCGCTAGCGCTAGTACGAGTAGGTACCGCTACATCAATTAATTTATTTAAATTCAAACACATTTTACAGGAAATTAATTATTGTCTTCAACTTGCTTATTCTTACTAATAATAGTAATTCGGTTTCCGCTATTTTTTTTGCCTAACGCTAGACATGCGGTTTGCTAAGCGTTTAATGCCTAATGGCTTCCATTCCTAGGTAACTTGTTTTAAAAGAGTTGTTTCAAAAATGTATGGAGCTCCGGCCAGGACAGTGTACATGATATTATAAATACGTTAGCGTTAGGGCTAATTATCTTTAATATATCAAATTCAAAATAATTTAACTTATCGCAGTGTACAAAATTAATCTCAAATAAAAATATTTCCATGTTATTATTTAAGCAAAAAGGTGATTTAAGAAGAAAAAATATAGTATGAAGGAGGCAACTGACGCATTTGTCATTAATACACAATATTAACCGCATATTTAGACATTTCTTGGTAGACGTACACCGTCCTGGCCGAAAATGAAACAAGTCCTTTTGCTCCTAACCAGTTAAGTATCTTAGTGTTACAGTTAGGGCTATTACTCGTTGGGAATACTCTAAATATGGTGGGCATGCGTCAAGCTCGCGTGCGGCTCTCGCGAACATTAGTCAAGGTTGGTTTTACTAAGGTGACTAAATAAAGCTCAAGGCGTTTTGCAAGCCTAATAGAGGAATTATTACGAGCCTATAAAATTTGTGTCGCTCGCACAATCTGTCATTCTTGAAGATAACATTATCGAATCCTGTTAAAAAATCATGCATGTAATTGAACTCAATCAAAATATATGACCTTTTATTTCGTATATTTTCGCATATTTGTGATTTTAGGATGAAATCATAACATATAAAGAGTAATTTCGTTCGCGTTGAGCTAGATAGTGAAATTTTGCATGATTACGTCATCGGAATTTATTTCTATTCCTTTAGGAATATATCTAAAAATATGTATATTAGTTATATAATTTAAATAAAAAAAGCGAATAAACAATTAAAATATTTTTTATTACGATTTTATTGTCTAGTCGAACAGCAAATAACTTTATCTACAAGTTTGTAGGGAACCATCAGCGTGCGTCCAACTCGCGCTTCACTATTTTAATGTTGATAGTTATTTTTCTTTAATCGTTGATTTATTTACTTATTCTACACGCTATCAAATTTACTAAAAATAATCAAAAAGAAAATAATAATTAGCAGTATTATATTCGACGACACGCTCGAAGATTAAACTCCACATTTTATTTCAAAAATAATTAATATAACAAATAAATGCTAACATAATTGTAATATTACGCAATATAACAAATATGTAAAAGTTTACAATAATATTGCTATGTCATATTAAATATGACATTTATAATGCAAAAATAATTCATGTCAACATTTTTCACTCACCCCATTCTCATTCAATATAATTTTTTTATATCTTTATAATTCGATTTAATTTGACATAGTTGATTAGATCATAAAGCATCGAATTAACCAAATAAATATTAGGTATTAAATATAAATATATAATATTACCAAAGATTTACCACAAGGTATTTGCAATAGTGGCGTACATAGATAATTATAAAGGGATACTATGTACTCAATATTATAAACTAATTTTACTACGGGACTAAACAAATATGGAAAAACACCTAACACCTATCATATACAGGGTTATCGGTGTATTAAGTCAAAAAAAGGACCTTTTTACGATCGGTTCGAAAAACTTTCACTATGGGACCAACCCTGAACACGAGAAAAAATAATCAGTTGTTCCATAAAAAGAGTAAGTCGGTTGTTAATAAATTGTATGAAACAGCCGATTTTCTTATGTAATATCCATATAGTGATTTATTTTTAGAATGATAAGCTCTCTTTGTTTGAGTACACCCCTAACAGATAACCCCGTATATTTCATTAGTTTCGAATTTTTTTAATATTCGCTATATCGGGGTTGGTCCCACAGTAAAAGTTGTTTATAATAATAAGTACATACTGTCCATTTCTGCTAGCGTCCACTTGTTGCCGGCCGCAAGAAATTACCTTTTATGAGGTTTTTGTCTCACGGTGGCCGAATGTCCTGGGCTCCAAGTCTGTTATTTAAAGTGTTTCATTTGCAATTGCATTGCGTTATAATAATGTTCCAGACTAGGCATGCTCCATCTAGGGCTACAGTATCGCTGACTTCCGTGCTCGTGCGAACTTGTGGTCAAATACCGTTTTGACATAGTATTAAGTATTAAACTGAACGTTAGACGGTTAGATGTTAACGGTCAGAGTTAGTATTGAATCTAATATTAATAGACTAACCACTAAATCTGTAAAAATGAACAATTACGACATAATCGCAATTCCGAAACAATTGAAATAACACACTGTGGCACCTGGCACCTGGCACCTGGCACCTGGGTGCCATAGATCCACCTGGACTAAGTCACCTAGGGTGAGTAAAAGTATGATGCCTATAATGACTCTAGGTGGGATACATTTACAGAATAATTTGTGCAACACAAAACAGCGCCATTGTAGCAAAAAACACGACACGACTATAAAATGTAATATCACAACAGAACGAAGCTTCTGGAAGTTTAAACTGTAAAGTAACCCAAAATATAATCTAAAACCTACAATAAAAATAGTTTAGATTATGAACAGTAAGTAAAGTCGCAAACATAGAAATGCTACAATCACAACATTAAGCTTTAATTAACTCGTATGTCTTTACATAAGTTAAATATACTGAAAGTGTATCGTCATGTAAATAATCCATAATATATCTTCTTATATTTAAAATTCAATTGCTGTTCGTTTCTCTCGCTGAAACTCGAGAACGGCTCGGCCAATTTAGCAGATTTTGGTCTTGAAATGTTTGTCGTACTCCAGGGAAGGTTTAAAAGGTGAGATACATACATAACTGTTAGGCGGTACGAAGTTCGCCAGGTCAACTAGTCTGTAATAAATTAGTTACAAAAATAACATTATAAATAGATAACAAAGTTAAAACAAATATAAACGTAACCCGTGCGTGTTCAATAAAACAAATTTATCAAAATATAAAATTTTGCTTAAAATTCAGATTTCATCGGAATGCAAATACAGTAGGTACATATATATACCTACAAATTAGGAATATACAGTCAGTAACATATACAGACTGTAAAAATTCACAAGCCTTTGTCTTGGAATGTAAAATATAATAATGTACAGGCAGTTTTCACTTTGATATAACTGTAGTTTTAACACTTTCTACATTCAACTTTGTATTTTATATAAGCTCCTAAATTTTAAAGTCCCTTGTTGAAAGTGACGTAAGTTTCGTCTGGAAACTGTTTCTTCATTTTTTCCTGTAAAAAAAGAATACTTTTTAGGAAAAGTCATAATATTGCGCATTGAGTCGGTAAAATGAGTTGGGTACTCGTAGTTTATTCAGTGGGTCATATCATACTGTGAGGTCTGCCATGAGTAAAGGGATACTAGGCCAACTACAAGGGTCTTCTGTAAAAAGCGCGCCAGTACACCGCCAGCGCTTGGCAAATTTAACACACAAACCCAAGTCGAACCATCTCGGGTTAGTCACTCTCAACAGCTTGTTAAAAATCAGGCCGTACCGTTATATTGTACTTTCAAGGTTATTCCAAACTGGCCGCAGGGATGGAAACTTTCTGCACCAAGACCGCGCAAGAGAACGGTGTGGCTAACCCCACTAGCTTCATTTTCAACACAATTAATTAGCCAAATCAATTTTTCACAACTAGGTGGATTAGTCAAACTTCTAGTTGAGGGTAGTCAGAGTAACTAAATTAGTATTTAATTCTTACTAATCAGCAACTTCGCAGGCTAGCCAGTCATAATTATACTAAACATACCTTTAAAGGTTCTTCCAAACTGGCCACTGGAATGGACGCCTTCTGCACAAAGAGCGCACAAGCGAGCGGCGTGGCGAATGTTACACACAACCCCACTAGGGTCAGTTGGAACGGAAGCACGGCCCACGGCCGGCGGCAGAACAACCCGCGCTGAGTCGCCTTGTTTGTCAGATACGGGGTTATTACTGGAAAAGAGTACATGACTGGTTATAAAGAGAAGTTGGAATAAGACATATCACATTCACAATTGGATTGGCGAGGCATTTTTAAAGTTGGATCTTGGATTTGGAATGATTATCGTGACATAAACGATAGGCATCATAACTTAACCTGTGGTACGTTATGTTTGATTGCCTCACACGGCACAAATTCTGGTTAGTTTATCAGTGTTCAGGGTTAAAGGATCTTGTGCCTAATTTTGTTATTCTACACTTATCCATTAAGAATCTGTCTGTAGATAAAAGTAAAACATTTTGTAATGTATACGAGAAAGCTACCGCACATTATTATTGTATAGGCCGGAAATCCCTCTTTTTCCTGCTGAGTTCCCAATATAGATATGCCAAAACCATAGTACAAGTCGTTGGTGTATTTGGAGATGATAGGAGTTGTGTTGAATTTGGTTAACGGCAAATCCTTTTAGCCCGATACTTACAATAAATGCCATTACTCCGATTGACAGCTTGTTCAGTAATCTCGCTATAACATTTTGCTTCCCACCAAAATAACTTATAAGTTTGGGAAGTGGTCCTCATGTGCCTAATGAAGCAATAGGTACCTTTTCAACATAAGTAAAATAATATATTTCCCAAAGAACAAGAATAAATATAAGTCTTCTCCATATGACAAAACAAATTTTCCAAGAATAATAAAATACAAGAGAGAGAGTACGTCATGTTATACTAACATGTAGTATGGCGGTTATTTCGATAGTGTGCTTTTCTCATTTATTCCCAGCGTCCGCGCTCCTCCGCCAGTGGTCCCTGGGTTGCAAGAGCCAACACACCTACTCGCGAACACTCGTTATTTCTAGTTCGAGTGCAATTAGTTTAACCTAGTAATAGTGCTACCTGTTCTGTAATTATTTTGTCCACAAGTAACACTACTTTATCGTGCATCGAACCTTTTTATTTTCTAACGACCCTGACTACTGGTGTATCTATACCTAAACAGTATTATATATATGCCAGTAAAGAGTATAAATCTTAGAAATATAATTTTATAGAAGTAGAAGTATTATTGTTACATTATTTTACATTTGACATGTAATTGACTTGTAAGAAAGAGTATATTTATAAGTACTCACTCATCCCAGGCGTGGCCATCACTATTCTGGAGATGCACACTAACGCGATGCCGGTGCACGCGGCGCGCACAGAGTTGCCTATTGGCTCGGGGGACGAGGACGCGTACACCGGCGTGCCGTTTATTATTTCACTGAAACAATACATATGTGTTATGTAAAAGCATTGGAAACCTTTTGTTTTTATTTATTATCATACACAGCTAGGCATTTCACCATAAGTTCGCACGACCACGGAAGTCAGCGATACTGTAGCCCTAGATAGAGCATGCCTAGTCTGGTATACACTGGCTCTCAAGGAAGACTGCCGGAACACACCGTGAGGTGCTTGGCGCAGATTTTACAACTTGTATATCGAATGACAAGCAAGCGCTACAAGATAAAACAATTCGATTATTTCACATGACGTCAATTTACGATGTCGAAGATGAAACCTGATGAGGAGCTGGAAGAAGCGTTTTTGCTATTGCAACAGTAGCGCTTAGGTATACAGCATTCAGACAGGTTTTGCCAAAGCTGAATTAAGGTTCGGAATGGCTCTAAAGAGCCAGTTTAACACTTACAACGCTAATGGGGAGGCGTCATATTCAGGCACGTTGCACATAACTTTTATATATTTACACCCGATACAAGCTTGCATCTTTTTGTTGATAAAGGAGAAATCTTCACAAGATAGACAAACATTGGCTACATTGAGGTGCAGCCGAGTTATGGAGGATGGTAGGTAGGTACCTACTAAAACTCTCCGTTGGCTTATGCCTTAGTGCTCGATAAAGAGCGAAACATTCGCAAAAGTTCACCTAATCTTTTCATTATCATCTCGATAATTTTTCTGTAATCTCAATGCGGATGTGTGTGTGTGGTGTACATTAGTACTCACTTGCTCCTCATCATGGGTATGTTGATGAAGTTAGCGCCGCACACCGCTGCGAATGGAACCAGTCGGGCGTACATCGGATTCTTTACATACTGTAACAATTTCTTTCTGTTAGACTTTGTCTTTTCTCAGTACCTTTTTACCTTCTTCACAGCGAAATTTCAAACGTCGTGTGTAACACAACGTTTGCTGTCTCTATAAGCAATATGGGGAAAAAATACGACAAAATTAAAAAGAAACGCTTTTTTATGCTACCCATATCAATTAATAATATGGTACTCTCTGAAAGGGTGTGAAATCTGTGTCATCGTATCTTCGGTTTGTACCCGACGAGTAACATAGCTTCTGGCTTATCTCTCAAATTGTTAAAACGATTTTGATCTAATTTCACTGTTTGAAAGTTGAATTTATTCTTAATTAATTGAGTTAGGTAGGGCTCATCGACGAAAAATGCGACGTTACAATCAACAAACCTATTTAAGTAGTTACGTTTTGCGATAGAGAGGCGCGTCAGTGACGTGTGTTGACAATTCTTACGTAGGTTTGCTATATTAATTTATAATCTACTTACGAAGATGCTAATCTTAGGTGCTAATAATGCATGCATGTTGGGTAAACGAAGGCTAAATCGGTCAGTAATGCACTATCTTTGTATACTTAAATCGTCTGGAGGCAAAGCCTTTGTCGCTCCTCTCAATATTTGACTAAGGTTATTTGTAATAACTATCTATATTAGATTCTACAAACTTAGAGATGTACTAAGCCGAAAGTGGGTTACTGTAGCGTATATGGACAAAGTAAGACTACGGGTCAATTTCACTGTTCCATACATTATGTGGAAGATCGATAAACTGTTTATATGAAACAACATATATTTTTATTGTTTATATGATTGTATTTTTCACAAACTGTTTGTTGGACCCAATGTGAAAATTGTACTGAGACATGATTATTTGTAATTGACTTTACTATTGCTGTATTCTATTAGTGCTTACGAACATATATTTAAAAAAGAAAATGTTATATTATTAGTTTGCTGAACTGCTCCACGTTGGGCGCCATTGTTATTTCCATATAACACACGTTAGACAAGTCACAGATAGAACCTTCGAATCTGGGGCATAAATATAGGGAGTTATTGTTTATTAGCACTTGTAAAGGTAGGATATTTAAAAATCTGAGTGTTCGGATCACATGAATAATAAAGAATGATTTTCTTTTAGACAATGCTTCCTACCTTCAGTATGAGGGTCGTTTACACAAACACCCTGCAATGCAAAGCATCAAAATAGACACCATTTTATCGCACTTATACTACCATTATCACACTGTGTTCGTGACCTTCACAAACATTTCAAACATTTCAAACAATTAAAGCTAACAATATAACACACCTCCTCGGTAAAAATTGTGACGTCAGTAATCACGTCGGCAACGAAAATCATGCGATAAAATGATAAGATTGTGTAAACGATTTGTTTAAGAGCTCTGTAACGTTTGGGCGCTGCGCAATTTTAGGTATTTTACGCTCCGAGAAAGTCGGCGAACTACGCAACCGATACCTAGATTCAGAGCTTCCCACCCGCCCGCACCAGAGGATAACTATATTTTATTGACCGAGCGAACGAAGTATCTTTACTTCTAGACTGGAAAAATATTATTTTGTTTGTCTATTTCGGAAAATTTTAGTAGTGGGGGTTGACCCACAACAAAGGTTGACAAAGAGACCCATAATTTAAATTAACGAATATTTAACTACTAATTGAAATTACTTTATTTTAATAGGCTACCGTACTGAGTTGCACCTAAGATGTCCCTGAGTTGTACTTGATTTGTACTTGAGTTGCAAGTTGCACCTGGATTGCATTTGAGTTGCACCTGAGTTGTACTTGAGCTGAATTTGAGGTACAACTGAGTTACAAGTTGCACCTGGATTGCATCCGAGTTGAAAGTTGAGTTTCACTTGAGTTGCACCTAGGTTGTCCCTGAGTAGTCCCTGAGTTGTAGTTGAGCTGCATTTGAGTTCACCTTAGTTGCATTTGAGCTGCATTTAAGTTGCACCTTGGTTGCATCTCTGATATAGGAAGAACAATCGAATTGTGTAACCTCCTCATTTATCAAGTCGGTTAAAATGTAACAAGCAACTTGATGATGATGAATTAAGACATGAAAAATAAAGAATTTTCACAAATTATCAAATATGGTCTATGCAAGTGTATCTTGTTCTAGCAAGCACATAATCAAAGCGCTACCAAGGCCAGCGACGTTTCCGATAGAATTGGTTACTACAAGAAAGGGCGCGAAAACGACGAACGCAGTTCTATCCTCGACGAGCGCTCAAGCGCGACTGAGCGCACGTTGCTAGCGCAGTGAAATATACAGTACTTTTAAATAATTAAACAAAAAATAGATACAGCATTTAAAAAAAAAATATATATATGTCTATGTGTTCAACACAAACCAAATAATACTTTGGTGTAAAGTTGCGTAAAAAGGAAGAATATCTTCGGAAATTGAAGGACATGTTTCAAAGCCATTTTGGATGAAAATTATATTAGAAAATATATTTTTTTCGCAGTTATTTGCGACTACTAAAATATTTTCTCTCTACAGATATCATGGGCTTTGATAACCATGATTATATATGAATATGATTATATGATTTTATATGAAAAATATTTTTTTAGGGGACTACAATCAATAGAATCTACAAAATGGAGCTCGTAAATGAGGTCTGCGCGAGTTTTTGCTTAACCATCTACCGGAAAAAAAATATTTAAATAAGTAAGTAAAAAAATCTAAATACACAGCATGATAGTTCAAGAAAAGAAAATAAACTACTTTTATTGAGTTATTGCGAATAAAAAAAAACTATGGCAAAGTATACAATTTGAACGTGGAATACTACGTATTTACGCGGTATGCTGAAATACGGGCCTTAAGATATTACTAAGTGTTAAGCAATTATAGTTAATGTTTATAATAATATTTCTTTTGGCTTTGTGGTTTTTTATATACTAAGTTTTCTAAAAAACACAGATACGTTATCTGAGTAGTAAGTAGGTAGGTATGTACAAACATAGTTACGGTGTGAGTAAGTTTGTGATAATTTATATTTTTTGCGTACGTCATACGAATTATATATACCTAATATGTAGCTATACTATGATGAAGTCATGTAGGTAGATGCTTTAGAAATAATTGGCATTTGGAAAAATAATAAAAATAAAACATACTTTGCTTTACCTATCTACATATCCGGAGGCTGAGTCCGAAGATGCAAGGATAATTATAACTTTGAGTTGAAATAGTTAGTGAATTATACCAACTGAAATTAGATGTCAAAATTCTACGCAGGGCGTTACTCTTTACGCTCCGTATCCGAAGGTCTATCAAGGAAAATGACGTACTTCGGCATATTTAAACGTCTATGTGGTGGCCATCTCTTAAGTGGCAAAACGACTTACTGTTATAACGTCCAAAACGTAAAATTACACAGTTTTCTATGGAAAAGAGTTATAGAATGAATGAGCTACTTATTATCAGACTATATGATCGATTTTGTACCTTATCGGTTTTCATCCTTTTCTGTTTGCTGAAGATTATCAGCTATAAATAAGAAGATAAGCGAAACGTGGGATCTATTTTAGGTACTAGGTACTACCTATGTACTTGATAATATTTAGTAACCGAATGAATGCTTTCTAAGCGAAATTCATTAGTTCAAATCCGGATTGAAGCCGTCGCTGAGACTTTATGAAATTAACTCTTACGTTGATAGAAAATCTTCGTATATGGGAAGTCCATGTCCTAGATCTAGACGCTTACGGATTTTTACAAGAAAGCATATAGGTACCTCCGAGTAATGCAAAAGCTACCTGAAGAGCAGCGTATCCATCTATATTATTAGCGGCATTAACCATTAGAATGATTAGTTTTATGTTAAATTAGAATCAATGTACTTTTTTTGTTGATTTGTCTAATTTATATGGGTAACGCGTCATATAAAGGTACCTACGCGAATAATGAATTATGTAAACTATATACATACGATACGAACAGTTTTTGCAAAAACCTACAATTTCGCGGTTTTTGACCGTCTAAACGTATTAATTTACGTTAATAAGATTCTCACGTGAATTAGAATGGTGATATTTACTTGTTAGGCCTTTTAAATATACAAAGTCGTAAATACTTTACCGATCGTCAAAACAACTGCGTAGAATTAAAGGAATGGATATTTTTTTCGATAGATCTATGTGTTTTAATATGTTTCCTATTTCACGTTACTAGATTCATCAGTTTTGGCTTGGCGTTGAATACATATTTTAAATATGACGTCATGAATCTCCCAGAGTTTATTCAGGGTCCAAAAGTGGATGGCTGTCGATCGATTACCAAGAATCCGAATATTGGTCATAGCCAAAATTCCGGAAACAAAGAAAGAAAGAAATTTATATGTACCAAAAAAATTTGTACTAACAGAGACTTCATAATTAATATCTAGTTTCTTGGCACAAAGCGGCTCCAACTTAGCAATATAGGGGCTGTGAACAACCAACGCTGATCTTCCGTTGGTGCTGGCAGTTGACGGCATACGTGCATACGTGGAACGTACAGGTACCTATGTACTTCTCAAAATACTAGTGTAATATAATGTTTTTAGGGTTCCCCTGCTCACCTTGACTTTGTTGTTGAGGTATAGCGCTGTGGTGAGAGCACCTCCACACGCGGCCACGTACGAAGCAGCCAGCTGTCTGCAATAGCGATACAGAGATGGTCTGAATACTAACAAAGGGCACTTGAAATACCCATTTACAGATATAACGACAACGTCATTGGATGATGTTAGAAAAGTAATGGAAGCGTCATGAAATATTTAAGAATATGAACCATGACGTAGAAAATGGAGGAAGGATCAGGTGATACAATATGACCCGATAATTTGACGATCGTTGCGGCTTAGTGGTTACTCTCTTCGAGAACTAGCAGTTTCGGATTCGAATCCCGGCCGGGGCATGTGTTCCAATAATGAGTTTAAATATCTTTGGGACTGTGTGTATTCTGCATGTTGTATGGCATCCTCGACACAGGAGTCATAATGGGGAATTTATGAGTGTGAAACGTCATTGTCATCAAAAAATGCTCGATTTCAAGATATACAGAAGAAAACTAAGATTTACAGATAAACGAAAAAATATTACCAATATCAGATTTAATTACCAAAAATTACTGAAAGATGCCACAAGTATATATAACAGAAGTCTCAAAAACGTTTTAGAATTTTCAAATCGGTCAACCCATATCTGGCGTCCCACTTTTACTTCGTTGGGCAGATTAGTTTGGCACATTAGATGTGAAGATGGGTACCTATGCCATAAATCACTAAGTTAGACAAATTTCTGGTTGAATAATTCATTATCAGCTAATAAAAAAATAGCAGAAAGTGACTCACTGTGTACTTATTTTAGCATTGCCAGATCTGTTGGTGTAGTTCACTATTGCGTTGAACGTCTGATTGATCCACTGCCAGAATATCGTACCGGCGGTCGACTTGTAGAAAGTTATCATGCCTGAAAAGAAAAATATTGTTTTACAAACTAGAGGAGATCGCTATTACCGAAAAGGCCGTCGCTTGTTCTACTCTTTTCACAAGTCATTTTGTAACTGCAGAAAAATTATATCCATTGTTTTACTTTAACACCATCGGCAGTAAAATTCAATACGTATTTATTGCTCATGAATATAGGTATACATTCGTATTGAATTTCACTACCTACTTCCTGTTTTTTTCCATATACTTCAAGAAAGGAGACTCCAGTTAGACTTAATTATGTGTATGTTACCCAATAAAATAAAATAAGTAAAAAACCGCCAAACTTTATAAAAATCGGTCCAGTCAGTAGTTTGGTTTACAAATCAATATAACGACATATATATAACAACACTGTAAAGGCAAGTGTCCTTACCTCCGACAACGAGAGCATTGCACGGGGCCTGCGCAGCCATGCGACCGATCATCAACATCTTCTCCCCAGTGTCGGGGTGGAATGCGCTGTCGTATAAATATTTCGCTTTCCATAGCTTGTCCTCGTCGTAACCGGCTGGCAGTTTTTTGGTAGCCCTGTGACAGGAAATATAAAATTAATTTGAGTTTTAAGAAATCTAAATCTTATACCGGCAAACACTTAATGTAGGAGCAATGAGAAGAGGGAATTTATTTCGCCCATTAGACCTAAGGAATCAACGGTCTCGTTCGACGAAATCCTTAACTTGCCTTACGATCTGTTAAAGAAATGTAAAAATCATCACTGCACAGCCAAAACCAAATAGCTCAAGCTTTCCGGTGATTGTATCACCTAGCAATTTGTTTGGCAAACAGTATCGAGCAATTTTGGGTGGAAACTTGATCAACTGATGCTTCTATTAAAATAAAATGAAAAATAGTTTATTTAGTAACTTTATACATTTTGGTCATCTTAGGTCAGGGATTCTTTTGAAGCAATTTTTAGCCTGTGTTAAGAATCCCTGCTCTTTCTTAACTTAGGGCACAAGATTCAAGTTACTTACTTATAATTAATCTGGTAAAAAAGTTTAGATAGAGAAGTTGCTTTTCTCTAATTATAAAGCATATTTATTTGATTATTTGATCATGGGAACAGCAGAGGAGCGGTGAACAAAATATTTTGCTTCGTCCAGTCGTTGGCAGTTTTGGCATCAAATTATAAGTAAGCATAATGAGATCAATTATGTGATCAGTTACATTTATGTATTTTTAAAACATTGGCATGCAAGAAGGACGGTCGATTACTATGTTCCCATTAGGTACAGGTTTTTCTTTGATGTCTACTTAAGTCTATGTGTCATTTGATTAAAAATTGAATAGGAACTTTTAACCTTTGCGTGATACTCCTGTTAAGCAGTCAGTTTTAATTTCCTTGTAAGTACTCGTACGTAATTAACTTGTAGGTATCATTTTTCTTCCGAGTAACTGATATTCTATTCCAATGAACTATAGTCTTATCAACTAAATGAGATAACATGACCGTTGACCGTTTCGTAACGATGTTCATATACTTATAAAGATCCAGTAGGTACCTATTTGACGAAAGGGGGTTTGTAGTAAATGACTTTTATAAGCTAATTATTTTTGTACGTGCCTGAATAGATGCCATGTCCTGTAATCGATTTTAGACTATGTTAGATATAATGACGTTAATGTTTTTAATAAAGATTTGTTATTTTGTTCATGTCACGGCACCCTTGGTAAAGGTTTTTAGTAAAGCATTTGAAACCCATTCGACATTTTATATACCTCACACTCAAATTGTTTACAAATATATACGAACGGAACTTATTCGTAAAAAAAAACACACTATACGTAATTATTTTCACCTGAAAGCCATGACTGCCGCCTTGGCCTCGTCGAGCTGTGCGTCAGTAGCTAGCACGTTGAGTGGATTGGTGAGTAACAAGAAGTGCTGCGCGCGGCCCCAGTACGTCGTTTGGTCGTACCGCGGCGCGTCCAAGTTTATCTGAGCCATGTCGGGGTAGTGATGCTGCAGGATATAAATAAAATTAAATACCTTAATCATCATTGTTCCTATTTTAGTACCCGAATACATCAAAAGCAGAAGGTCTAATTTACTGGACTTAAAACATGAAAAACTAACTCTACCCAAGTCATACTTGTTCCAGATCCCGGCACAACACAAAGGTGCGCGCTCCCACCTGCTCTCTGGCCTGAGACCTAGTTTTCAATTAAGTTCAATTCTGGGATCGAACTACATCTAAGAAGCAAAAAAAATCAGAGGAAGGAAAAAAAAAGCATGCCTGACCCCGGGTCCTGTGGGGCATGTCCGGGCATGTGATTTTTTTACTCATATGAATGTTAATAATTAGTTGGCACTTGCTTTATAGTGAAGGCAAAATATTATGAGGAAAGAAAGATATAGATAGTTACGAGAGAATATTTCAAGACAAGTAAATTTCCTCTGTACATAATGATTAGCGTAATAGACCTTGCCCAGCTGCGGGACGCTATGGGTACGTACGTAATTCGATAAGAAATTCTCGACAAGATTTCACTATTGTATCTGACATGACTTCTGTTGACCGAAGGCGCAATAGATATGTCATTAACGTTTTGTTATTCATTATGATAATGATAAGAATATAATCACTCATCAGGCTAGCCCATATACATTTACTTGTAGGTATTTGCAAAAAATAAACAGATTGAATATACAATTAGAATATTTGCATTATCAATACTGTGATAGGCAACCGTCTATTTATTCCCCCTATTTATTCGTTTGCGAGTGATATTTGATATAGGTAGGTATAACTAATTGAATAAGTAATAGGATTTTAATAATAAAAGAATATAGGCACGTAATAAGCATAGCTAGGTACACATACAGGGTAATCGGTATGGGATGTACTAAGCCGAAAGGAGGACACTATACTCATCATTAGAAACAATTTTCCGAAGGTCCCAACTATGAATTCGACAAAAAAAACAGCAGTTTCATACATTTCGTCGACGACTGATAAACATTATGTATGGAGCAGCAGATATTTTAATTTACTTATTATTAATGAATAGAAGAAATGTGCATTTAAAAATTATACGACAGGTATGAGATTTAATGTTGATAAGTGTGTTCTACCCATATACAGGGTGTTTGTATGAAAAACATATTTATAGGTACCTACTAGAAATGGTGATCTTTTATTTAACAATAAAAACATTACTAACAGTGATAGGACCATTCCCGAAATCGCAAAAAAACAGTTTTAAACGAAAACTTCACCTATTCATCAAAATGTATGAAACAGCTGATACATTCTTTTCTTTTTCGTTTCGGGATTAGACACAATTGGGAATGAGTTTTTTATGGGTGTATATAACGGCCTCTTAATATAAAATTACTTGAAGATAATGCTACCAAAATCATTTGCTATAGAAGTTAATAAATTGTACATGCTTCTATAGTTTTACTTACATTATGTAACATAAGTCTCAATAACTTTAACATTCTGTGTGACACTTTGATGTACCACCTATTGACCCTTGACTGCTTATCGGTTTGTGTAAACGTACACTTATCTCAAAGAGTACAAAATACATTTAGGCAACTAAAAATCTAGTGGTACATCTCTTGCTAGGAAATCAATACTTTTCACAGCAACTAACTTATCACAACCAGCATGCCAATACTTATTAGATTTTATAGGTAATTACTAGTAGCATTAATATAATCACATTTTGAGTTTTACTGGTTTTACCAAAGCGAGAGAAGAACAGTAAAATAATCAAGTTCTACTTAGATGACTAAAACGTTTAAAACACCACTCACCTGTAGATTACAAAAATCAAAACTGCAACCTTGGTTTACAGTGCACTGGGTAGGTAATATATTTTTATTGAGGATTTTACACCGATAAAGCGTATATCAACATTTTTTTATTGTTATTTTTAGAATTTTGTATAGTTTTTCGCAGAACCCGTTCAAATGTTGCGCCTTCTTTGACAGACCAATCCAATCCAAGTGACGTAAAATCGATGTGCGCCAAGCAAGAAGGTTTGAGGTTCCCGAAAGGAGTATTCTAATCCCAGTTCCACACCTAAATGAAGTCATATCTTTCATGTGTTAAGGTTCATATTTTAGTGATAAAATTACTATGTCAGCTTTTTATTTATATAAGAGCTGCCAATCCATAGCAGGGTTTTAATCATAGACATATACATACACTACAGAGTAATTTCAAGCCTGTCGGTGAAGAGGACAGCAGGTGTATTTAAACTGTTAATGCAATAGTTAAGACAGATCTACCATAGCAACAAAGGGAGTTTTTTCTTTTACTTTTACAGTTATATCTTTTTTAAGTTTTTAGATAAAGTTGGACAATATTATTCTTCGTGTGTCGGAAAAACAAAAGATCTGTAGTCTATTATATTTTCTGTCTATGGTTGCATGTACATTGTAAATACGTTCCATTATACGTTTTTACGAACATTAATAATTAGATTTCATTTGTTGATTAATTTTCCTGTATTAAGATTAGGACTGCAAAATAAGATGCGACTCTGTACAAAAATATAATTGTGTTGTGTTTTACTTGACGCCAACATGAAGTAATAGTAGCACTTCATACTCTGTGATGGTTGTGACAGAAAACAGCTGTTTTTCGATCTGTCAAATTACGTAAAAAGGATCTCACTTCAAAGTTACGTCTTTGATTAACGGAGTGCAGACGATCCAAAAATAAATTTAGGTAGAATTTGTCTATAAATCCGTATTTTCCCAGATTTAAAAGATGTCCCTAATCAACAGAAACGTATTCCGTGCCTTGGTTCAGGTAATGACTCTCGAATGATCATTAATGAAGTGACTGCTGTGTTAAAGTGTTTCGTAACCTCATCTATAGCTGTGCGCTTATATCTATATCTCTTCAATTAAACGAAGCGATTTTCCTTTTATTTCTTGTCTTGTTAGTGATATGTTCAATTAGAGTACTATGCATTCTGGATGTTGTAAAGTTCCTAGGCCTAACCTCACGTGATCAATATGGACAAAGTTTGCTACGAATACTTCCCCAAATCAAATATACGTTTTAACGTTGTTTGTAACCGGTCTAGTGCCAGGTAAATTATAAAATTATGGTTGTGTATGCATCATTGATATATTTGTTTTTCAGGGAGCACAAGTATCAAAGGGAATACACAGCAGCTCGGTAAACTCCAAGAAAAACGTACGTTACGCGCCATTTGGCTCTTTGGTGAGAACTAACTGTTTACTAATAGCAAGTACACACACACCAAAAGTGGGCAAGTAATGAAGCAATGATATTTATCTATACCGAACATGCTAACTGAAGTGTCAGCAATATGCAATATACATCACTGATAGACTGGTCTAAGCCATAGTCAAGCATGCTGGACACACATTTTTTGATGTGGACTTCACCTTAAAATGTTTATGAATTCACTTTCAGATACCTTTTTTTTCTCAATAAGGAAAATAATGAAGCTATTAGTCTATTCAGACGTTTAACAGAATTTATGGACTAGTTCTACCTTTTGTTAATTGGCCATAAAGCCCTCCTCTCCTTTAACTTTGCTGTGCCCGAGAGGGTCCATTGGACAATATGCTTATTTTTTAACATCATGTATGGAAGCAATAAATGATCTGGATCTGAATCTAAATTAAAAACTACAAACTGGATGTTTGATAAACAATAAGGATTATTACTGATTTCATAAATAATTAAAATGGTACTTAATAACTCTTTATTAATAAGTTATCAGATAATATCCTCTTAGTTGCTTCATTACTGGACCTTCTCATAAGCATCCAGGTTTACACATCTACATTATGTCTATAAAGACAAAATGAATTGGCTCTGTTCTAGTACACAAATACATATTTGTTTTATATTTTCTTCAAAAGTATTTCATGAGGGGCTACAGAAAAGTAATTACTGACACTCACATTCCAACATTTAATTTATATAATGAATAAATTAAAAAATAACAATATGGATAAGTTTCTACAAAAACTAGCATTTGGTGAAAATAGTAAGACAAATGAAAGAAAAATAAGTAATGTGAATTATTTAAACAATATTTTAATGTAATAATCAGTAACAATGTTGTATTTAGATTCAAACACAGGAAATAGTTTTTTTAGTATAATCTAGATAGTAAGAAGTGATTTGGATTCCAAGAAAAGGATGTTAGAAGTATATTAATAACTTTTTCTGCTAATGTTTTTTTGAACAATGCTAAATGTTGGAAAAAAGTAATTAAAAAGTATCAATTATATTTCATTAAAAAAATGTGAGAGTTAGAATTGCTGCACTGAAGCCCTAAAAACCTTTTTACTATTGGCTAAAAAAAATATTATTTTCTTGTATCATATATCATATAGCTATGTAGAATTCTTTAAAAAATTACAATGTTTTGGCATCAAAATTACTGTTACTTTAGCTTTAAAAGAGTTGTTTCAAAAATGTATGGAGCTCCGGCCAGGACAGTTTACATGATACCATAAATACATTAGGTACTATTAATCTTTAATATATCAACCTAATTCAAAATAACATAACTTATCGCAGTGTACAAAATTAATTTCGAATCAAAATATTTCCGTGTTATTTACGCAAAAAGGCGATTTACGCGTTTTTATTGTGTCAATTTTGACATTTGTGACGGACAGTACAATTTATAGACCAATGTGACCATTGGAGTCAGCCTATGATAAATAATTTTCCAGAGATGCCAGAATTCCACTACAATTGACAGAATTTAGATATTTTTGTACACAATTAAGGAGGCAACTGACGCATTTTTCATTAAAACACAGTATTAACCACATCTTTAGGCATTTTTTGGTAGACGGATACCGTCCTGGCCGAAAATGAAACAGGTCCTTTTTGCAAATCATTTTTTTTATATAAATTAATTTGTCAATATTTGTTTTTAAGTTATATACAGGATCGTCTTCACCTTCCGCAATGTAAGATTGTTTCTTTATGTTTGCATGCATTTGCTTAGAAGTCTATGATGTGAAACGTGTATAATATTAAGCCATTTTTGTGAACCACCTGTATAACTAGTTATTTTCCTACATGTAGCATGATTTGATGATGCCTATTGTTTGAACTTTAGTTAGCACCTAATTGTTAGATCATTTATGTTTTTGCAAAACTAGATTAGATGTAGGTTACACTTCAAGACATTTTATAAAGGTAAAAGTGAGTTTTTAAGTTTTCATAATAACTCAGAAATTAACCTTGGAATAAAACTATTTATGAATACCTACATAACATGTCTTAGCACTCCCAAGGGCCTTTACCTGAAGGTTTTAGTTGACAACAAAATATTCATATTTAAAGCATTGAAAATAAAACTAATGCTATTAGGAAGCTTTAATGAGTTAAAAAAGCCATTTAAAGTCTTCAAGATAGGCCTCATAGGATATACAGATATCGATGTTTAATTTGTGGTATGACCACGTGCCTATGTGTTGTCCAATTGCATTCAATATAATTTGATTATGTTACTAAATCTCTTACAAAAATCATGTGTTATTGTATATGTTATTGCCGTAAGTATGTTTATTGAGCTCAGGTAAGGTATGGAAATTAAATTGTGTGCGCAGGAAATCATAATTTCACTTCTGAAATTACAGAACATACATTCTGTTCTATGTTCTTTACTGTTTCTCCATATTAAAAGAATTGTGCAAGTTAATTTCTGAATTTAAAAAGTTCTATAGTTAATATGTTTGTCGCATTTGTCCCAGTAACCTTTATAAAAGGGCAATGTTGTACTGATAAACAATTAGTACATATGCGAGGATTGAATTGTCTGTTCAATAGACTATGAATATTATGTTTATAACGTCTATACTATTTATAATGCAAAAATCTTTATTTTCGCCACAAGAATACAACCAAAATAACTCTCACAAAAGATGGTCTTGTTGCAAAAAAGGAAGTATGTATGTAGTTCTTTTTTATGAAGATTGAGTAGAGTAACTTCTATAATATTTTATTAAACGTTACAGTCCCCTAATGCATCCAAGGAGGGACGCATCAAGTGCACGCTCATCCCCGGTGATGGCGTCGGACCTGAGATGGTCTACTCTGTTCAGGAGGTTTTCAAGGTAGGTTTATAGTGACAGCAGGAGAGGACTTCTGACATTATTTATTATATGACAAGTACAGTTGAAAATTTCAATATCGCTTGACGCTAAACAATGTATCACACTGTATAGTATATTACTAGTCAAGCCTAGATATTGAGGGAGTTGTGAAAAATATGTTATTCGCTATTTTGTGACGGAGGCCATCTTGTGCCGAGTTAGTTAGCTTACAATAGTGTTCTGTGGCTACAACACTTCCGAATAATTCGCCTTTCGAACAAAATCAAATACGACATAATTATAACACAACGCCGTTTTTGCTTCGGGGGCTCACAACACTATGTCAAACGTATTAGTCATCTATTCGATACAACTAAACCTGACATAGATAACGTCGTTCCTGTTCATCTTCTAGCTTTTGTCTCTCAATCGCGGCCTAGCAGCTAGTGCTGGCCGCCTTCCATAGCGACCGACTCGCCACAGATAGTCGATTAGTCTGACAGTATGATAATAAGTAATCATTATTAATATATCGTTAACAGATTAAAAAAAATAGGTCTATTTATTATAATCGTGTTATTTTTGGAAATTTCGATTTGACAAATTAGTTGGTTTAATTAAATCTCATGAATTTATGTAATGTGTTTAGGCGGCCGGCATCCCCGTGGACTTCGAGTCTTTCTTCTTCTCGGAGGTGAACCCGACGCTCAGCGCGCCGCTAGAAGATGTCGTCAGTTCTATCGCTAGGAACAAAATCTGCATCAAGGTATGTTGAATTTATATTATTTATTCCAGATTTATGTTCGGTAATTCAGGTAATTTATATTTTGTCTGTTACTTTTTTAACGTAATCGTTATTTTTTACCATTGGTCTGATGAAAACTTACTTTACTCACCAATACGATTAACTTTCATTATGGAACCAACCCTGAAATCGAGAAAAAAATCATAATAAAAAATATCGAAGGTCAAATATGTACTATGAAACTATTAAGTAATTTTTACTTGAATTTAGAGTTGGTTCTATAATTAAAGTATTAGGATGAGTGTAGTAACCTCTTTTCAGATGAGTATCACCCTAACATCTACCGTCGTAGCTAGATTTATATGTATACCGCTGCCCCATTGTCAGTAATGATATTTTTCTGTCAGGGCATCCTCGCCACACCAGACTTCTCTCACACCGGCGAGCTCCAAACTCTGAATATGAAACTGCGTAACGCTCTCGACTTGTACGCCAACGTGGTGCACGTGAAGTCACTCCCCAACGTGAAGTGCAGACATCATGACGTGGACTGCATCATCATCAGAGAACAGACCGAAGGGGAGTACTCCGCGCTCGAGCACGAGTCTGTCCCTGGTGAGGAACTAATGGGATACTATAGCGGTTAAAGGGGTTCTAGTGGTCTGAAACGGGGGTTGAAATGCCATAAATGTGGGTAATATTTTGTACAACTGCTTACGACAATGTTGTGTATGTGAAGTCACTCCCCAATGTAAACAGTCATGATGTTGACTGCATCATCATCAGAGCATGGATCGAGGGGGATACTTGTGCTAGTTAATTAGCATAGTGGTAGTCTTGTCGGTGAATCCCTTGACTCTCAAGCGAGGGCGCAGTTTCGATTTCAGGTACATCTTTGCGTTTTTCACTCATGTGCTTATTCGAATTGATTAACAATTGCTTTGGACTGTACGCCATAAAACACTATTTTAATACAATTTTGCCAACTATAGACGATGTCACTGAATTGGGCATGCCGACGCGCGGCTATGGCGTTGAAAAGGTTCAAGTAGAATGAAAATATTGCGAGGAAACCTGCTTCTTGAGGAAGGTAAAAAGCTTTCGAAGATAAAGACTTAGTTGATACGAGGAACTAACGGGACACTTTCGGTGTTTAAGGGGTAATGAGGCTCAGATGTGTGAAATTAGGGTTAACACGTCAGAAATGTAGTATTTATTAGTGTAGCGTCAGAAAATTAACGAAACGAGGATGGAAACGTCAGTAATATAGGCTGGAATCACTAGAAGCAGATTAGAGTGGTTATTGATGGGTAAGATAACAGAAGAGTCTGTTGATATAAGTGCAAGATCACGAGGTCGACTGCATCATCATCAGATTGCTGACCGAGAGGGAAGAAGGGAGTGTGGAAGATTCCACACTCGTGCGCGGGTCTGTGCCTGGTGAATAACTAAGGCGTGCTAGGGAAAAAGTGGATCAAACGGGGTGAGGAACTAACGGGAGCTAGTGAGTTAAACCGGGTCAATTTGGAATTATATGTCTGTAATCGGGGTTAAATCTGACTAAAAGCATGAAGAATGAAGGTGAATGCGGTTAAAACAACAGAATCGTGTATTGTAATGTGGGTAAAATTAAGTAAGACAAATGGTATGGGTGGAAAGGCAGAAATAAAAACGTGTGAACCGCTTGCGCTGTTGACGGGTAAAATGGCATAAACTCTCTACTGTTAGGGATGCTTGAAATTGAAATAAATGTGGTTGCGACTAAGTTAAAATCTTAGAAGTTACTACGGTAATTATACTTTAAAACGCTTCTTATTTAGAATTATTGGAGCGATTTAAACACATGAAATAAATGCAGATAGAAATATTAACATTGGCTTGCAGACTAAACTAGGATAAAATTCGCGATTTGAATAAACGGGACATAACTGGTTCTAATGGAATAGCAAATTCTTTCATACATTCGATATTACTTCCAAATAATGCATTCGCATACAAAACTCCGATTCAGAATTTTTATACTTACAGAAAAACTAACAAACCCTTCTACATCTTCCGTCTCGTTCTCCAAAGAACTGTGGAGGTCTCCTGAAGGCCCTCCGAGTTTGCCCGAAGGCCTGCCGAGTTTTGGTTCGGCTCGGCGCAAGCGTCCCTTTCTACCACCGAAGATGCTTAGAGTTAGAGGCAGCGATGTACCAAAATTTTCACAAATGGGTAGTAGTTTTTCAATGAAATTATTACTACTTTACAAAGATGTAGTTTGTTTATAACCAATTGGCGCATATGGTTTGAATATATAGGTATTCATTTTGTAGTATTTTCGCTCTCATTTTGTTGATAACTTTAGTGTATGATTTTTATTATATATGTCAAGTTCAATACATATGAATATTAAATCAAGTAAAATAGACAAGTCCATTGATAGCTGAAAAGGGTACCTATACAATTCACCCTTTAGATATTTCGTTCATCATTCAAAATACTCCCAGTTTTCATTACAGCGTCATTTAAAAAGCACCAATTAAAAGTGGCAAAAAACGTATGACACCATAGTTTTAATAAGACCGTAATTTACATCTAAGCAAAGACCGTTGTCTTCTGTAAAAAATTGAATTTATAATCCGGAATGGTTTTGGCTTCACAGTGTCGCACATATTGCAAAAAAAATAATTTAGGTCCTTTGAATTACCGAGTTACGTTTTGCAATATAGACTTCTTATTTTACGGTGCAAAACGAGACTATTAGCCGTATTAGGTCAAATTGACGAAATTTATTTGAAACTGCTAAAGTACCAGATCAAGACAAAAATATATGTAAGGAGAAAACGATAAAAAAACTTTATGAAACAACGAGTGAATGATGAGACGACACCTAATTGAATGCACGGGAAAAGGAATTTAATTATTATTAATTTTGTGTAATTTTTTGTACTAAAATTTAAATTTGCGTTTGTCACACCCAAACTGGCCCTAACTCAGCATAATGCTAGTTGCTACACAGTAACCAGCATTGGTCTTCCGCAGAGACCGATACGAGTAAGTGACCTCACGCATGAACGTGCACACCGAAACAGAAGAATCATGCCGCGGTTCCCTCCACGCGCGTTCCGCTATTTACGTATGTATCCGCGATCGGTACAGACAACAAAAAACATCAAAATAGCATTTTTAGCGTTTAAAATAGACGAACACTGGCTGAGGGGGCACCAAGCAATTTATACTTATAATAAAACTGTAACAGGTCAAAGTTTCTTTCGCGGTCTTATTAATGATAAGGGCCCCAGATCTATAATTTTTAAAATTTTTGTCTCTCTGTCTGTTTCTGGACTTTCCATAACTGCTGGATTCTAATGAAACTTGGTATGCTTAAGGTCGTTACCATGACGTAGAATCTTATCTGCTTATTATCCCGAAAATCTGAAGGGGCTCCCGTGGGATGGGGGGATGAAAGTTTTATTTAATTATATTTCAGTAACGAGTGCCTTGATTTCGATGATTTATTTTGTTACAAAGGACTAACTGAAATTTATGTTATCCTAAAATTTTTTAGGAGTTCCCGCGGGAAGGGATGAAAATCGTATTTGACTATAACTCGGTAACGCCTGCTTCAATAATTCTTTTTCGTTATAAAATACTACCTAAAATGAACCTCAAAAAACGTTATCAGTTTTGTAGTTTTTATAAAAACTTTTATTGGACGCCTACATAAAACGTTAAAGCAAGTAATTTTGTTATGGAAATCAAACAAAGATATAATATTTTTGTTAGAAATTACAAACTTAAAATATATTAGCCAAAAAAAAAAGATTTCTTCGGTTTTGTAGTTTTAACAAAAACAAAAATTATTGGACTCCTACATAAAACGGTGTAGCAAGAAAGATATTTACTACTGAAATTTAATTTGCATAGTTCGTTATTTTTATAAAAATAAACGGGCAATCGGAAAACATACATTACCAACAAAAATCTTCCGGTTTAAAATTAGTGCTTCGAAAAGAATTAAATTAGAATTCGAAAAGTTAATATATGCGTCAATGCTATGCAGAATCTTTATTTCTTCAGAATTGTCCACTAATGCTGAACATAATTGTGCGGCCTTCTCTGTATCGCTTTTACTAATCAAATTTACACTTCAAAACGCTACTATTTTATTGTATCTTTTACAATGAGAAGACTTTCAGAAGGACCGCTGAAATTAATTCTATATTTTTTTAAGTTCCACTGGCGTATTTATGCAAGGTTCGCAACCGCTAACGAAGTTGCGGGTACAGCTAGTCAGAAATATGAAAGAGGTTTATGATTAGGTGCGTGGTACTGTGAATGTGATTAGTTATTGCAACATTAATGTACACACAATATATAGGGCTTCTGGCACAATTGATCCAGTTCTGAAGCGGCTGATAATGAAGAAGAGTTACTTAGCAGAATCAGAAATTGTTTTCATCAGTTGGATTCTAAGTTTTTTTGTTTGTCGTCGCAGGCGTCGTCGAATGCCTAAAGATCATCACTGCAGCAAAGTCTGAGCGTATTGCCAAGTTTGCGTTTGATTATGCGGTGAAATTGGGCCGCAAGAAGGTCACCGCCGTGCACAAGGCTAACATCATGAAGCTTGGGGATGGACTCTTCTTGCGTAGCTGTGAAGAGGTAAGAGGACTCGGTGTTTCAGATTATCTTTGTCGTGATTGTCATGACTATAATATCGATTGTGCAGACTAAGACACAATAAACTAAAAAAAAAAACAAAAGTCAAGTCGTTAAAACATCGTTGTTTTAACAAACATCGTTGGTCCTTCGAGTCGGGTCTTACCTTTATCATTTACTTGTCAAGCAGTGATTTTTTAATTTCACATGTACAGCCCAGTTCATCAAATCGCCCAGGCTAATAAATTCTATAATTCAATCTCATTGCACATTTTTATCCAATACAACTAGGTATTTGACCACCAGTTAGCAAGATCACGAAAGTAAGCGAGACTTTAACCGAGATGGAGCACCCTTTTTACCTCTATCCGTCTCCATTCCAGATGGCAAAGCTATACCCACGCATCCAATTCGAGAAGATGATTGTAGACAACTGCACCATGCAGATGGTTTCTAACCCCAACCAGTTCGACGTGATGGTGACTCCCAACTTGTATGGCAACATAGTGGACAATCTTGCCAGTGGACTTGTGGGAGGCGCTGGAGTGGTTGCCGGCTCTAGTTACAGCGCACACTGTGCTGTGTTTGAACAGGTACAGCTGACGGCATACAAGTTAAAATGAATGACCTTGGTTGCATTCGGGAATCAAAAGTGCACATGTGCAAAAAGACTGGGGTGTATGACCCCAGTCTTTTTGCGCATATGCACTCGCTGCTCTTAGCCCTAGTAGATTAATGGGCACTATACTAGACCACTAAGGTTGCTTGTCATGCCCACTGCTCCCTGTTTTCTCAGGTTGGGGATTACTTGAGAGTCAGGGAGGCCAAGACACTTGCTGGATACGAGACTAGATACAGGTACTAGCCATTTGCTCCTGTGTAGGGAATGCAGGAACACGCCAGACGCTAGACTATACATCGTGCAGATATGGTCAACAACAGTTATAGCAAGCACAAAGCTGTCTTTGAACTTATAGTCGTGCGGTTAGATCGTTGATTGATTTAAGACGTTAGGAAGAAAGAAGCAAAGATGTCTTGTCAGCCAGCTTCAAACGAAGTAGTTCGTGTTAAAAATATGTTTAATGAATGTAAATTTGTATGCTGTAGGGTGCACGTCACATCTTCTCAGGCGCCGTGGGCAAGAACATCGCCAACCCGACCGCCATGCTGCTATGCTCGGCCAACATGTTGGCACACGTCAACCTACACTCGTACTCCAAGCTGATCAAGAACGCTATTAGCAAGTTAGTATATCATACAAGAATGTCGCCAACCTGCTAAAAGCTGCTATGCTCGGCCAACATGTGTACCACCACAACCCAGTGTATAGATTTGTCTTGCTGTATATTTTGTTTTTGTTTGGTGTGCAGTGAAGCTATATTTTTATTTAATCGAAAAGATGAATTGCGTGTTATTGATATCTTTGTTTTGGCATTAAGATACAAAAAATATTCTTCATTCACAAAATTCAAATATTCTTCAATGTGTTTTTAGCTGTATTTAATGAAAATTGGTCCGAGATGGCCGCCCCACGAAATGGCAAAGTACGAGTTTTTTTACAACTCCCTCAACATGGGCTATGGGTGTTAAATGAATCGGCACTAGTAAAATACTATAGGGATGCTGCAAAAGTTGTCTAAGTTTAATCAAAATTTTAAATTTCACTTGAGACGTATAAGGATGCCGAAAATGAGATAAGTCCTTTATTTCCAAACATTTCATGCCGTACATTTTCCAGGGTGCTAAAGGACGGCAAGGTGCGAACGAAGGACCTCGGCGGTCAGTCCACCACGAAAGACTTTACCAACGCGGTCATCTACAGCCTCGACCATTAGACAATAAGTATTTTAGACACTTTAACTACCAAACTGGACGTACTTCTGGACAATGAAGGCGTATACTTTCTATGTAAATAAGTGAAAAACGTTTTACAATCATAGCTCTTCACGAGGATTTCTCTTGTGTGTTTTATGTATAGTGAAATCAAATATATCTTTATTGTACATTAGAAATATAAAACAGAAGAAGGTAGTAAGTTGTGCTGCCTTATCGTCTAAAACTATTTATTCCAGGCAGACTTTAGAACCTTTTTTCTATATAGCGATTTGTTTGACTAAATATTATGACAATATTACTTTCAAAAATTGTGAAAAGGAGACGTTTTTTAGATGAATTAATAAGGTTGAGCTTCTAAGCTTGAGGAATATAGCATTCTTAGGGTTTAATTTATTGTTTATTATATTTGAGTCTATCTTGTGCACGAGTCTCCCATACGTAATGTAGACCATATTTCAAACCATCCGTGCATGCAAAATATCCGAGTTGGAGACTTCATTTATATTTGAAGGTAAGGCTAACCTTATCTAACAAGTTGAGCTGGCCATGAGTTTCCCCAAAGGGCGGCCAGCTGTGTGACGTATATAAGGTTGATGAAAATTTTGATACATACAGAGAACTCATCAGAATTACGTCCAGTTTTATCAATCAGTATCTTAGTCCAACGTGAAATTTTAATTTGTAAGAATAATTTATTTCTACCAATATTATATTTTACCAAAAAATGTGATCTGTTCAATCGTTGCAGTTAAACAGTATTCGTTAAGTATTTATTTAGATAAACCCTGTGTTACCGGCGTCTATTGTACATACAAATAAAGCGATTTAATCGTTTTTGATATATTTTATTTTTCGTTTATAAATCTTTTATCTAAGTTCAGTTCAGTTATGTTAAATTTAAGATGGCCGCCACTACAAAATGGCAAAGTTTTTTAAATTTTACTTCTTGACAGATTTGGTAATATTAACGTTGATTACTAACTCTACGTAAAAACGATTATAATGACGTAATGCAATTGTAATTCTGAGACAATCAAAGAACAGACTTTGACAATAATAATATGTAAGCATAAGTTTATTTGTCACAAAGGTGCACTAATTTTACACAAAAAGCTAAATAAGACAATTATAAAGACATACTCTTGCATTGGCGCCTTGTCCGAATAAGATCAAAGGATCGGTTAGTAGCTCAGGTAAATAGTAAAATTTTAGCATTTCTTTTACCTATGACCTAGGGAACCTATTTTTGAGTCACTGCGTTATTCGAGTGGACGTTTATATGTTCGAAACCGATTACAATTTTCAGTTTATCATCCTCATCAACAGACTTAAACAATAAAATGCATGCGAGATTATTAAAAATATTATACTGACTCACAAAACTGTAACAAATAACTTTATTTTTTGCAGTTTTTTTATCTTACACAGCTAGACACTAGTTCGCAAGACCACGGAAGTTAGCGATATTGTAGCCCTAGATGTAGCATCTTTCGTCTGGAATACACTGGCTCTCAAGGAAAGCTGTCGGAACACATGGATAGGTGCTTGGCGACAGATTTTACAACTTGATAGTGCGTAATTCGTTCCGCGTTTTTTATCGTAACGCGGAACGAATTACCCAAAAAATACCCAAAATAATAAATAATATACCCAAAAGTTAGTTCCTAATATATACTTCTCTAAGGGGACAAAGATAAATAAGACAATTTGTTACAGAGTTTTCATCTTTATTCCCACATAGTTACGGTTCTGGTTTAGCTAGTCGTTTTCTGTTTGTGTTGTTCTAGGAGTGGCCAGTTTTTTTACTCTATCTGTTGCGACGTACTTCATAGCACCGGGCGATACCTTTATGAGAAAAAAAAAGTTTTTTTTTAACTGGGTTGCCCCTCGAACAGTCATATCAGAAATACCTTTTATCTCTGCTTGTATTTAAGTTTATGTGAAAGTGACGTAAGTATGAAAATGTTTTACTATATTTCATAATATAAATTTTATAGTCTGTACCTTCATAGGATTTTTGTACCACGCTTCTTTGGATAACCTCTTGTATATTTTAAATTCGGCAGGAGAAGCGATTTCCTCGATCCTTAACAATAATTGATCGATTGGTTTACGGGATCCTCTCTATAACGATAGAAAGCATATAAATATGGTTACAAGGACGTAGAACATATTACAGTTACTGGGCTGTACCCATCTACACGAATTCCAATCTAGAAATCGCCAAAATATCTGCTGTTTCATACCTTTTGGTCAGTCAATGAACTTTCTGTGCAGAACTTACTATATTACCTAACTCTCTTTTTATCTACTAAGTTGCTGTGTTCCTTACGGGGTGTAAATTTTTTAAGCCTGTTTCGAAATAAGCTTGGTAGTGACGTTAACTGCAAACGTTTACAAAACACTTCTGACAGTACGGCTCGTTATTTCCTTGCCACGTAATGACTATGTCCATATAATAATGAATCTAACCGAAACCGGCGGTGGCCTAAAATCCTTCCTAGGACCAGCTATCTGGTTGATATACTCCATATGTTTCTTCCACTCGGAATCCGTCCATCCCTTTTTCCTCCTAGTATCTTTAGTGTCTCCTTTCTTGAGGTCTATGTTGCAGTTGGCCAGTTTGGAGTAACATGTCGTGTTGGCAGCCTCTATCATACGGTCTATGCGCTTTATACGATCATTGCTAAACATGGTTTTGTACTGACGCTTTAGCAGGAGAAACCGGCTGAAATATATGGAACCTGTACATTTATGATTACTGCGCCTGAATATTAATTCATCACCAGCCCGATTCAGCTAGAGTTACCGCCCGAATCTGAAATTGCATTTTTTCGAACCAAGAATTACACAAACTCGGTTCAAAATCTTAAAAGCCTTTTTTTGTAATAGTTACAAAAGTTTTTCAATGTCATAATTTAGGATTTTCTGACAAGATTTGCGTAATTCGAGTTACAATGTTTTTTTTAAATCTGGGTGGAAACGGTCTATCTGATTCGGGCTGTAGGTATGTAATTTCGTCCGAATGGTCTGGCGTGTTACCCAGAAGAATGCAAAGGAGCGAATCCTGCCATTCGTACTATTTTCGTTCGCTCTCATATAAGCTTAATAAAACCTCAATGTGGTCAAACACGGTTTCCATAATTTCCGAAATTTTGTGGACAGACATGTGAAGTGTGCCACAAAGTTAATTAAATAAGGTAGGTCCTCAAATCGAGGATATAAAAAAGTGAATTTTTATTCAGGGTTTTCGGTTACGGGTGGTTACTAAGCCGAAAGGAGGTCAATAAACCCACCCTAAGGAACAACTACGAAACCAACTCTGAATTCATGAAAAAAATCAACAGTTTCATACATTGTGTCGACGACTGATTAAACTTTTTATGGAGCAGCAGATTTTTTCTCGAATTCAGAGTAGATCCCATAGTGAAAGTATGCCTACTTCTCGGCTCAGTCCACCATGTTAGCTATGAAACTAGCGGAAAAGCGATATCTTTTAAGCTTCAACATACTTAGTTAAAAAATTTTGACCCTTCGTTACACAACTCGTGTTTTAAGTACCACTAACACTTAATTATTCTAAAAGCTGCTTCGGCAGTCGAACTAGCGGTCAAGTCTGTTATTTGAATTGTTTAAGAATTACACTTGGATTGTGCAAAAATATGCGTTTTGACATAGAATAGGCCACAGTTAGTATTAAACAAAACATAATTTTTGGTAGTAACTCTGATCTATTCTATGTCGAAACGGCCATTTTGGCACAATCCAATTGTAATTCTGAGACAATTCAAATAACAGACTTGACCACCTGTGCAGACGTGTCGATAAATTTACTAAAATTACTTAAATTTGCAACAATTTAAAGTGAACATAATGACCAGTGCCTACGTATAAACATTACAAAACGTAAGTGTTTAACTTTTGACTTTATTTTGTTGACAACTGTAGTGTCGCGCCGATTCCTGACTGCGCTTGCGACAAAAGCACTTTGTTTCCCCGCACCTCACCTCGGGCGAAGAGACAGTTGCATTTTTTTAACTTTTCACACTTGTTAGAGCGTTTACATTACCTATCTACTTTGTTTTGAACTTGTTTACGCCAAAATGAGTTCCCGACGAGAGCGAAAGAATAAACGAGTGTCTCAGGATAAGCATGCAGTTGGCCCAGAAAGAGATTCTTCGCTTACAAAATCGGATGCAGCCATAAAGAATATATGTGTCAAGAAGCAAATTACTCATGATTATGAATGTTCAGAAGATCTCATAAACGCACTACATAGTTTTCGAAATGACGTCTTAAAAGCCTTGGAAGCAAATCTGAAACCACTGCGTTGACTTACATTCTTTAACAAATCAAATTAGTAATATGAAGATCTGTATGGAGCAAATACTAACAGAGCATGCAGGCATGGAAGCGGATATACCTATTACAACTTAAAAATATGGCTTCTGCTGCCGACTTAAAATTTTGTACGCTTAACAAAGAGATTGACGATCTTAAAGCAGTATCAATCACAAACTCTAAATTATCAAACTTCGAAGGAGAAAAACTCGTAAACGAAATCCAGGAAAGAGCCATCAGAAGTAAGAATATTATATTAGTTAATTTACAAGAATCAATAAATCCAGACAAATCGAAGCAACTCACTGAACACATGATAACGGTCAAAAATATTTTAAGAGACACTGTGGCAGTCACTCCGAATATTACGAGAGTGATGCGACTCGGTGGATATTCTACAGCAAAACCTCGACCAATTAAAGTAACCCTAAAAAGTCCACAAGAAGTCAGGAAGGTGATAAATTGTAGATAGAAATTTCGAGACAATATTCGCATATATTACTATGAGACTCCCATGCAGAGAAGGTTACTAAGTGAACTAAGCCAGGAACTTGCCCGTCGTAAAGAATGTGGTGAGATAGATATTAAAATCAAGTATGTCCATGGTATACCTACAATTATAAAATCATGTTAAAAACCCAGCCATTCAAGCAAGAAAATACCGAAAGCTATATAACTATATTATCTGCTGATAAAATATTATAATAGACATATGTAACTAAACACATATTCTTAACTAGGTATTAACTTACAAATAACAATGGTAAATAACGATTTAAAAAATATGTCCTTTGACGTTGTATGTCACAATCCGCAAAAACACGCATATATTTTATCGTACTTCGTCTATTATTGTAGTATGACGCGGCTCAAGTCAGTCTTTTGTTAGATTGGCTTGTCAAAGGCTTGTAGTAATGTACCTACAGTAATTAAAGTAAAAAAAAGAGATCTAATTATGAGGGTAGGACTTCTTTCCTTTATACATACGCTAAGAACATGTCTCATTTACTCATATTATGTATAAATGCCGTATCATGAAAATTACCTTAAACATGTTTTCTCACATAAGTGAAGTTATTGTAATTTCTTGTTGAGAAATAAATGTCTTTAACCAGATATCGTATCTTACCGTAAATACGGCCAAGCAGCATCATTAAGTCGATCAGTGAGATGACCTCTCAATGCCGATTGCCTGATTCCTCTAGGAGTGTAAGCCGGCATGCCTTCACCGGTATCTACAAACACTGGTCTCGGCACGCTCATCGCATTCAGCCTCTTGGAGATCTTGTAAGGAAACGTGCTTGTAGGGGGATCGTACCTAGACTTACCCATATTGTTACTAACACCTTGATTATGGCTTAATGTGGATGGTAAGGTGTAGGTAAGAATTCATGGTTGGTTTACATGTTTTTGTGATTTGTTTTCGTACCCATTTTGTATTTTTGATGGCTGACAGGTCTGACCTTACGTGACGTGAGAGAGTATCATATTCTTTGGCTCTGACGGATTGTCTAGAATAGAAGAAGAGAAAGAAGGTTGAGGAAAATAGGACCCGTCTTGAATATGGTAATATCTTCGATCAACAATACCAACTAGATATCAGGTCGGCGCAAAAAAAACGTCTCGGTAAATAACGCCTCACTTGTGGCGTGGGGTCTTATTTTTGTTTAGTTCGGTCCAACCACAGCCAACGTAAACACGTTTCACAATGCCGCAGTGTGCATTCAAAAATTGCAAAAATAACTACCGAAAAAGCAATTTATCGGTCGGAGTGTCTTACTTTCGGTAGGTAAATGTAGAATAACTTATATTTTAAGCTTTAAACTAACAATAATATCAAATTTCCTATTTTAAACGTATTTTATTAAACGTCAGCGCGTGTTTGGCCAATGTTGGGCCAAACACGTGTCATCTTGTGTTCAACAGAACAGTAGATGCATGGAGTAGATGTTTAATTGTAAGAATTTCTATTATTGATATAATTATTACCAGAATTTACAAAAACAGTTATGGTTCTACTTTTGTGTCATGTTTGTTGGATTGTCATTAGATATGTATGTTTTAGGTTTCCTAGCAATCCGTTTACGTGTGCAGAATGGATTTCGATTGTCGCCAGAGAAAGAAGAGATGACTTTTATAAGCCAGCTAAAAACTCTGTGATATGTTCAGATCACTTTGATAAAGTGGATATAAGCGGAAATACTAACCGACGAAGATTGGTTAAAAACGCAATTCCCAAATTACAGGTAGGTACATTCATAGTAGTCAATCGAAATTATTTTTTTCTTGTTTCATGTTCTGCTAAAATATTTGTAGCACGATAAATTTTTATTCGTTATCGTGTTATTAGAATTAAATATTGTTTATTAATAAAGGGTATTTTCCGAAAAAACAGATTCAACCTCCGTCGGATCTACAACTAACGACACCAAATACCCAACTCTCAGAATCTGATACTGTCGACGTAATGGTGAGTATTTTTTATTTAGCTGTAGGAAACGTACAATTTTGTGATTACAAATTATTAATTTATTGTAATTATGCAATTTGTTTTCTTTTAAAGTAAGCTAAATCATTTGAGTAGGAAATTTGTTTATATTTTTAGCTTCCCGACAATTTTGCTCAATGAGTAATGTTCCTGTTAATGTGCCTTGTGGCAGATAATTGATTACATACGTTATAATCACCTAGATTAAACTTAAGTAATTTTTTTACAGCCTCTATCACCGACTTGTGGATTAACCATCACACAAAAAGGCACCTGCAACCAAGACCAAGCAGACCATACTTCTGTTATGAACTCTCCAGTTGCATCTGTATCAGATTTAATATCGGTCTGTGAAACACCTAGGAAGAGATTTCTAAATAAACAGTTATTCGCTGCTCGTAAAATCATAGACACTAAATCAAAAAGAATTCAAACATTGCAAAAAGTAAACAAGAGGCTGGTTAAAAAAAATTGTTCTTTAAAAACTATAGTTAACTTGTTGAAAAAGAAACAAACAATAGACGAGACAGTTTTAATAGATTTATCAAAAAATGTTGAAGTAGCAGAAGTATTTAATGGAATGTACACAAAAAATAAAAAACAGCGTACAAAACCTTTTTCAAAATATCCGTCGGGTGCTAGAAAATTTGCCTTAACGCTCCATTTTTACTCCCCGGCTGCTTATAAATACGTACGCAAAATGTTCAACACATGCTTACCACACCCTCATACGCTTTACGAATGGTACCGAAGTGTTGATGCGGAACCCGGATTTTGTGCTGAAACTTTGAACAGGCTGGAAGCAAAGGCAAAAGAAAGTGGTAAAAAAATATTATGCGCCCTGGTTGCGGATGAGATGGCAATAAGAAGGCAAAAAATATGGACAGGTAAGCGTTATGAGGGATTGGAAGACATGGGTTTGGGAAGTGACGATAGCAACCAAATGACTAGTCAGGCATACGTTTTTATGTTGGTTGCAATAAATCAATCTTGGAAATTACCACTGGCATACTTTTTTATTGATAGTATGAAAGCAGACATGAAAGCCAATTTGATTAAGATTGCATTAGAAAAATGTGAAAAAATTGGGATTCAGATTCGTTCCGTAACATTTGACGGTTGTAAAACGAATATTGCAACCATGAAAAAGTTAGGATGCGAGGTAGATAATGCAGAAAATATGATAACAAACTTTAAACATCCTTGTGCAGATTATAATGTAGTTGTGTTTCTAGATGCTTGTCATATGGTAAAGTTAATGAGAAATACTTTTGAATCAAAAAAAATATTACACACAACCGATCAAAAACAAATTAAATGGCAATTCATTACAAAATTACACAATTTGCAAGAGGAAAACAGTTTGCATTTAGCAAATAAATTGTCTCATAGACACATACATTTTAAAAATCAGATCATGAATGTCAGATTGGCCACACAGTTACTGAGCAGGAGTGTTTCCAAGGCATTAGAATTTTGTGACAAAACTTTGAAACTTGCCGAATTCCAGGATTCTGATAGCACTGCAGAATTCATAACGATTTTAAATAATCTATTTGATGTCCTAAATACACGAAATTTGAAAGATTTTGGTTTTAAAAAGCCCATTAGCAAGAATAATTCTGTGGAAATATTGTCGTTTTTGTCGAAAGCAAAAGATTATTTACTATCGCTGTCCATTAAAGTGCAACATAAAAAAACTGTTAAGATTGGCAATGAATCAAGAACAGTGTTCACATCCAAATTAGTACCGTTACTAAAAACTCAAAATAATACTGGCTTGTTGGGACTATTGACATGCATCAGTAGCTGGACATATTTGTACAACACTTTAGTTGAAACTGACATCCTCTCATTTCTATTGGCCTACAAATTCAGTCAGGACCATGTCGAGCTGTTTTTTGGGGCTATAAGAAGTCAAGGTGGGCATAATAATAACCCGAACACTCGACAATTTAAAGCAAGCTTTAAAAAACTTTTGTCTCATATGGAACTTAGTTCGAAATTTACTGGCAATTGTCTCCCATTTGATAACATTCCAATCCTATCTGGAGCTCAATCTCTCGATAAGATTAATAACACCTCTATAGGACATCGCCTTGATGTAAGTGAAGAGAGAAACATAAGTGAAGCGGAGATTTTAAATAACAGACAAATACAGCAAAGTTTTGAAAAATATCAAAAAAATTGCGATGAACTTTCTTCTACATTGGATGAAAGTCCAACTTGTAGTGTTATATCGCAAATAGTAGGATATATTTCCGGATTTGTTGTTAGTAAATTGGTAAAGAAACTAAAATGTAACCAGTGTATAAATAACTTGTGTGCAACAGAGAAACGATTATTTCATAAATTGATAGACTTAAGAGACATGGGAGGGTTATTCTATGCCTCTGAGGATGTATTTAATATTGGCATGAAAACTGAAAGCGTGATAAGACATTTTGTTCGCGTAAGTGGAGGTAAATCTTTACAAAAAAAGTATGATAAGAACTTTATATGTACTATAGTTTTAAAATTATATATCAACAAGAATATATTTCCTGAAGGCGATGCACACAACCACGAAATTACTTTACTCAAATCAGTAATTGAAAAGTTTACTGACGTAAGGTTACATTACATATGTAAAAAAGAAACAGGAGATATTAAAGACAAATCTAAACGACAATTATACAATAAACTCAATTTATTCAAAGGAAATTAATTCCGTGGTTGCTGGAATTTTTGTGGATATCATGTAAAATTAAGAGGTAAGGCCATCAACGTTCGCTGCATACAAACGTAGTCCCTTGTTTTCTTCCTCTAGAGCAATCTTTTTTTTTTTCATAAAATGTTTGACTACTGTGTGCATGTGCAATTGTGTACCATTTTTTTAAGTCAATAAAAAAAAAGTTGTAAGTGCGTTCTTTGTTTTATTCATTCAATCATCATCATAGATACCTACGAATTTATTCATTTTTGATATTATTTAATTTTTATAATTATAAAATAAATAAATATTATGTACATAAAATCATAATGTTAATAATCCTTTAAACTAACAAACATATTTGCCCACATCATAAATAATCTTAACTAAAGAACTAAACTTTCACGTACATACTTACATTATTTTTAAAGTTCAATGCGACTCCATACCTCCTGTAATAAAACTCGACGACTCGTAAGGCACCGAAACAAGACGATGTAACTCGCAAGGTAATAACTGACAAAAAGCACTTTAACAGTAGCGGCGGAAGGTTGATTTTACAATACATGTTTTGACATACGTCTTTTTATCTCTAGATGATAGATGTGCTTTGCTAATTTTTTGTGACAAATGGTCGTAAATACGGTACATTTTGAATATTTGCGACTTTATTACTTGGTAGTATAGTTGCAATTTGGTCGCACTGAAAAATATTTTAAATCTTGTCTTGCTTCGCTCGTAAACAAATGTAGCTATGTAGGTATAAGTTCACGCGGACAGTATTTAGCTTTGGTTTTGTACGTGATCCTTTATCTAGTTGGTATTGTTGATCGAAGGGTAATATTGATACAAAGAAAATAAATTAAAACTGATTAAACTATACGAATACATTCTTTCGTTTATGGTATTGCGTGTCGAAAGGTATAGAAATATCAAAATTAATATGACGTAATTCCCAATACAATATCCCTGACGACTAAAAAATCGTAGAATCTGTGTACCATGTTTCGTCAAGATTGTATGGAAACGACTTCTATGCGAGTACGAAATTTACAAACATACTCGTACACACCATGAGAGACGAAAGAACATTTTGCCACACGTGAAGCAAAGGGGCTTCGGTCGTTCGGTCAAAAAGTAAAAAAAAAACCCTTGCCTTTTACCATTGCTAGTACCTTTAGTTACATAGTCAGATTCTAAAGAGATTTAAGAGGTGTGCTGCCCTTACTCAGAGTCAGAAATAAAAAACTTCAAATTAATATAAAACGTTTGTATTTCATTCTTAACGTAAATCGATCTCTCAAACATAACAAAATACTGTTCTGTTACAAACTTTCAGCAGCCTTATTTCACATCTGTTTCACCTATAAAACCAGTCATATGAGACAGGCGACTTACGGATAATCAAAACCCTTATTATGGAAGTCAAAAGATGGCGGTCTCGTTATCGCTATCAGTGACATTATTATTTTTTTACTTATTGAACGTCAGGCATTATTAAACAATATATAATTGTATAAACATATATGTAGTTCAAAAACATTCTAAGTTATTCAAAATATATTTTACGACAAATAAATAAACCACTTTAGTTTTATCATGTTACAACAATAAATTATGAATAAATCATGTTATAAAATATTCTAATTCCGTGCCTTACTCAGCCATTCAAAGACTGAGTTAAAAATAATCCTCATCTACGCGATAATGATACCTAGCAAATACCTCTCTCACAATCGTAATTGATCGTTCCATAATAAGGGCACTGTAACAAATATTAAGCAGCCTTATATCACATCTGTTCCAACTAATAAAACCAGTCATGTGACGAGGACAACTCACAGGTTCTGGACTGAGATCTGCTAATAAATACAAGTTACAAGCAAAACTGCCTCGGGACAAATGCTTTGAGACAAAAGAAAATATTTATGTAATCAGTGCTACATTATGTGTTATTGAATTATAATATTTTTGATTTTTATTCATCAATCAAATAATGTGCAAATTATTACTGATTATTAGTTTTGTAATTATTTACTATGTACTGATAAATGACCACACTAAAAAGATGCTCTAGATAGAAAGAAACTCTAATAGATTGAACGAAAATAGCAATATTTACTTAAATAGGTATTTACGAGTACACCAAATATTTTGCTTAAGTCCTAAGCATTTGCTAGGGTGCTTCTACGCGAAATCCTTTCAGATTGAGTTATGTTGTTAAGTCAATCGAAACTCAAATGATGTGGTGAAGTAACACCCCAAAGAGGCAAACAAAGCAATACCTAAGCAACAGTTCACACAATTAACTTGTCTACTATAGAATTGTACTTTACGCAAATGCTATATACCACAAATTGTAAAAAAAAACTCGTCTAAAATGTAGTTGAACCTATTTTACGTAAGGTGCAAATTGACCCCTAAACCTTTTGAATTAGTGCAATCGTAAAATCCAACAATTCATTTATAGGTGAAAATCTAAACAACCGTAGTGGGGTTAAAAGATACAATTGAAATGTCCCGACAAATTAATATCCAAAAAATCCGAGTTCCTGAAAATACCTCTAAAAATTGTCTTTTAGCCATAATTTTATTAGTTAATAGCCCATCCTAATATGTATTATAAACAATACGAACATAACTGTAAAAAATAAACAATGCATATTTTAATCACATTTGAATATAAATAAAATAAATTAAAAAAAAACATACATTTTCAACAAATACTAAGACACATTTTTTTCTTAAAAACATATCTAACATCTCAGGACAAATCATGATAACTAATAACACTTCAACAGCAATAACCTTTTTTTTTCCAAACGCTAACCTTAATCACAAGTAATGACAACCAGGAATGTCATTTAAAATATGCAAATACCAAAACATATGAAGGTATTGCAATAAAAATCAATCAATCAATAGAATTTGTTCATAATAAATATTAAATATTGAACTGTAATAAATACAGTGTTTCCGATTGAAGCACCGAAAAAGAGATTATTTATCTCTTTTTCAATAAAATTGTTCAAAACACCTGTTCATAGTTGATCATATAGAAGTGTATAAAAATATGATTAACTTGATATAAGTAGCTATTTCTGGTAAAGTTAAAAGTGCTATAAAAGTTAAATTATATAGGTATGGTAAAATTATAAGTTAGGTAAAGCTACATCATATTTAGATATGTTCATATGCTTCTAAAAATCTAAATTGAGTTTCGACTTTTATATTTTGTTTAAAAATATCCAAACAGCACAAAAACTAGTGCGAAAATTTGTAAAGTTTAGTTTGGCTTTGGACGGTACATGTATTTAGCCCAATTATACTTCGAATACCTTAGTCTTTTAACTTTACCTAACTCTATTGACGTAAAAAAGTTTAACATATCGACAGAGATGCTATAGACTTTTGATTTTACGATTACTTGATTTTATAAATCGACATTAACAACATGAATTATTACAAAAAGGATTACTACAAAACTTTTGAGCAACTTCGACGCGATTCGGAAATGTCACACTAAACTAATTTGAACTGTAATATAGATTCTTAGATGACTAAGTTTAGTTTGATTTTGTAAGTCACATAACTTCGCCTCTTAGATATGTTTAGTATCGGGATGCCAAAAAATAACATATTATGCGTGAAAAGAGGTTTAAACTCCGTCTAATTTAGGTCTCGAAACAATTATGTCAAAGATTAGGCCACGGCGGTCGTATATACCAAAAACAGAATAACCACCAGATTAGTTTAGTTAGTGACACCGAAATCGTTCCAATTATCTTCAAAAACCGAAATAGAGTTGTAAAAACAGAGTCTTTCGTTTTCGTCAGAGTGAAGCGATGGAAAAATACGATTTTGAATGCGTAAATACGTCCTTACTTAAATAAATAAAGAAAATCACCGACCAGTTAAATTTGAGCTTCAAAATAATCTTTTTTATTTACATGCCGTCTATAGCTTCATATCTATCAAAGTGGTTTTTTTTACATTAGACGACTTCATGCGTGTTTGGCGTCGACATCAATGGTTGCGATGACTGTGGGCTGTTGTCCCGGCTCTGGTAGGGTGGTGTTCCCTTCTTCGGCCATTTTTTTGTGCTGGTTTCTGTTTGCAAAGCTGGAATATTGAAGTTTATTAGATTAGATTAGAATATTGATAAACTTGGATAATTGGTTAGGAGGTTAGCGGTATTCTGGCGGCTTTAATACTCTGACAATGTAAAAATTACTAGTAGCTATAAGCGACTGCGTTGTACGCGAGTTAAAATTGAATATGAAGAACTTTCAAACTTTTAACCCTCTTAGGAGTTGACTTTCTGAAAATCCTATCTTAGTACACCCTTACACCATCTAATGAATACTTACACCCTCCAAAATTCATGTCTCTAGGTTCATACAGATAAATAGTTTTCAACTTTATAAAGTGATTGGTAATTCATTAGGCTTTAGGCATACATGGGGCTGAGTACAAAAATTATGCAAATATTAGCAATGTAATACTGTAATTTAAGAGTTTGAGTAAAATCGATATTTAAATAGTCACATAAACAGAGAAATAGAATTAATTGGATTACAAAATATTCTATGTAGAACAGCTGGTTCCATATACTTTTTATCTAAATCGGCCCAGTAGTTTAGTATGTATTTCAAAATAACTAGAAACAATATAGGAGCCTGCCGAATCTGAGTCTGTTGTCACTTATTGAAAAGAATAGTAATTGTTTTACTTTCATAAAATTACGTAAGTCACCACCACCTAAAAGCCTGTAAGAAACATTGCCCCACTTACCGAAGCTATATTTGGATTTATTCGACAAAAACAGTCTACAAAGTTCACTTTTGTAGAATTAACGTCTGAATATCGACTCAAAGTTTTCTCGACAAATATAATTATTCCGCTGACGCAATTTAAAGCAACTGTTTTTGTCGATATATATCCAAACGTCAGCCCAAAGACACGAGAAGGTACACATAGATTCTTGCTGGTTATCAATATCTTGAAATATTATCAAATATTCAACTAATTAAATTTTATCTAATTTAATTTAACTAAATTCCACTTTGAGGGTTTTGGTCATATTTCAAATAAGGCTTAATGATTTTAAATTAAAGTTAAGTTTGACAATGGCTGTCCAAGTTCAAACACTTTGTAGATCCTATATCTTTACAAAACACTGTTAAATCAAATTTAAACAATGTGATATTACATTTTAACTAATTATAAATAAACAAGTCAAATAATAATAATAGCATAATATTTATCAGATATTAGAAACCAGCAGCGTTTTAATTATACAAATGAATTTATAATAACATTTTTAAAGACTTTGGAAGCATATAAAAATATATCTTCGTACGCAATTTCATACAATGACAAAAAAGTTATCGATCGTTATTGCTTACGAATCTTGTACGAATCGCAGGTTTTGTACGCGGAAGCAATAGTAACACTAACTTTAATTTGTCTCTTCTGTCACAATAAACCGAGATAAAGTTTAAGAGTAGATTTAAGTAAAAAAATATAGAAATGGAACTTACATACTAATTCATGATTAAAATAATATTTTAACAAACATGGTGACAAATCATGTTTTTTTACTTTTAATTTGCAGTCAGTGAATAATAGAATAAACAAATAGGTGTTTTCTATAATCATATAATAATAATTTTATTCAAGTAAAGCTAAAAGGGAGGTTAACAAAACTCCCTGAAAGAAAAAATACAAAAACAACGCATAATCAAACTCAAATGTACAAAAGCGAAACCAACTAATGACTAATGGCTAATGGTAAGGAAACAGAAATACCGCCACCAATTTTTCCCAGATTTGCGATAAAAAAACACAATGTAACATACCTCCCTTACTGGAAGACATAACGTATGGTTTGGTGAATATGGAAAAAATCAAAAAAAATCACGACATTATGATATTCTTAGTTATATTTTATAACTTTTGTAGTGTAATTTTGTAACTACTGACACATTTGCTCAAACAGTCACTAAAGCTTATTAGACGGACCTTTTAGTAACTTTCGTCTGTATATTCTATTTGACAAATCCATTGATGGATCAGTTTCTACATTTTGATCCCCTCTAATCCATTATTTCATTCATCATTCATAATAGCTGCTACTAGGTGGAAGATACTCGTAAACAAGCCCAGGATAGGGTAAAGCAGTATGCATGTAGCATTTCTCCACGAGTTTAACGAAGTTTTGTTTCAAGGCGGGTTTTCACGCGTACCTGATTGTTGGAAATGTCCAACTATAAACCGTCTTCTTAAATAAAACGAAACAAACAAGCGTCAGGTTTCTAAATAAAAAGTCCAACGAAGTTCATAACACGATTGTATCCCTAAACATACTACAAATGCGAAAATGTGTATTAAAATTTTTGTTTTCTTGTCCTACTCCACAGCAACGGAGTGGTGAGTCGACTTGATTATTAGGTTGCTACTTTTCTCCTAGAAAAACAAATATAACGCAACCGAATCCGCGGGTAGATGCTATAAGTGCATTAAATCAGTGAGCAAATGTGTCAGTAGAACAAAGCAATGGCTCCCATGATGTATTTACGCATCACTTTACGGTCACCATGAAATCACATATTATTATTGATTGTTTAGTAAAATGTGCAGACAAACAATTAAATATTTCATCGAAAATTAATCTCAGAAAATATATTAATGTAGAAAGAATAATATTTAAAGATTTTTTTAAAATAATAGTAAGTATTAAAAAAGTTTTTGTCAATGTTGATAGTCTTTTGTCTTGCGTTTGCGCGAGACATTTTCTATCGGATAAAACGAGACAAAAGACGCTCAAAATTGAGACGCGTTTATTAATAAAACAAGTCAATATCAAATTTAAAAAAAGGTTAGTATTTCTAACACTTTAATAAACAATCTTATGTAAAGTCATATATGTATCAAACAAATGTATAGTGCCCGGCATTCTTCTTGGACCAAAAGCAATAGCGAGGATATTTCCGCGCATTTCTTATTGACCAATCACAGCGCGTCTCAGCTTAATCCCTGAACGCACTGAACCCCGCGCCAAACAGTCCTAAAAATTATCACTGCACCCGAAGTCATAGGTCCGAGTTGCCGGGAATTCCGTTTTTGGTATTTTTATGCATAAACATTTGGGATATGATTACCAAATATTTTATCCCAACAAAAAATCTCCCACACAACGACATGTCATAATTCATAGCAGAAAAACAACACAAAACGACACTTTTTTGTAATCTACAATCCAACAATTCACTGTTAAAAAATACGAACAACTTTACATAACAACTTGAGACCAAGAAAAATTGCAAAAAAAATATATTTCATAATATTATATATTTTGTAATACTGTAAGTTTTTTTTTAATAGATTTTTTTATAGAATGGGTTTACAGTAAATATGTATAATTAAGATTTGGTTCATCAACATAAGTTTTTTTAATTGATGGAGTCAGGCGTTACTTTGCGGAAATCCATTTATAATAAGATGGTTTAAACAAGATATTTAGTGTTTTTCCGCCTCGTCTTGATGTCAGCGTGAGAAATCGAAAAATATTTCGATATCGACTATCGACTCGAGTCAACATCTCTTGAGGATGCCTTGTGCTAAGGCGAAACACGTGTCGAGGAAGTCGATTACTGAGAGAAAGAGAAATATTTTTCGATTTCTCACGCTGACATCAAGACGAGGCGGAAAAACACTAAATATCTTGTTTAAACCATCTCATTATAAGTTTTTTACCCACTACCAAAAAGGAGGTATTGTGTTCGTTTGCATGTATTTTTTGTGTATGTTCATCGATATTTTCGTCAATTGTGATTCAAGAAATTCTTTTTCAGTTCGAAAGTGTCCCGCGGTGCTCTCATACAATTTTTTATAAAAAAAATGAGCAGTTTTTTTTTTTATATATTACTTCTAAGAGTAGATTAAGTACGACTTGTTTTGTTCAATTGTTAAAAAATATCTTTCGTTCATTCTGACACTTTGCCTATATGGAACATGGATATATATGACAACTGAACTCACCAAGCTCTGATCTTCTGGTATATGAAGATGCAGGTCATCGGTATAGGAGTCATTATAGCGACCGCCACGGGAATCACTGGAAATAAAAACAAAGTATCAGTACATGGTTTCACAAGTAAAAAGGGTATTTTTTATACCGTTCTAAATAAATAAATAGAAGGACAGCCAAGTACCAACTGACCAAAAAAAATTTGGACATGCCTATTGATCAGATGTTTCGGTTCATTTATTTATAGAAATCCACGGCTATCACTTGTACAACCAACTTTGATATTCAATCTCTAGTATTTTCTTCGAGTATATTTTTTGAAATATGTTTAAATTTTTTGTCATTTCTTAGCAAAATAACTATATTTAATAATATTTTTATTTGTGGTAAGACTATTTAAATTAAAAAGTGAACTAAGTGAGGTAAGAAAGTAGCCTACCCTTTTGAAAACAAAAAAATATTTAATGCGCATGTTTTCGGACGTTGATTTCCCATATCTATTTTCTGGTCCGGGTAAATTGTGAATGTGTTTGTTTGTAAACACGTTATTTATTTGCAATATGTGTTAATTTAAGAGGGTATTTAGCAAATATTAGGTCCTTACATATGAAATTGGCGTTTTGTCGTACTGGCCACTTTGATCTCAAATATCTCTTCTTTGGTTAGGGATTTCAATTTCAAATTTATACAGCTATTTATTCATACAATTGTATTTCGAAAACCGTAATTCATTTGTTTTGTCCTCGTTTGATTTTTTCTTTGCGTCACGCAGTTTACAAAATGGAAAACTTGAAATATCCGAAAGATCCGATTTAAAATCCCTTCATTATTGTGCCGGTTGAGTAATGTAACGCAGCAGTTGACGCGCGTTTGTCGGTTTGCTGCACTCAATTCATGAGGTACCCACCTCATGTCATGCATTTTGTTGAATTGGGGTCGGGTTGTTATAAACATTTTCATTTATTTTTAAATTTCTTTCTTAATTGAAGTTTCGTGATACAGAGTTAGTTCGGTTAGGGTGTACTAAGTCGAAAGAGTGTTACTGTACTCGTCATTACGAACAACTTTTACTATGAGACTAACTTTGAGAATATTAATTTATTAATAATATATAAATAATTTATATACATTTAATTATAAATATATATTTATTATATTCGAGTATAAAAAATCTACTGTTGCATACAAAAAGTTAATCTGACGTCGACAAAATGCATTAAATCAGTGATGACTGATTTTTTTACGAATTCATCAACTTTCGCTATGATAATTGGTCTCATAGCGAAAGTTATTCAGTAGCATGTGTATAGTGTCCCCCTTTTATTTTAGTACACCCCTAGTCGATCATCATCATCAGCTAGAAAACGTTTACCGTTGAACATAGGCCTCCCCCTTACAATACAAATCTACGGCAAACAACCAATTGCATCTATTGGTTACTTGTGACTTTCACTGTGTCGTCGGCCCACCCAGTGGAAGGCCTACCTAGGCAGCGTCTTTCGCCACTCAAGAACCTTTCTTCCCTATCGGTGTACAGTTCTTCGAGCGATGTGGTCAACTCATTGCCACTTCAGCTTGCAAATCCTACGAGCTAGGGTCGACAAACCTGCATAATGTTGTGTTTTCATCGACACTTCTTTTAAAATACATGTACCTGTAGTAAGATCTGCTTCAGGTTGCGGCAGAGAGAACCTCAGCATGAATATAGCGATGCCGGTGTTGACGATGCCAGTCTCAATGGAGATGGCGAGTGCGTCCGGGTGCGGTTGCTTGAGTAGTCGCGACACGGCGTACCCCACCGCGTACCCCAGCCACGGGACTGCTATACCCGCTACCACTATCTACAAAACGATATAAAACATGTACAGACTACTCAATACTTACTGGCTATGTATATAATCCGCTTTTGATGGACACAAATCGAATTTTTCTAATTCAAGACATCATTCGTATCGCCCCTAAGCAAGCGACGATGCAACATTTCAATTTAGCCGTGTTACATTTCGTCTTTCACTCTCCCCTAATAAGCGTAGGTATACCTACGCTTTTTTCTAGTTAGAACTGCAGAGTAATTAAAACTCTGTAAAAAATCCTATCCTTAGATATAAGGTATTTGTTTCCAGGTTGGAACGTATTAGTAGAAGACATAATGTTGGTTTTCGCTTAATCAAAGGGCGTCGGACTCCTTGTAAAACAAACTTTTTTGACAAATGAAATGGGTAATTGTTCTGAGGTAAAGATAGATAAGTAGTGATGTGTGGAACAGCCGTATGATAATGATAAAATGTTGACCAAATTTAGGTACAACCATTGTTAGGTCTCTTTACCGGCGCTTAGAGTGCGGGGGAGGGTATACTTCAAGACGCGACCGGCGATTCGTCAATTAGATTGCCGGGTGGTATGGTATAAGAAAAACCATATTGATAAATGGATCCAAAAATATCCAATTTTACACACCATACGATACAAAAGTTATTCATATATCGCGAATCGCGATTGGTTAAATTGCACGTGTTTACTATTGCCGTTCGCCATTATTTATAAGTGTGTGCGCACAACTTGCGCAGGCGCTGTATCAAGTAGAAGTGAAGCGTATGAACGATGCCTCGAATGAATGCACTGCTGACGGACGTGACGTGACGTGACGTGACGTGACGTGACTACTAAATATCTTCATTGATATGTGTTACCATTTAAGTAAATAAACTACCAACATCAACAGCAACAACAATTTAACTAAAATTTACGTCCAATAAGTGATGTTTTAAAAAAAACTACAACAACTGCACATAAAGCGGCCTTATCGCTAAAAAGCAATCTCTACCAGACAACGTTTAAAGCGAATTGAGAACTATCTTTTAGAAATAGATTAAAATTGTACAGAGAGTAAGATTGCTGACCTGCCAGCTGAACAGCTCGAAGATATAGAGGTTGGTGATGATGGCGAAGATGATGATGAAGAGCAGCAACGTGGTGGAGAACCCCTTCAGGATGCGGACCATGAACGCAGCTATGCGCGGCGTGTACCGCTGCATACCCAGACCTGCAGGGAAACATTTGCGAACTTATTACCACAGAACAATAAAAAAATTAAACACAGTGCTTTTTTTAGTTTTGAACATTACAGTAAATATTTAAGGTCGTCATTTTAAAATATTTGTTATTTCCAACTTTATCTCTAACCCATCTGAAAGCTTAACTGTGATGACTGGCATACTTCGGTAGGAACAGCTTTACTTTAGAACTATCATTCAACAGCTGTTTTTTCTGAAAATTCGAGTAAGTAACTCAGAGTAATGAAAACTCTGTAAAAGAAACTCGTTTCTTGGGAAACAAGGTATTTGTTCTCAGGTTGGAACGTATTAGCAGAAGTCATACTGTTGTTTTGGGCTTAGTACGACATTAACCCAAGGGCGTTGGACTCCTTGTTAAACAAACTTCTTTCTCTTATAAAATAGGTATTGTTTTAAGACCATGACCGAGTTCTCTGTATATTTAAACAGTGAAAGTGTAACATACCTATTGCAAGCGGCACTATGAGTCCTACGACGAAAGTGGCTATGTTCCTGTATGGGACACGAATGCTTGCGTTCGCGAAAACCACCTGACCCAGCGAGAATAACCACGCGGGAATCAAACCTGGAAACAAAATAATACATCATAACAATTACAAAACTCTTTATTATAGCTCAATAATAGAACATACACAACAAAAAATACACTAAGAGCGGCCTTGTCACTAACAAGTAAAATTAAAAAACCTCCTACATTACATTTTGTATTAAGGGGCGGCCATCTTGGATTCAAAACGTATCATAGTGTTTATATTAATAATAATAATAATAATATGGGACAACATCCACACAAATTAGTTCAGGTCCCAAACTAGGCAAAGCCTGTGCTATGGTAACCTGATGACTGATATACATACTTAGAAATACATATATACATACTTATATATATAATAAACAGCCAGACACAGATCAAACAGACATGTTCATGCACACAAATATTTGACCTGACCCAGTCAAGTATTTTCATTTGATACCCATCAGAATCACTATCAGAAAAAAAATCGGTTCATTCGTTTGAGAACTACAATGCTACAGCCACACACACAGACACACAGACAAGTCAAACCCCTTATAAACTTATTTTAGATATAAGTTTTATAGTGTCACTGTTTTTGTCCCAAATAAATAAAATAAAATAATACCCCGACGTTTTTGCGACAGGTGTCAAATCCAGTAAAAAAAAAACGTTCAGAACGATATTTACCACCACAAAAAAATCGCAAGACGGAAGTGATTCTAAATTGAGTGCGTATATTTAATATACTGAAAGAATTATAATAAAATACACGTTTTTTTGTTTTACCCACTTTAGAACATAAATATTAGAAATATTCATTCAATTGAAGTCATGCAAAGTGAACGTGAAACTAATGGTCCATAGTACAAGTCGCGACGGCCCCCCGGTGCGTAACTAGGTCACGGCGACGGCAAACGCGTTCGTATGACCCAGATTTGTGTAATCGTGCTTAGGTTAACATATTGCCTAGTTTATGTAAACAAAAAGCAAATAAAAAGTGTATTTTTAACGAAATATGTTATATTAACGACGCTGATTGCGTGGTAAAAATATACGTAGTCAATTTAGAATCACCCTGTATGGATAATTTTATTGTAATCACACAAAATTCAAAAAGATACTTGCCAAAGGAAGCTAATGTGGATATGGTGCTCATAGCCAGCGACAGATTGAGGTTCCCGCCCAGGATGAAGGTCCAGATGTTAGACGCCCCACCCCCCGGGGAGACTCCTGTGAAGAACATGCCCAGACGCATCTCCGGCTGGTCTGGGAATATCAGGAACCCTAGACCGAATGTTAGCTGGAAAGTAATTTCTAAAGATAATATGTCAAAAAATATAACATAACTACAAAAAGAAATGTTGAAATGACAACCGACTTTAATTACATATTAAATTTTATTATATTTTTGGTAATTTTAATTTGAAACTAATTTACAGGACGGACTTTTAGAAAATTTATATCCATAACAAACAGGATACAAAAAAATCTAAATTGTTTGTTCTCGGCGTGGCTGAAAAAGGAGGGTACCTAACCTACAAAATATAAAAAATGCTAAATGTATTCTATTTTGATTGAACCTATTAAAATGTCAGATGAGAAAATGTCTATAATATTGTATGTTATGTATATAAGTCAACAGTTTTCTGCTAAATTATTCAAGTTAGTAACTTACAAGTGGCATGAAAAGGTACTGTCCGGCCATTCCTATTAAAGGTCCCACGGGCCTTTTTAAAACTCCTTTCACGGTCGGCCAGTCCATAGCACAACCGAAGTTTATGAAGATTAGTGACACCTAGAAGTAAACAGATTTAATTTTGTAATACCGATTACATGCAGCCGAGTTGGGCAGAGTTGAGACAAATGCATTACTGACAAAAATATCTACTGTTATATAAAATATCATACATGTTTTGTTTACGTATGTGTTTGTTACAAATAAAAATCATTCATGTAACATTACTAGATGTAACTTACGAAACATTGATTCAGACGTAAGAGCGAAAGAGACCGGTCTTTGTTTTTGACTCATTTAAAATGTGAATGCTTTGGAAGCAAATTGACCAGTCAAATATTTAGACCTCAAGTCAAGTCAAGACCTCAATGCCTTTGAATCAATTTGACTATTGAAATATGACTAAGGAACAGGTCGTCCTCATTTCGAAAGCATTTAGTAAAGATGGTTTTCAACTAAAGATGACATTAAATCGTAATAAGTTAAATGCATATTGAATTCTTCGTTTTTAAAACCTCTAAAGAATATTATCTTGAGTATTATGATTAAATTTGACCACTCTCTTAACACGTTTAGTTAGAAAACGCACACGTTCAGTTATTTAGTGGAACACGTATGCTGCCGAACGGATCAGGCGTGTAAATCCGCTTTTCAAAGCGCGTAGCGTGTAATATTCGTTGTTTTGGCAACGACTTTAAAACTACAGCTGAGGTATTTCAAATAATTCAGAACGACGTAAATCAAAGAAAGCGTATTCACTTGTTCCATTAATATGGAAAACACACACCTTGTGTGTCAATTGTATTTAATATTTTTTTTATAAATCACACAACAGTGGCGAAACTGGACACGAATATCAAAATATAAGATATACAACGTGTAACAGAAAGGTGTGACAATACATAAGGTTGTTAGTCTACCCATCAAAATGAACCCATTGCAGAACAAGAGTTTGCGAAATTAAAAATAAATATTACGTCTTCCATACAACTTGGCCGATCACGTGAATAGCGTCAATATTTGACAGACTAACGTCAGGCATGAAATATGTGAAAACAAGAGAAAAAATGGCGTCGATATCTGACAGTACTCCGCATGAAGGAGTACTGTCAGATATCGACGCCATTTTTTCTCTTGTTTTCACATATTCCATGCCTGACGTTAGCTGATTAGTCCCCCTGATCTATGACTATCTGGACGGATGACTATGATTGGCAGCGTGTTGTTGACAGCAATAATCTGTGTGCCGAGTAAAATGCCCACACAGATTACTCCCGATGAAATATTTCCGTCTCCTACGACACATTAATTCAGACGTAAGAGCGAAAACATTTGTCGTTAGTTCCTTAGATACTTACAAAAGTGGCGACGCTGGCCACGAATATCTGGTCTATGACTCTCTCTGGACGGATGACTATGACTGGCAGCGTGTTGTTTACTGGAATCATCTGTATCCCGCGACGCTTGGCTACCGTTAGCTCGGTTCTTCCTGCAAACGAATATATAAATAAATAAACTAGTAAGTACTTCTGTGGACAGAAAATCCGCTAGCACAAGGTTCACCGAGCGAGCGCAGCGTCCCTGCATTGCGGCAAATTCAAGGCGCCGGTAAATGGTAAAGATTCCACGGACTTGCACTAAACGCTTAGCGTTGACTTTGATTGTGAGAACGGGATGGTTGTGGAATTCGCTTCCGGGTTACGTGTAACAAAAAAGTTTGAAAATACTAAAAACCATAGTGAACCCTTAGTAATATATAATTTTTCAAATAATAATATTCTAAATTTCAAAAAATACGCGTTTCCATAGAGCTTGACCGAATACGTAACCAATTTTGTTTGGAGAACCTAATTTTTTATTTAATTTTAACATGTACTTAAGTATTGTTACATGTTATATATATATACACACATAACTCAGGTATAATAATCTCGGTCTTTTTAAATCGCGAGCGAATCGGTTTCTTCTAAGCAAGCGTGCCACATCCAAGGTCGCATCGTCGCTTTTAGTTGCGGTCAAGCGCAAGCCCAATATTTATAAATAATAAAGTTAAGTATATCCTTCTTTCAATTCATCATTCTTCATCAATAATATTTAAAGAATCTACTTACCAAGGAAGTTGCCGGTGACTCGAAGCCTTCCGTTCCATCTTGCGGCGACGGCGTCTTGTGCCGTCACTGTGTCTGTTGAGTTCCATTCAGTAGAAGCGCTGTGCTCGGCGCCTATAGTGGCTACCACCACGTCACCTGCTTGCATATCTGGACCTGTGGATATACAGATATTCAATTAATAGGGAACCCTTGATATAGCCAGCGCCACCTCACTAGATGCCCTTTATAGGCTCGCATATTGGTTGAGGGTAGAATTAAGCACACATAATTATATCAACTTTGAAACGGATCATTTGTTATTGGTTTCAAGGCAATACTAATACGATGTCATAGTCTGCGGTCGTAGTACTATCATTATTTCATATGCTGATTAGTATGCGTTGCTGAAAGGCTCATAGAATTAGATTTTTTCGTTAAGAAAACGAGCAATCAAGAAAAAAGAGAATAACATCTAGCGGGCTAAACGTTTCGACAGGAAAACAGAAGCATAATCAAGTCAGTTTAGGTTGCAGTTCTCCTGTCAGGCTGTTCGCTTCTGGTGATCCTGGTATCCCAACTTTCAGACATACGAAGTATGACTTAAGGAAAAAAGGCACCGAGGGAAAGTTTCCATGTAAATTCTATGAACATTATAACTTTTTATTTCTTTCACTTTTGAACTGATTAATATAATTATTTTATTTGGTTTAGTACGATTCTTGCTTGGTTGAATTAAAAATTAGTTTGATTGGGCTTTTCGTCTCGTTACATTTGTAGTTCATTAAATTATACTAACTGACCATTTGTTAAACAATATAAATGGAGGTATAAATTACAAAAAGTTTTTCGAATCATTATGTTAACCGGCTAAAAATAAATCAAATAATAGTGTTAATTTCGTAAAACAAAAATGTTTAAATTCGATATTTGTACAACTGGGCGACGCACCACGCTATTGGTTACATTCCATAGCATTTATTAATGACTTTGTTTCAATGTTGAATACTTTGATGATACAGAGAAATTTATTAGTTATTTATTGAATTGAGTACCTCTTCTTTTTTGGATGTGGGTAGAAAAATACAGCCAACACTATTATGCAAGATATAGGATACCTATCGTTATGGTCTATGTTCCTAAATATGTGTACTGTACGAATCCTGAACAATAATAAAAGAACGAGCGTACAAAATAGAATACAATACTGATTATAGTGTTAATAATACAAATTAAAATTTTAGACAAATAAACATTACATAATTTATTTTTCCATATCCCTTAATTTAGCCGTTTTATTCATTACTGTTGACATTTACAAGAAGTAGTAAGAAGCGACTTCTAAGAAACCCCAAAACTGTATCAAATTTATTTTTTAATTTTGTTGTACCCATTTTAGACAAATAAACATTACATAATTTATTTTTCCATATCCCTTAATTTAGCCGTTTTATTCATTACTGTTGACATTTACAAGAAGTAGTAAGAAGCGACTTCTAAGAAACCCCAAAACTGTATCAAATTTATTTTTTAATTTTGTTGTACCCAGTGACATTCTCACGACTAAGACGAATCTATTGACACCGCTCACATAATAATAATACGACAAGCCGTTTGGGCTCCAGGACGTGCCAAAGAAATTATAAATACACTCGAAAATCATAACCCTCCTTCTTTCGCAGTCAGATAAAAATACCCAAATATAATTATCGACTACAAAAAATAACTTAATAACTTGATTAAGATCAAAACTTAACTTTCGTCAAAATTAGCTGAAAAATTCCACCTGTACGCAAATACTAACATCTAAGCATACTAGACTCAAAGCAAGATACAGTTCGATGTAAATAAACGCAACACACAAAATATATGGTCTTGCACCATTTAGCTGATACGTTACCTTTTCGATAAACAACTTTCGATATTTAAGAGCGCCTAGCCTTCGTATAGGTAGTTAATAACGAGACTATCAGCTAAACGACCTTACCGGTGGATGTTGTGACATACCTATCATATGTAGGTTATATGTACCTATAGTACTACAGTATTATAATATAAAGAGTACAGTGATTAATTATGTTGACTTGAAAGAGTTATCTTTAAGGTTGTCTGCTTGTCGCAGACTGAATGTAACTTTTGTTCTTTATGGGAATTAAAGCAAGACAAGCCAGTTGCATTACCTTGAGCTTTGATATAACTGGGTTTATTTGTTTTTTAAGTAAACAAGTTTTCACTTTGCCCTCGATAATGTTTTTTAAAGGACTCCAAAAATGGGAGGTTTCCAATGTATTACGATACAAACTATACAGAAAACAATTTGGTTAAAACTTATCGGAGCGTTTGATCGATTCGACGCTTGATTAGAATGCCGGTTTTTATCTGGCCCAACGTATCAGCATTGCTATTCAGCGTGGTGATGTGGCTAGCAATCTGGGCACGCTGCCCTCTGGTGGTAGGTTTGAAACATTTGAATTATCTGTAGATCGTAGTGGTCTATAGGTAATATTTCTGTTATATATTTTTTGTTGGTCTTGTAGTTAGTTATTTTGTTTTTAATAATAAAGGCACTTGTCCGGTATTTATTTTCCTCTTTGAAAAGGGGGCTCCCTTGTCGTGTAAATTTTATCAAAGATAGGTCTAATGAATTGAATTTAAATTAGTAACTGCATTCAATGATTATACATAAATGTATATTTAAGTACGTATATCAAGCTACTATGTAGGTACATAAATGGTAATACTTAATTACACAATGATGAGACATAAAATAGCAATTTGTTTACCTTAATGACGTCCGGTAAGCCTAGCGGACTTTGTAGGAAGCTGGTTTGCGTGATGAAGCAATAATTGTAGTGCCAACTTAATTGCAACTAGTAATCCTCCTTTAAAATCGGCTAAGCTCGTGTCGGACTCCCGCAATAAGTGTTCTGTACTATTCTATACCTACAATGTTAGTTAGTTTCTACCTGGTATCGTTGTTAATATCGAGCAAAAAAATTGGCAAAAGTTCGTTGTATGAGAATTAATTTTGTTTTGTTAGCGGCAATAGAAATACATTATCTGTGAACATTTTAAATGCATAGCTATCACGGTGAGTGTGCACACGGACGGACGTACAGCGAAGTCTTGGATAGGGTCCCGTTTTTACGCTTTTGGGTACGGAGCACGGAGCCCTAATAAAAGTTACAATCGATTTCAATTCGACAAGCGCTATTAATGCGCTTAATTTTTCAGTCAATTCGCAAGCTTAACTGCTAGACTGATTTTAATAAAAAAATATATATAAGATCACCCTAAAATTAAAGGGAGTCTTTTCAGACCCAATAATAGTTTTCCTAATTCGTCCAGACGTATCGGGAGAGCCTACATAATAAAGAAACACCTACATACGAATAGAGAACCTCCTTGTAGTCGGTCAATAATGGGGTCGATTCTGAAAGTAATTAACCTACCTTTTGATTATATTCGAAACAATGCTTATAAACTACGAGTAACTAGAGAATTTTAAACCTATATTAACAATTTTTTACCCAACTGCCAAAAGCGAAGGGTAATATATTTCTTTCACCTTATGGTGAAAGAAAGGAACATCAATAAAGTAAAAACAAAGTTGTTCAATCGATATAGAATGTTCTTAATTACATAATTAAATCAATTAAGACGCACCTGTCACTTCAATGCTTTCGTAACACGAAAAAAAGTGAAATGGACGTCTAATGAGATCATCACGTGGATGATATTGTAAGTATTCCTCAAACGGCTCCTCATACAAGTCAATGCTATTGGTTTTTACGGTAACGTATAGTAAAGGAAAGGAAATATAGGAACCTTTAGAATTTCATTCTGTTTATCCAAAAATATAACCTTATAGCAATTTTGTTTTTTAAATGCGGGTATAAATGGCACTGCAATTTAAAAGCGACGTATCGACGACGATGCGCTTCTTTGTATGGGAGCGCCACGTTACTTAGGTATAAGCCGCTTTAGTGACAATAAAGTGCCTAGTAGGCCGTGCCTTTTTTAAGCCTAATTGCAATCTGGATGCAAGTGAACCAGCCGACGAACTCTAAATTCTAGAAAAAAAATCAGCTGTTCCATGCAAAAAGTTGATCGGTCTTCGACAAAATGGTTAGAAACAGCAGACTTTTTTTCGAATTCAGACGGGCTCAAATTAAAAGTTGTTACTTAGCATAATGACCCTGTTTCGGCTTATTATACTCCTAATCAATAATCCTGTATGATATGGCTGAGACATATCTAGAGTCTGTGCGGAAAGAGAACCATCGAGGCGTAAAATGAGGTAGCCTCAACCATATATAATAAATAATAAGTACTAAATAAGTAAAATAATTTAATAATACAATTAGCCTTTTACTGAGTGCGAAATCAGAAGGTTGCGTGTTACGAGTAAGATCACGTCGGGTTCACCAATTGTGGGATGATTGATAATCACGATGCACAAAGAACGACACACCACAATTATTTCACTTGCAATTACACAATTACTTATTATCTTACCAAGTAGAACACAAACTCAGTAAAACAAAGGAATACGAAATATGAAAATTAAATAAGAAATCAATCAATCAAATTATGTAAGAAATCAAATATTCTAGTTGGATTTACCACTCGCCACAACTCTTCTCTTTCTGCACAAACTCTTCCACAGCCTAACGGTAACTTACCTTCAATAGTGACATCGACGTATTGTGAATACTCCATGTTGACAGTTATCTCGTCCGGGTTGAAGGTGGCCGTCAGCGCAGGCACAGCCTGGCAGAGCACCCACAGCGGACATAACGCCAGAAGGTATATGACGATCAGGTGCAAGGGCCAAATGGGACACATATTAGCCGATCTCCTTAACTATCTGGAAGAGGAGACATTAGCGTTATTAAAGTTTTAATGTTTCACAACATTAGAACTGTCAGAATACACATACGAGTGTAAGTTGAGTTTGATATTTCAATGGTAGTGTTTTTGGCATGATTCTGATGAAAATTTGATTGATATTTTGGGATAATTGTAAACTTTTGTTGTTTTTACAATTTTGATATGAATAAAAATATTAACACCAATGGTACGAAAAAATGTTCCTATAATTTTCCTATATTAATGAAACTACCGATGACTTATATACTTGGAGATGGCAAACGCAAAATCTTGCTAGAAGTAAGAAGGAAAAGGGAACGTTCGTTATGGTTATTACGATACAGCACGAAGCACATAACTTTGAAAATCACTTCGGTAATTTCGTAGGTAAGTAAGAAAAGAAATAATGCGAGAAAGATGCGAATCCGCCATAATCTGTATTGTAATAAAAACAATATGATATGATGATGAAGCAAGCAGCTCAAACTTATTTAGTTTTTTACTAAGTTTTTTTGGATCCTGTTCAGCTGAATTTTAAGTTCCTACATAAGCCTTTATTCCACACATCAATTTGAGGACGGAAGTTATAATTAAAAATAAGCAACGCTGAATAAGGCCATTTGAGAGGGGGGAGGGGGGAGAATTATACAGAAATGGTATATTCTTTGAATGGTATATTCTTTCTTGTCAGACAGATGTCATAGACAGTGGTTGTCTCTACTACCTTTTTATGCGATGACATTAATTATATTAACTCTTAACTTAACTGTAAAACCTTTAGTTTGAATAGGTACTGGAAACTGTATGGAGTATCCCACCTATATGTATAAGCTTCCTTTATCGAGAATTTTACACACTAAAAACAAAGGCGTCTCATTGTTATAAATCACTTTAAAAAAACGACGGCGACGGCTTTACTAACTCAAAGTAAGAAAGAAAATATAACTGAAAAACGCTAAACCTGCAAAAATATCAGCTTCTGAAATTAAGTTTCATTGCCACCAGATAATATTGTAATAACGTAAACGGGTAAACCGAAAACTTCTTAAATAACGTGTACGACGTGACGACCCATTTTTGTTCCACTGTAGGTACCGTGCATTAAATATTTATTTTATTTAAACGTGAAGATTATTACACAATATCAGTATCACGGTTTGCAAATTGATCTTATTTGCGATAGAATATTAAATACCTTTGGAATACATAAACTTAACCAAAGCACAAAAATAATGTAAGAATTCTCACCAAAAATCACACTAAGAATAAGTAGCCGGAAGGTGCAAAATCCAGTGAAAACCAAAGTATAGCAAACTATTAAATTACACAATACATTTTAACACGACCACTCACTACCAAGGTTCAACGTCGACTGGCGACAAAAATCTACCAACACGTAACAATACGTAACATCTTAACGTGCCGTACTATAAAAAAGTACGCTATACTAACATCAACCTAATTTCTACAGCAACAAAGTTTAAAATTGAACAGGAATTGAATGTGGTTGGGTAAGTAGCAAGCGATTGCCAATCAAGTTTGCTTTACATTCCACTATAGGCCAAATCCCGTGGTCTCGGTCACGTACAGATAATTCGTCGATAACGGTGTACTTAGCATTATAATATTAATTAACGTGTATCATCAATACATCAGATAAGAGAAACGCTGAGGCACCTATCTAGATCCACAACGACCTACAACCCAGTGTCATAACGAGTGGGCAAGTTAAATATAGTAATAATTGTTTTTTTATGTTTGGTAAGATGTGTTAATAGGATTCAGTTTTGCCTAAACTAGGTAATACCATTGCCGTAATCAAATCAATGGTAGATATCAGATAAGATTAAGTCCATTACGAAAACATAGTTGTTGTAGGTTAAAATACCTGCTACATAAAAATATAGATACACAAAGATCCCTACATATATAACCATTTATAACTCTTACACTACATATATAACTCTTGGACATTTAAAAACACAACATCAGAATGACCAAGACCAGAAATGGTAAAAGAAATAGGGGAACATTTAAAATACTTGGGAAGTATTGGGCAAAAACGTGAATTTATTATGATCAATATAAACAAGAAACAATCACGTTAAGACATAAAATATCAGGATGAACTGTGGAAAGTAAGCGATATTAAGTTTATTATTATTAAACAATAGGTTAAAATAGATTCTATAGAATGCAGAAAAACAAAAACTACAGGAGCATTAATAGCGAAACGGACGATAATAACAATAACATTGGGAATTTTATTAAATCCCGTTGTAAAGCGAAATCCGTTTATATGACAGGAATACTTAAGGTCGAAATTGACCTTGGAACGAACGCAGCTACATTGACTTTATAATAAGTGTCACACTCAGTAATTCAGTACGTTAACGGGACGTCAGCATTCGACTGTATGAATAAAATAATGTCCGTAGCAGTTTCACAAGATTTGTATTTTTGAAACTCGATACGGCATTTATTTTTCTATAGCATTCAAATAACAAAGATGCGCACTTACAACTACTATGTAACCTGAAATATTTTGGAATTACAAAAAAAATACTACAGTGATTTTTTGTTGTCCAAGTAAATGTTTGGCTATTAAGTTTCTGATTCTGCCCAAATTTGTAATGGAGCAACTGAATTTTAGTCGTCTTATCTTCGGTTACAATGTATGCAGATGTTTTGTTAATTTCCAACTTTTTTTAAGTAAATCGATAACGGATTCTTCAATAAATATTAAATCATTTACGACTTGACGAAAGTTTCAACTGTAATGTAGCAATCTTACTTTACGTTTTTACTGGTAGGGGCATTACAAGTAAAAACAGTAATATTGTTTTCAAACAGCTTTAACAGTACACCAGTTTTTAAATTATTGTAAGTATTAGTTGAACATTCCTCAAGGATTATTACACATCACATTTTTGGAGACTTTTCGGCATGCCAAGCGCAAATCACAATCACAATGGAATTTATAAAAGCTTGAAACTTTGAGCCTCTATTTGACTCTTTTAGGGGTTGAATTTCCAAAAATAATTTCTTAGTAAACATAATCCTACACCTTATAATGAATACCTTTTTCAAATTGCATGTCTACAGGCAGTTTAGGCTCTGCATTGATTCCTAGCAAACATCTTTACTCATTTTTACATGCAGATTACAGATAGAGATTGAACCTTCACAAACGTGGGTTAACAGAATGTTGTGCAACAATATAGGTATGCAGTCGTACTAGGTACATAGTATATGTGTAAGTATATACATACAGTGAGCAAAATGTGAACGGGACCGTGTTATTCTCAGACTACAAGTCAAGGCCAAATTGCGTCCGAGGTACAAACAGTAGATATGATTTGTATTCTGCAGAATCACAATCATTTCTTGATAAGCCTGACCTAAGATAAGATACCGATGAACTTAGTGAACGAGATAATAATGAAAGTGAATGCAAATTAAAAGTAAAATTGTAGAAAATTAAAATGGGTATGCGACCCATTTTAATTTTCTACTCTACTCTACTTTGGGAATGGTGGTGATTGAATGATTGACCTAAAAAGACGCGGAAGAACTTAAGAAATTCTGGCGTTAGTGCTAGTCCGCCTACACGGGAAAACACGAAGGCCAAAAAAGAAACTATTCAGATTAGATTAAAATAAGCCTAATTTGTATAAACAACTTTGAAGTGATGCGTTAGAGAAGAAAGCTACAACACAAACTCCTAGTTACACTAGAATACTTTAAATATTTTTAAGAATCTTATATGTATTACAAAATAAAAAATAATTATTATGTTAAACATAATCTAAGACAACCTTGCAAAAACGCATCAATTATAAGTGAGTATAATAAGATTTCAAAGCGGCCAATAGCAAAACAACACGTTAAAGTTTCACCAACAATACAAATGATCATAAAGATTAAATATTTCAATGAACCTGCCAAGGCTTCAAGAAATATTATTCCACCGGAATACTCCATCAAACGTAATTGAGTATTTGTGAAATTACGACTAGAATAAACGTTTTCATATCTGCAAACGAAACGTCTTCGTTTGATCAACAAGCTCCGTGTTTGTTCACCTTTCAAATTATTTGACCTGACAGTTATTAATAGAGATCGAAGACGATACTCAATTAAGATTTGGAATAAATTAATTTTGTAACGATACTGCATAAAGTGAGTTTTTGGCCAATCTTGAAAAACCAGATTGTTAGGTATGGTAAGTATTTGTCTGTATTTATCTGAGGAATAAGTGGTAGGACGACATACAAAAGTCAATGTTAAAGCGCTATGGGTCGAAGAACTCTAGTAAATTGAATTGTAGGTCTCGATAGAATAAAAATAAAAAGCCTCGTTAATTCATAATTATAGGATTAGAGGGTAATGACAATTTAAGGGTATGTTTTATTAAGATACGAATTTTACTACAATTAGCCAGATAATATTTCCCGCATTGGTATCAAGCTGTATCTTCTTAAACGATAACCTCAATTAAATTCGTATCTAATAGCAAAACAAACACCTGTCTTCATAGCAGCCGAGGAACAATAGATGCTTGAGTCGACTTTAAGTTTCCATTGTGACCGATCACACAGTCAATAAATGTAATATAGAATTTCCGATTGAGATAAAACTGCTATAATAATTACGGGACAAGTGTGCTTTGTCCCGGCTGACTATAGACAGTGTAAATTTCAAACAGCTCTGAACGTGGAAAAAAAGTAAAAAAGGATTTTCGTAATGCGAAATTGTAATACATAAGTGTTGGTATAAGATGGGACAGCAATACCTAGTCGTCTGCAAGCGCGCTAATAGTTTCTAGACTGGGTTCGGTTCATTAATTCATAATTATTTAGATCTACATTGCTGATAAAACGTACATTTAATATTTTTTTAAACTAACAACTTATACCCGACTTCCATTCAGCAGGTAACATTATACTTGTTTTGATTTAAAACCAAACTACTGGATCAATTTAGGTAAACTTTGTATAGGGTTATCTGGGATCCTTTGAAACAAGAAATAAATTTTCAAATCGGTCGATGCGTTTCAGAGATTCAGGGAACTTACTAACATATAATATCCTGATGAATTGAAAACACACGAGGGTGTTTTCAATTCTTTGAAGTAGGTTAAGATGCATTCGATTGTGGTAGCTACTATTTCAGGATAAGCTATCAGTGTCAATGCCATCAATATGCCGTTTACCTGCATCATACTTAGTGTGGTTTTAATTCTATAGTGAAAAAACAAAATCTTGTCCTTCCATTTCAATGACTGGCGTAAGAATTTTTCAAGTAACCTGACGCGTTAGAACGTTGTAGGTAGCTCGAAGCAAGCATGCTACAGAGAAAAATATCGTTGTGTACGTATAATATCTGTATTTATTTTTTAAGGCTAGGCTAAGGACTATCTTACTCCTAGTCACTGGCAATTCACCTCTGTTTGGATGTCAGTGCTCTTAACTATTTGCCAGCCTGGTGACAGACACGGACAGCGAAGTCTTAGTAATAGATAAAATCTTTTTTTTTACCCTTTGGGTATGAAACCCTAAAAAACGTGCTAAAACACTGAATGGTATAAGTACCTTTAATATGATTGCACAATTTCTTAAATCTATGCCATCTGAAAAAAAAAATGTGATTCATGTCGAATTCCTTAGTAATTTATCTAAAGTTCTTAACTTATAGCCACTTGAATATTGCTAAAAAACCTTATTTTCTTACGTGACACGTGTAAACGCGTGAAGAAAGGCAAGATAAGATTTACTTAAGATAAGTTTATCTCCGTACAAAAAGAGCGTGTTTTGATAAAAATACAAGCATATTTAAAAAAAATCGAATAAAAACCGTTTTTGCGAAAATAGTTGTAATAATTGAACTAAATCATGCAAGATGCAATAATAATAAGCATTTTGACTTTGCTTCGGGTCTGGTTTTTTTTCTCTTTATTGTCATTTTGTTTAGATTAGCGTGTAGATTCTATGAACCTTAAGATTTTTTTATCGTCAGGGATTTTTGATTAGGTATTTCTCTCAAAAATGTGGAAAGTTTTATTACGGCGCCGTTAACTGGCCGATTCCAATACATTTTGGTACAAACATGCGGAACACAACGTTTATTAATATTGCTGAATTTATATTTTTTTTGTGATTTGATAAAATATCGTGGTCGTCAGTTCGTCAGTTCACGTCTACTAGTGCTAAATCTTAGAAAAAAATATTAGAATATATAGAAATCTTTCTAAATCTACTTTAATATATAGAAATCTTACGTATGTTCCCTGATTTCACAGCGATAGCTGGACCACTTTGAAAAAAAAAACTATTTTTATTCTAAAAGGTAACTTCCTCATTGGTCCCATACAAGTTTAATCAAGTTCGGTCCAATAGTTCTTTTAATCAAATAACTTTTATTTTTCGTTGACTATAGATACATACATAGATGGTATTCTTGTAACGTAGGTAAGTTTTGCAAGCAGAATTAAAGTCAGTTTTTAGTTATTTTAATGTACTCGTATTAAGTAGGTACTTACTAGTAAAGTTTCTTGGCGTTAGAATAATATAGTACTACAAAAGAACTTGAGAACTGGCACAATACACAAAGTGTGGTGGCCAATCAAGAAAGAATAAAAAAAAATAGTACTACAATAATTTTCGGACAAATAAACAAACAGGCAAACGTCGATTCGTTCCGAGTATTCTGTGATTAAAGTGACTTCCTAGTAGGCTCCGAGACAATTTACTTCACTCAACTATGTTAGTAGGTACCTACTATTATATATTCTGAGGGACGATCAAAAATTAAAAAAAAATCATGTCCTCGTAAAATATACAAGCTTAAGTACCGGTTTATAGCTAAGTATACGTATTAATTCTCGATTATTGAACTTTTGAACGGACAAGGTCATACCAGCCCAGACAAACAAGTCTGAATGGCTGTTGAACATAATTTATGCATTGTTAGGTAAACAAGAAAATTATGTGAATTATATTTTGTAATCAGTCTAAAGAGAGCAGACGAGTCGGTAAACAGAAGAACTGGTATTTTTATTTTTTAAAATGGTGGGTACCCGTTATAGAGACAAATGACTTCGGACATAAAGCTGATCCTACCAAACTACTATGCCATCTCTGAAGGGATGCGAGGAAGAATCCTTGCCACGTCATTGGGAGAACTTTTGATGCGAGTTTGTCCCGACAACGGCTGGTGGTACGACAAAAATTAGCATAATATCGCCTTATGCATCTGTGATTAAAAATATTCCCCCATACCCATATAAATAGCATCCCTACTAATTTCAATCCAGGATAAATCGCTAGCAAACTTAGTTATCAAAATCAGACAGCGGGTTCCCAGGCTCATAATGTTATGATAGGAATTATACTAAAGTACAATCGTTGAGCCTCATGACCTAAGATAAATCTAATATTCTCAGACCTAAGCTATTTATATAACTTACGACTGCGACGAAGTTGTAATTTATAAGGAAAATAGTTTATTTATTGTTTAGGTATACGATAATTATTAAATAAGATACGTACCGGGTTTGTTGATAGAATAAAGAGTTAATAGTAACTAATGCGCAACCTCTAAGGACTTTGGTAGGTATAACTACAAACCACTTTGGTCCTACATAAATTATACACGATGTTTCATAGAAAAAGTTTACTGTACGAACAAATGTATGGAACAGCAGATTTTTTTAAATGCGTCAAAAATGTCGTTAGTATTGATTTACTTAAAAACTCCTAATACTTAATCTGAAATAAGTTTCAAATTCAACTCTTCAAGAAAATATGTTTAACTGCAATAGTGACGATATCATCTTATGAATAAAAACTTTATAAAAACAATATTATCTCAGATAGTTCGGATTTCCCATCATGATAACAAACATCCTTAAAGAATTACATGTATAATGATCAACCTTACAATTATAATTACCAAATAAAACCTAATTAGAATTAACTTTTTAATTTCCAAGCCCAAGATAATGATTATTTTTCTGTTTTTGTATATACTAATAATATAGCACAAAAATATCGAGCGTAAAAGTATTACGAAACAGTTATTTACCACGCGTGACTTTAGGCTCGTCGCCGCAAACAAACTCATATGATGCAACCTCCGTGGTTCAAGTCAAGAGAAAGTTTGTATTTTGCACACACGACACGACACAATTTTATTCGAAATTCAAGTTTGGACGCGCGGTTGTGGCGCGAAACTGTTAGATACTGGCCATTCAGTAATGTGAGCTACGAGTTCCGTTGCGAATTCTGCGTAGAGAGAACTATAGAGGTAACATAATAAATAAGTCCAGTGCAGATGGCGGACTTTTTGTACGCTAGCGACCGAAAAGCTCGCAAACAAAATGTTTGGTGGACTACTTCTTCTTGAGGTGGCGTCTTTTATAGGAAATTGGCCAATCGGAGTAGGTACCTACATATACTATAAAGATTATTTATTCGAATTTCGTGTTGCTTTCCCTGTATATTCCGTTGAACCAATTGAAATAAATTTTTAAACGACTTAAAATGTTCTCTTCTGAAACATTTTTTATGTAGTTTCTCATTTTGTGACACGTTAGGAAGTTAGATGGCTAGTACCAATGAAAAAAAATGTTAAAGAGGTATACTACCCAGTCAATCCCATTTGAGTTTTACTCCTATTATCCTATTTTTTAAATTAATTATAGTAGATTAATTTAAAATCAAAATGACTAAAAAAAAAACTGCAACCTACTGAATTGAAGTACGTAGTTTGTCACTTTTCTTATGTTAAGGTAATTTTTATGGACACAAAAAGTCCGCCGACAAATGTGCGTAGTTTGGAGTATAACGTTAATATCCTTAGGACGGCGGCGCGGTCACGTTGTCGCTCCCCTCTAGCTATTCAAGGCTATCAAGTAACACAGTGCCTAACTATATCTGTCATGCGCCACTAGAATCAAAGCAAGAGAGGTCATTCACAGAGATTCTGAGATTCATGTGATGAAATAACTTAGAGACACACAACACAGAGACACTCCATACATAACATTGAAGTAGTACTTAGCTATATAATAGGATAGAATGAAATTTATTTGCAACAAAAAAAAATACAATAAAACTAAACTTAATTACTGCTTTCTGTCATAAATAGGCTCAAACTCAACATATCTTCCGTTGGAGCCGGGAGGTGATGTCATGCACATCACAATGACATGCAGCTAAGATTCACTGAGGCAACATCCAGTCTAAAATGTATAGTTGTAATAGGATTGGTATGGTGGTATCTGGAAACCCTGGTTTAAAAAGCAGTTATTACTAACTATTTCTTTTTTTTATTGTAGGCAATACAATGGTGATAAAAAATATTACATTTAGGGTTCATTATAAACTTGTAGGTATGGTAGGTATCTATGTAACAACAAACTCCGTTGGATTTCCAGACATGAATGTAATAGTAAGTTAGCTTTATTAAGTGTTAAAAATAAATTATTACAGGTTTTCATATTTATTCCTCATCAAGTACCATAAGGCTTCTTGACAAGTTTCATGATTCAACTAGATTGATTTGAGGCAAACGGAAAGTATGGGCTTTGATTCTCTTCTGACATTTACTAAGATATGTGATTTAAACTTTTAAGACCTAGGAATTATTGTGACCTCTAAACAGAACAGGGAAGTGTACTAATGGTACAATAGTTAAAAAGGCAAACATCTTCATAATGTAGGTAATATATGTGATAAAGGAGTTATTTCAAACAATGACAGTAGTAAACAGTAGAAGTGTTTATTAAAGTGTATAAAACCTATATATCAGGCCCCTGCTGCAATATGGCTTTCCGTTTGGAGTCTAAACTTTCAGAAAGACATAATATATTGCAAAACTATGCAAAAATTATTTCAATATTCAATAGGCAGAGACAAGGGGAAGACAATCCAAATTACTAAGAATTCTTAATACCTTTACAGGTATTAAAACTGGGTCGGAGAACCTTAGTTTCTTGAAGTTGTAATTAAATGTTACAATACATTATTTACCTATATTTCTACAAGCACGTGAATCTTACGAAACAGGATTTTGAATAAGTATATGTTACTCACTTACCTAGTTAAATTACAGTGCCTGGGCAGCTTTTAAACACGCGAAAAAGTTAAGATTCAGATAAGTACTTTATTTATACTTATTTTGAATTAAGAAAGCTTCCTTCCAGTCCCAAATCACGTCCACTCTTTACCAGGGGTAGGACACTGACGTAGACGTACATGTTCAAAATTTTATTCTTTTGTATAATATAAACGCCCTCTGTTACCTTGTATAAAAAGTGTCACATAGATGACGTTATTTTTAATAACGAACTATTTCTATATGTCAATGTCATGTCTTGAAATGAAAATCAGCCCGAAGATATTATTTTGTGAAAATATTACGTATTTATGTGTTTATAATAGGAGTTTGTGTGTTTTATAGATAAAACGATTGTTTTACAGTATATTTTTGATTATGGTGTCAATCTGACATTAGAATTATGATTGATGAAATATATTACGAATGTAAAGACGAAATCAATATTGTGTTGTTTGTTTTTAAAAGCCTAGTGTTACTGACCACTTGCCTATCTGTTCCTTTTAGTGCCTAAGCAAGAAGAAGGCCCACGGCGCTGAACTGCACTTTGCTATAATAGTGCGTATGAAAAAATATCATATTAATTATTACTTAGTATGCTGAATCTTAAATCATTTATTTCGCATAATATCACAATTTATAAATTATCATTATATTGAAACACGTCAAAATAAATTAGTGTAACAACCCACCCCGAATCGTACCTGCCGGAGAATGTACGGTACAAGCAATATGGGTAGCGGCAACCGTGCTGACGCAAGTGGCATCCCAGACTAGGCACCGACCATTCTTCCACGGCACCAGGGCCAGACCATCAGGTCCCTTGCCGTCCGACCTGTTGAGGCCAGGTGGTTCAAGCACACAAGGGACGTTCGCTGAAACGAAAGCCCTTCGAACTATGTCATTGAGGGCATGGTGTCGCAGAAACCTTTGTATGCATATCTGTATGTAGGTAGATAGAAAGTGCACACATATGAATTACTGATACACAGGATACACACACATATAAAGATCATTTAGTTTTGGGGCAGACCACCAGACCGCGTCAGACGACAAAAAAGCGACCTCTGTGGCCTCTCTATGCTGCTCTTTACTAAAATTCACTTCCTTCACAAACGAAACGAAATCACCGTACATAATTACTTCTTACTTAATTAGATCTTAGGTTCTTACTTATCACAGAGTTCAGTAAGAAAAGCGTGTCGGCGAAAAGGAAAAAGGATTCAATAGGAACTATTACTACTAGACTAGCTATGGCTGCTATGGTGGCAATAGTAACTATAACCGCGGCATTGGGAGAAATATTCCTTAACTTTCCTATTACATCCTCTAAAACCATATCGCAAGATTATCTTCTATAAAATAATATAGATAAAAAGTGTAAAAATCTGATGAAACTTTTTGTAGCGAACCGTGCGAGAAGGTTTTAGTGGCTGTAACAGTAAATGCGAAGAAAAATTAGTAATTAGAAAAATAAGAAAAATATTGTCACCATAGCAGCTATGGCTAGTAGTGATACTTACTATTGAATCTATTGTCCTTTTTGCCTACACGCTTGGAATTATATTTAATTTCTTTGAGATAAAAAGACGGAATGACGTTGTTTTCGTGATCGAGCGATATCTCCATTGCTTTACTTGGTTCAGAATCAGAATCAGAATCAGAATCAGAAGCTTTATTGACAAAACTGTACATAGATGTTAAATATCAAGCCAAGTTTCAACAGTTTTACCCTTGTCGGGCGTACAATATCATGTGCAAGTTGGTACACATACATAATGTTGCAAATGTAAAATGCATAAGACTTTTAATTTTATGCATTTTACTTTTGGTATATGACATGACTATATCCACGACCACTATAACTTTTGACGTGAAATTCGACTTTTACTTAATAATTTCCACTTCTCTTCTTCCATACCTTTGTCTGTATGATACGCTTTTACGCCTAAACTACTAAACTAATTAAGATATAATTTTATTAGACTCAATCTTGGAAAATAACAACTACGAGTGTGCTACACGTTATATTATTATAACGTGTAGCATACTCGTCGTTGACCTCTCCGGACCTCTATAACATCTACATGAATGACCTCATAGAGAAGCTGAGAAGAACAATTTGAGCTACCTTTTGGGATGGGTTGCGTAGATCTCAGAATGGCATTCTTCAATGTCTGCGAGACTGTTTTGACAGTCCTATTTTTAAATCTTGGTTAACGATACACCGGAGTGCGAACCGAAAATGACTGTGATATATTCGTGTATTTTTTAGTGTTTGTCTGTAATTATTAGTTAGGTATTAATTTGTTAATTGTATAATTGTATGGGTTCTATGCCTGAAATAAAGACATTTATTATTATTATTATTGGTAAAACTAGATTTCATTTCCCGTGAAATAAGATATCAAATATTATGGCTTTCGGGTAGAGATACGAATGAAAGATTTTTGTTTGTTTCCACGACAACGGGCTGTCTGTCATATAATAATAATATGTCCGGCAATGCTAAATTGTGTTATATTTGGCAGTTTGAAACATTTGGAACAAGTAGTATTTCCATATATCGAGTTAACTGTGAAAGAGAACTCCTTTTTTTCTAAAATAATGTTATTATTTTCGGTAAAATAATTTTGAGGAAAAATAATTTCGTGAGGTCACTAATTTTCAGAACTACTACTGTTTATGGAAATGGAAGAGATCGAGCGATCGGTTTCTTGAATTTTCGTCGATATCTTGTAGACATGGTCGCAGAATATCAGTGTGGACAATATCAGCTGTGAAATTGGGTTGGCGAATTTAGTTTAGTAATAGTTCCTTGAAGTCTATGGCCAAGACAGTGACAGCAGTCCTTTTTTGACTATTTTTGTCTAGATTTATGTTTGAGATGCGAGGAAATAATTAGCACCGTTCACTAAATCTAGATCTCTGCCTTGATTGTTGTTCTGATAAAGAAAAGCCGTGTGTGAAATATCAGCTGTACATTATTGGTCAATCCATTTTTGGATAGGACATTATCGACTCTCCCACTTTGATTTAAAGTCTGTCATTCAGTTGAATTGTTTCACTGTCATGTCGTAACTATCTGTTGTCATTCTCTCTTTTTCAAATCGTGGTTGTGGACGCGTAATTTTTTTAAAGTGAAATTAAATTGCGAAAACATTGCGAAAGCTGTAAAATTATTACCGTTTTCCTCTATTTTGAAGTGTGGATAAGATATATGCACTAATTACATTCCAATATTCCCGTGAACCAGTCGTCGTGTTGTTGTTGTACTTTGAAAATAACAACTCTCGTGTGGTCGTGCTATAATATCGGATGTTTTATTTTTGATAAGACGCGACGATGACGAATAATGAAAAAATCGAGAAGACTGACTCCCTGTCTGGGAGCTCTCAGGCACTGCAGACAGTGGATGATGAAAACGTAAAGTCTTGTTGGGTGTGTTTTGCGACAGAATCAGATGACCGACTGGCAGCCTGGGTGCAGCCTTGCAAATGCATTGGAACGACGAAATGGGTAAGAAAATGTATTTTTCTTTGGCCCTGTTATTTGAGGACTGCTTTGATTTCGAAATACTTCTCATTTTTTGTTCCCTTATTTTGAGTTGCATTTATTTGCTTGGATTCTAGTTCAAAGCTGTATTCATATAGAATGTAATAATGTGGTTGTGTTATTGCTTTATTTTAAAAAAAAGTAAAATAAGGTGTTGGTTAGATTTTGAATAACATTAAACATTTGTGATGTGCATGCATTAAATGTTTGTGAATGAAACTTGAGTTAAGGTAAGTACATTTTTTTCATAAATTAGTCGGATGTGCTATAGTTTATCAGTCATGTCATATCATAAATAGTCCTTGTGTTATAATGGTGAGAATATTGAGATTGTGTTTGATGTTTATCAATGCAAAAACAAGGTTTACTGAAACTATATACCAGAAAAAACTAATGTAACACTTCCAGGAAGTTCACAATGTTGCTTCAGAATATTGTAACAGTTTGGTTATTAGTGTTAAACATATTCTGTAAACACAGGATGCTAACTAACAGGCAATAAGTGCTCGCATGTTTCACAAGAATAACTGACTAGTTTACTATATGCAAAATAAGTTTTAAAGTTAATTAGTTACATACTAAAATGCATATCTTTCCTCTTTGTAATATTAGTGTAGATTTGCTTATGACGAGTGCTTTTTTACTTGTTAACTGCCTTGTTTTCTTTGGGTACATGTATGTTTGTTTGGGACAGACAAAGGGTTGAAGTAACTGCTGATTGATATCAAATTTATGAGAAAACTCTTCACTGAATGTATGAGTAAATATCATGGACTGATATCAATGGAATCTGTTCTCTTACCTTAGATTAAGAGTAAGCCTCTCATCATTTCTGTGCAATAAATGAAGTGAATTAATTATTTTGTTCCAATTGTAACAGAAGACAAGCAAGCCAATAAAACTTTTTTTGTTCTTTTGTGTGACAATCCTCCCAATATGGGGGTTGGGGGAGTGTGGCATAAAACAAATACACATTATAAAGGCCACAGGCCTATTAAAAACTTACTAAGAACTTTTAACTTAATTACTTATTTTATGTCTTACAAGTAAATTTTAAAGCTTTTTAAAACTACCCTAACTAACTAAATCTGTTATGTTATGTCTGTAAAATGTAAATATTTAATTGTTGGTCTGTGTCCCATTTCAAAAGTATGCACTGAAAACCTTGAAACTAGTCGGAACTCGTAAGTCGTAAGTAAAGTGTTAATAGTCAACTTATATCAAAATTGAATCTCATATATTCATATGCCAAGAACAAACCAACATTACATTGTTCTTATAAACTTATTATAATTTTATACAAATAGCCAGTTAATAATAGTTCATTTCAATATCCTATTCGTATTTACACCACTAATATTGTAAATTAAATCCTATTTGCTAATAGCATTTTGTATTGGAGACATAATTATTTTATTTTGTTTTTAGTATTCGTTGTTATGGTGGCAACAGAAATATATCATTTGTGAAAGTTTTAACTGTCTAGCTATCACAGTTCATGAGATACAGCCTGGGGATAGACAAACAAACAGTTGGACGGAGAGTCGAGTCTTAGTGTTAGGGTCCCGTTTTTACCCTTTGGTTATAGAACTCTAAAGTAAAGTATAACTAAAGTATAACTGTTGAACAAGGAATTTTTATTCAGGTATAAAGATTTCACCACAAGATCAATCTAATAAAAAAATAGACACATGGATTGCAAATGGATGGAAAAGATACTGGTCTAGTAAGGAAATTATAAAATCTTAAGTCTTAATAATAATATATGTATGTAAGTAATTATACATGGCTGTCAATTAAACATCTCGACATGATGGATTTGTTGATAAACTTAAAGTCACTTCCCTAAGTTCATTCACAGTGCCCAGTGGTTCATGTACCTTCAAGGTAAATAATATCTGAGTCACAGGTGTAAAAGTAATAGATAAGCAGCATTTTATTTAAACAATGACTACCTTAGAACTACCCAATATTACATAGTATATGGTTCACTCGCTACATGTGTGGTCTATCTATAATGTATAGATATGATATAATTCACTTGTGTGTACAATGGTCATTTAAAAAAAATATTGTTTAAATTGCATTAAGCCGACACAAACTGGGCTGTTCCAAACAGACCTGGTGCGGCTCCATAATTGCAGAAGCCAAAAGCATTAGATATATGTGGGCTGAGGGGAAGAAAGGTTCTTAAGTGGCGACCACGAACTGGAAAACGTAGCGTAGGTAGGCCTTCTACTATGTGGACCGACGACATAGTGAAAGTCAGACGTAACCAGTCATTCTGAACGACAAGCTGCCATCAACATGCAATTGGCAGCTTGTCGTTCAGAATGGCGTTCTAACGGGGAGGCCTATGTTCAGAAATGGATGTCTTCTGGCTGATGATGATGATGAGGTGAAGCGCAAAGCCCAAAACAGAAAAGAATGGAGGACTATTGTTTCTGTCCTCTACCCCGATGTGGGTACTTAGGATACCAAGAAGACTCCTTATGAAAAAACTTGTCAAGATAACTATAAAGTTGAAAAAAATATATGCCATAAGCAAACCATGTGCCACTCTTTTATTTAAAAAAAATTAGGTTGTGTGGTTGACAATTTGCGGATCAGTAAGGTCAGCCATTGTTTTGGCTTATCCTGTATGCTGCCTTTCTCAAGGTGCTATATTTCGTCGGATTTGAGCGTACACAAATATTGTAACAGTATATGAAGGTGTTTTCCTGTTTTGCCTCTAGAAAAGTACAAATACACAAGTTTCCTCCTTTCATAAAACTCATGGTCTTTTATTGTCAAGTTAGTCAAGAAAACATTGTAATACTTATTACCTTAACTATTTTTATGCATGCCATTGATAGCTATTACTTTTAATTATAATTTCATACATATATATTAATTAATATTCATTTATGACAAAAAAAAAAATTTGGTATTGTATTTTGCTGTTGTTTTACCAAGTAGTTAAAAAATAAGTTATGTAACTGTTGACATAGTCTTTAGTAGAATTAATGATATTTTATGCTCAGGTGATATGTTTTTCTTGTAAAGGTCAGCATTGCCATATAGTGATAAAATAGATTCACCATTGTTGGCATAGTATAACCCGAAATATGCCGTCGAATCAATAGTATTAACAATGTTGTGTAGGTAGCCTATATTATATCCCACTGGCCAATTGACAGCTGCAAACAACCAGATTTCGTCTCAGTGTTCTCCTTCACCTTAAATAAATAAAATGTTTTTATTTGCGTACAAAAAACAGATCCATATTTTGTTAGTAACTTACTTAACTGATAAAATTTACAATAAAATAGAACTAAGGTTAGTAATTATACAAGAAACAGTATTTTATTTTAATGAGTCATGTATTTTGCAGGCGTCTTTTTGACTTTCAGGATGCTATTGTCACTCATTATTATTCTTAAAGCAAGTTGTAATTAATTATACTCGTAGTATGCACATGAATGATAAACTTAAAGGTGCATGCCTGAATCTGGGATTTGACTCGCGCCCTTAGTCCCTTGTTCTAGAGAGGCAAGGGGCCGATGATATTCACCAAGTTTTTTTTAGTCTAGTAAAAAGGCTTATTCATTTAAATTTGCAATTATATATTAATCTGTATATATTCAACTAATTTTACTATACCCCATCTGACATAGACAATGAATAGAGATAATTTTGGTTCTAATATTCGCGTTCGGTCCAAATTTACCAAGTTAGTGGTAGCTTGAAATATGCAAAATCCAAATAATATTAGACCATCTCTGTAGTTTTTAACATAAAAAGATTCAGTAAAATTGCTTCATTGTTTCTAGAGAAATCCCGTACCTTACATAAGTACACATAAAAGTTAAATTAAAAATAAAACTTTCAGACAAATTGGGACTGTCCTCCTTTTTAGAAGTCGGTTAAGAATATATTATTTATAAATGCAGTGTTTGTAGCTTAAAAGGCTTAAAATAACCGTGAATATGTAATTTGCATACATTTTAATAATCAGGAATTGTTAATGTTAATGTGTTAATCAAATATTGTTCTATCATCAGTATGTTTATTTTGCACTTTGTAACAAGCTGACCTAATAATACAAATTAATTTAGCGATAATAACATAACACTTATCATTAATAGTGATAGCTAAGTAAGTAAATGGACTGACTGCTATCACAAACTGTTGATTATCTGATATACATAAAGAAACGATTGTTTGTTTCTTTCAAATAGAAATTTATCAATGTTTGAAATCCTGTTTTATGTTGTCATTGGATTGCTATATTAGTAAAACTATATGATTTTACTTTTATACCGACTGCCCAAAAGAAGACGACAATTCGATTGCATTTTTTTTAAATGTTTGTTACTTGTTTTCTTGGAAAAGTGTGGGCCGATTCGAAAATGCCTTTTTTTGTATGGAAGGGTATACTTCACATGTGGTCTTATTGTAATTCTATGAAAATCGATCCAGTGAATTGTTCTTAAATCAAATTTAATAAGTCCGCAATACCATATGTTCAATAAGGCTTGTCAAATCAAACCTGATTCCCTTCAAGCTAAGTTAAAATTATACAAGGTAATAAGTAAATATATATATATATATATATATTTGATTAAAATCGGTCCAAAATTGCGGATTTTTTCACAACTCATTCAATGTGGGTATCAAATAAAAAAACTTGCCTAATAGAATATGATAAATTTCAAGATGGCCTCCAGCACAAAAAGGCTTGTCAAATCAAACCTGATTCCCTTCAAGCTAAGTTAAAATTATACAAGGTAATAAGTAAATATATATATATATATATATATATATATTTGATTAAAATCGGTCCAAAATTGCGGATTTTTTCACAACTCATTCAATGTGGGTATCAAATAAAAAAACTTGCCTAATAGAATATGATAAATTTCAAGATGGCCTCCAGCACAAAATGGCAAATTATATTTTTTTTATTTAGTGACGGAGTTTTAAAAACATTCAAATTTACTTGTTAACAAACCCCGTTTTATTTCCAGGTCCATCAAACCTGTCTCCAGCGTTGGGTAGACGAGAAGCAACGCGGCAACATCTCGCGCAAGGTCCTCTGTCCGCAATGCAAGGCGGAGTACATAGTCGTATTCCCTTCTATGGGTGCTTTCGTAGCCCTTCTGGACACTATTGAAGAGATGACGCACAAGATCTGCCCGTTCATAGCCGGTGGAGTCTTGCTAGGGTCCATTTATTGGATTGCTATCACGTACGGAGCGGTCACTGTTATGCAGGTCAGTCTACCACTTACAACTACATACTATGTTTGATAAGAACTGACAATCGATGGCGTAGACGAAGATGCGATGCAACTAGGTAGAGCTATATAGAGATACATAGAAGAAGGCTGCCCCCATTGCCGCCGTCGGTCGACCCCATTGGTCTAAAGAGGAGAGGCCGAAAATAAATAAAAGGCGGAGGGCCGTGTGCTTCGCTTATTTCCAGGACATACGAGTAGAAGAAATACTAGTACTACGCTATTATGCTATGGAGGCAGTACAAATTTTCCATTTTGACAAAGGAGTACTCCAACTAATGATTATTATGTGGTTATTTTTCCATGCTCAAAGATTTTGTATGAAACTGCGAAAAAGCCGACACTTCAATATTTGTCATCTGTCGTCAGTTTTGCAGCAAACATGACTTGTATTTAATACCGAGGTTACTAGATATAATTGTGTGGAAGAAAACGACTGTTACTTTGACTATCATATTGTTAGAAAAGAACAGGAAATTATAATAACTCGATGACTGTTCGCTTCCAAAATAAATTCGCTTGGTGTTTTGATCCGATCATATGAATTTACTCTTCATCACTCGCCAATGACGTCACAGAATTAAAGCCCCATTACTCTTTCTCAATTTTCTTCATCCGCATGCGAAGATTTACTGGTGCTGGCTAATAAAACATTTTTTTCGGTCATGTTTGTCTATTATCACATCGGTAAGTCTTGTGTCGATAACGGTTCTAGCAAAAAGCAAAAAGATCCTATAAAACCCGTTACAGTATTTGAAGTGTGTGTACAAACAGCTCTGTGTCAATTATTCAAACCTACTGACTGACTAACATACATGACAAACTTTTTATTTGATATAACACTTAAAGTTAGACGCTATGTTGTTTTTACGGTTCCCGTAGGAGAAAAATAATAAGAAACCCTTATAGTTTCTGTCTGTACCTCCGACTGCCTGTCTACCTTAGGGTTAACATTAACTGGTCGGAACCAAAATACATATCTATTTATAATTTAACTTTTGTATTTTAATAATGGCTCTCCAATACAGTAACTATTTATTATTCATTGTAGTAATTTTACAACAAATTTGGTCATCGCCAAGGTGTGATATTATGATTAAGGTTTCCGAACAGGTAAGGGGCTTTTTTGATCATATCAATTTCGAGAAACAAATTTTCCAAGGACACATATTATTCACTTACCTCTAATTCTCAAGACTAGACTGTTATGTTTGAATTGATTCATTGGGATTTTACGGCGTTGCTATGACTTTTATGGGAAATGTTATCACACAGATGAGCACACTATTTTTTGTATGTTGCGATCATCAAGTCTACCGTAACCCAAGCTTTTGCAATGTCAGCTTTTCCATTGCCAACAAGTTTTCGTGCATTTATCTAGCCTTGCTCAGCAAGCAAGCAGCTTCTGTAGAAATGGGTTAGCGGAGCGAAATGTTTGCTTTTACAAGATGCTTGCTCGCATCTGAAAAAAGCGCGGCACGCATCCTCGCACCGCTCACCTACCTTTCATATCTTCGGTGGAAACGCTGACATTGTATCACAGTTCGTTACGCGGGTCAGATACCTCGCACATACGAGTATCACAACCTCTGACAACCAAGCAAAAGACTTCTGATGTTAAAATATCACAATTCTATTGCTCTTTCTCTCGTCTGTATCAAACCGAAGATAATCTACTTTGAGGAAAAGGATAAAAACCGGTCATCGACATTTCTTTCTGATGTCGCTTCAATCTTATAAGATAACGCTTCAAGGTCAAAACCTTCTTCAATAATATGAAGGTCAACTTTTTTTTGTGAAATTGACATTTAGTAAATAAACCCCGTTTTGTCCCCGTGCGATAATTACAGGGTGACAAACAGTAATTTATATTTATGTTTGTCCTTACAAAAATTTCGCATGGGGGACAGACAAGAAAATGAATTCTTGTTTGTTCCCCTGTACGGCAACTAAGGAATAAGAACACTCAAACTTTTCTCTTTTGCAATATATTTATTAGGACAAATTAGAATCAATGCAATCTTAATTGTGCTACAGACAAAGGGACATGCTTAGCTTTTTCCCCCTTGTATTCGTTACTGTTTCACAGGACACAGTGTTGAAACGGTTGTTGTAGCAGTAGTCTCAAACTTGGAATATGTAATGGCAAAAAAGAGTCGTCGTACAAACCACGTAACGAAACAATGCAGCTCCAAATAGCTAAATGTTGTAATTTCCGAGATTTACTATAGTCTTTGATATAGTATGTGATATAGCTTGCCTCGCTACTATATTTACATGTATACTATATGTTTATCTTTATTTAGTTAGTTGCCTATTTCGTTATTATCATCTTCACTTGAAAATGACACCCAAGTCGAAATCAATGCTCACTTGTTTCTTGCAACGTTAATTTGTTTCTTAGATGTTCACTTGTTTCTGCGAGGCACATATGTTTTCAGCGATGCTTACTTGTTTTTGCAATTTTCATTTGTTTTCACGATTTTAATTTGTTCTGAAGCTCTGGCTAATTTGAGTATTGGGTTAGTAAGTAAAATACCCGTGGGTATTTTATAATTGCTGTTCTAACAACTTTCAATTGGATTGGTAAGAAGGGTTATTAATTTACTGTTCTTATCGTCCATACGTAAGATTGGTAGTGACACTGGTAATAAACAGAATCATTCTATAACTTCACCGCCGAGATATACTTGCTATGTGTGTTTATTCTTATAAAGCTAGCAAATAAAACAACTAGAGACAAAGTCTGCTCCCTAAACTAGCCCTGAATCGTTAAAAGAGGGTCAAGATGTCGCTCTACCTTTTCCTTTGTCTGCAACAAGAGGAGATCGCAATTAGTATAATAATTGCAATTGGACAAAGGGAAAATTAATTCCTGTTTGTCCCCCTGAAAATATCGCATGGGGACAAACAAGAAAATAGATTTCGGTCTGTCGCCTCAAAAATATCGCAAAAAACCTTTCTGTCACCTTTTTAGTCATAGGGTGACATAGACATAGAAAGGAATTTTTATTCCTGTTTGACAATACAATATAGTATTACTTTATTGCATACCATAACATACCATAAACAATAAAATACAAAAAAGATTAAAACTTATTTAGTACATGAGGCGACCTTATCGCCTAAAGTTATATTTTTCATAACAAAAATAGAAAAAAAAGACAGATATTGTACCGAAATAAAACAAAAAAATAAATAAAATAAAATAAATCACGTGTAAAGATAATTCATAACGTTGACAAAAATATATCTTCTGATTAATTTGATTTTTAAAAATATAGGAGTTAAGGGATCTTAATATATTTATCTCTGAGACATTTAGGTCTTTAAAGTGTAAAAAGTTGAACCCGCGTCTAAAAGTTTAAGTAGGTAATCATAAAAATAGTAAAGTCATCACTAATGTTATTTGGATAAAAAATGCTGTGTTATTTGACTTTATATACTCTGGTTTGTGTTCAAAGGCTAAATGGTGAATAATAAAATATGTTTGGTTACTTGTAAGAGGTGAGAAATCTTGATTTGTAAGTTAAGCGGTGATAAGTTCAAGACTGAGAGTTAAGTTCGTTTGCTAAATTCCAGCATGAGTAAGGAAGCATATTTGTCTAGAGATCAATATCATAAATATTAAAATTATTTGAAAGTGTGATGTGAATATCGATGAGTGTTTTGATTATATTAAAGCGTTTAATGAACTGATTGGTAATCATCGGGATATTTCATTTTATTTCAAGTGACTATGGATTTAAAAAAAATCTATGGGTTCTGCGGTAGGCGCCCATAGAACTTTTTCAGTTATTTCTATTTTATAAATGAAACCTCCTGACCGGTTTTGATATAATATGTAATTAAAATGTGACCACATGAAAGAAATACCCTTTTATACCAAGAATATATTTTTCCAATCGTCTCCGAGAAGTCAAATAAGAAATGAATTAAAATTACAGTAGAATTGAGTACCTCCTCTTCTTTGGAAGTTAGTAAAAAAGAGTAGAATTGTAGTCACAGATCTAATATGCCAAAAATTACCGGACCCATTAGGTTCTGGAGATATAATGAATACGTCAAAGCAAATACTATTCCAATGTTGGCGGACGGCGATAAGTAACGCTGCTGTAATGTCAGAGAGGCTATTAAAGGTAGGCGTCCACATTTTAGCATCGTAAGTGTCGGACGCATCGCATCTAACGGATCGTGGTATTTGTAGAGGAAGTCATACAATTGCGTCCTCTGATCCACATCGCAGGAATCTACATGATTTGCCTGGCAGTGCCTATGCTCCGAAGGGCAACTTTTGCAATTTGTGCCGACGACGTCATGCCGGATGTCGGAAACCACTTTATCTACCGCCCATGCTTGCCTCTCTAATATGAAAGCGCTCATAGTAGAATCCTTGGTCAAGGCTGAACCAGTTGGCAGAGTCCCAACAATACTCGCTTTACTTGCCGCATTAAAATGCAATTATTACGGCATTTTATATTTGTCCTTCTAGGTTGGTTACTCGTAGCGATAGTTACATAATTATTACTTTTTGTGTTAGATTATGATAATAATATAACCTGTTCGGAAATAATATTTACACGTTTTCGAGTTTTTTGCTTGCATGGGGCGCTCTAAAATGCATAAAATGCTTTATTGTAATAATATTAATTATCCTTTACCATGTCCCGATGTTTTCATATATTTTCATTATTCTTTCGTGTATCACCGATGTACTTTATTTATTTAGGTCCAAGCTTTAGGCACGTATAAGCCGGTTAAATTATTTTTCCTGCTATAAAAATCTTTGTGCTTTGATTTTAGTGTTTGTTATGTACAACGACTGTACTACTGTATCAACTTAACGCTGGGATGCAAATTTTCCGAAATAATTTGGATGATTGATGAAGTCTTATCCTAAATCTTAGTTTTGGCGGATAGGCTCAGTGTAGGGTTTAACTGAGCTTTAACTTTAAGTTAGCTAATTTAAAGGGTGGCCTAGAAAGTCTGCATATATTTTCTTATCATGTTTCTACGGTGCAGATGTTGGTTTTCTGTCAGTCAGACTAAGGCTTTATATATACATTAAAGAAGTCTGCTGCAGTTGATTTCTAAAGTTCGACCTTAACAAACAAAATCTTAATACCTGAATACAGAAACAAATATGATTACTTACTTAACATATTCTTAGTTACATACATGACGTACTGTTGCTATGGATATTCAATTTAACTGACACATATCACCTCTACTTGATCCGTTTGGTATGGATTTACTCATAATACCGCCTTTTGTGACTGTTTTTTTTTTGTATAATAATTATTTTGATGTCGTATTTTTTGTAGTGACAATAAAGAGTTTTTTAATTATTTTAACATAATAATATCTTAACAGTATCACAACGGTATCGCTTCGCACAAGAAGACCGCCAAGTGAGAAACGATGTGAAAATTAGCACTGCGCTTACGTCACTTCTCTCCATGCTTAAGGCTGACGTATGGTACCTCGAAAATGAAAGCCTACATACGTTTATTAAGTGGTCTGCAAGCGAACTATTATACGCAGATAAAATAGTTCTTATCCGCCTTTCACGGACTAATAAAAAACGTGTTCATGGCGTTTCAAAGCGAATATAGTTTTGTCATTTTTTTGTCGTATTTGTCTTTCTTTTTCCTCTGGGATAAACGGCAATGGTAAACCTGCAGGTGGTGCTAGAGAAGAGAAGAAAGTTTCCTTGCAGTAAGCGCGGCGTTGTTTAGTCGTAATGAAGTTAACATACTGCTGTTGCGAATCCACTTTTATTAAGTTATTTTAAAGCTTTCGTTCGGTTGAAGGCGAGGTGGTGATGATCCATTTTCGAGCTGATACATGGCTTATATATTCAAACTAATTGCTAATCTTACTGTCTGTCTCAAGGGTCTACTAAGCCCAGACATATAGGCTGTTAAACAGAGTAGGACAAATAAACCAGCAAACACACAAGTCACACTAACCAATAGTTAATTTCACATTACTCTCGCATTTTATATGGGTCCCACAGTTACGTGGACTCAAGTTTGTAGACTTTTCATAACGAACCTAAATAAAGTAGGTACCCTAAAGCCATTCGTCTTTATTTTGACTTCCCCCGAGAAAGAAGAACGTCAATATTTTGTAAACAGTTTAGAACTAAAACTCGAAAGATAGATAAGAAGATATTTCTCCATCAGGACTAACGATAATTATTTTTTTATCTCAAAATGTTTGAAACCCTAAATCAATATGTATAGGTATATTTCTTATTAATTTAGTTGTCTAGTAAAAATACGAACGAAAGTGATACTACATCCCCACACATATTATAAATGCAAAAGTGTGTTTATTTGTTTGTTGGTTCGACTTCTCCTCAGCAATAGTGATAGATCACTTGAGAGTGTCATAGGCTTTTTTCCGGTTAAACAAACATAACGTGGACGGATCATTAGTAAAAGCTAGAATGTTTTTTTTATCCTACACAGACCATTGACCACAAGTTTGTAAGACTACGAAAGTCAGCGATAGCCCTAGATGCAGCATGCCTAGTATGGAATACACTGGCTCTCAAGGAAGCCTGCCGAAAGATTGGCTTGGCGATAGATTTTATAACTTGAGGGTAGTAGCTAGCCAGGCGAGCGATTTAAACGCCCTACCACCATGCTATGGTTTCCTCACGGTGTTTTCCTTCACCGGTAGCTCAGACACTTTTTGCATCTTCGTGGGATCGAACCTCATCATCGCTACGAAATACATGTATATATAGCTACAATGATGTCAAGTGCTTTATACAGTTTTGTATTTCACAATTACAGGTGGTAGGTCACAGGGAAGGTCTGGAGATGATGGAGTCGGCCGACCCCCTGGTGCTGCTGGTCCTATTACCCACGATACCGGTCACCCTCATCAGTGCCAAGATGTACAACTGGGAGGATTCAGTACTGCTGTTCTTGAGGAAGTACTGTGCTAAGATACCTGCACTGTCTTATATATTGCCGTTCGGAAAGTAAGTTATACATTAATACTTCACTACTAATTAGTAATTTAGAAGTTTATCTAATAATTGAAGGCTAACCAGATGAAAATTTATATGGCAATAAAGAAACGAATGAATTTAGATTTTGTATATGTATTTTCGCCTATAACTTAAACACTGATTTGGAAATCTATGCTTATGTTTGACAGGGTGGTCCATTTTATGATAGTTGGTTCGGTAGTTTGGTTTTTAAATCAATATACCTAAACAAAGTGCCTGCCGAATTTAATTCTGTTGTTACTTATTACTTACTTTTTGTTTTAACCGAGTTTGAACCGAGTTCTATAAAGAGAATGTCTGCAGTTCTTCGGAATCTTTTTTTATATATAGTTCCCGATTTTTGACAAAAATGCAAAATTTGTCATAAATTTAACTCTGCTTGTCACTGTTTAAAAGTATTACTAGTTTTAAAGTATCACATATTTGTATCCACTAACGAAAACCCTTGCCTCTTTACAGCGTGGAGACCGACCGAGGCGCCATCGTGGCCGGCGCACAGACCCCTCCCTCCCCTACGAACCACACCCCCTCACACAACCACCTCTCTCCCACCAGAATATTCTGCTCAGCTCTTCTCCTACCCACAATTTCCACACTCATGGGCAAAATATTCTTTCGATCCATACAAAATAACCTCCACAGAACTATACTAGGCGGACTGACTTACATAACCATCAAAGGCGCGTTGAAAATATATCATAAACAAATGCTTTATATCAGACATTCTAGTAGAAAAATTCTAGATTATACAGAATCTAATCTGAAGTTGTACAGAGAAGTGGCTGCGTCTATAAGTGACGCTATGACTAGTAATAGGGATGACTCTGAACAGGTTGTGTGATACTATTTATTTTTAAATCGGTTGTAGGATACTTTAAGAGATGATTTCGAAGGATTTAGACGAAGAGTTTTGACTGGTGGTTGATTGCAAAAGACTTGAAAATAGGTAGATGTTCTAATTCGATGGAGTAGTTTGGTAGCGAGTCGAGGAAAATGTCATTGGCATTCTAATCTGAACAGGACTAAAGCGGTTAATGCTCAAAATCACTTGTTTACATTTATGCAGTTGTAAATATGTATTTGTGTAAATTATTCATAAAAATTGCGTCTATAAGTTTGTTGTTAATTTTATATGTCTAGAACTCTGTATACAGGGTTACTGGTAACTATAACATATTGAGATCGGTTTTGGTAAGTCAAGACTAACAACTTTAGTTGTACCCGTTTTGGAAATATGCTAAAAAAACTTCAAAAAATTCGTTGACGTGCGTCCAAAAGTATGAATGATTTTCTACCGATTTCCAAGAAACAGGAAGTTCTTAATTTGACGGTTTTCGTTTAATGTTTGTTACCAAAATTCGTGTATCAATTAAAAGTTGTTAGTCTTGACATACCAAAGCTGGACGGCAGGAGGTTATGCTTTTGTCACCAGTAACCCTGTATATTGTATAATGTATATAGCTTTATGCATTTATTCATAGATTGACTAAATTAATAATCCAGTTACACGCGTAATGTTAGGATCAAGTTAGATAAACGAATTTAAAAATAAATTTAATTATTAATATTAGTATACTGTATAAATAATTACCATACATATTATATTTATATATTAAAAAAAAACATCGAAATAACATAAAAAATATTTTTCGCTATTATCTAACTCCATCTTCAAATATAATGTATATCTTTGTAAATAGTTTTATTAAGGCCTAGCGAGAATTTCCGCTGCTGAAGTTACCAAAAAGTATTCGAGATCTAAGATATGAAATGTATAAAGATTTTTTGATAGCTTTTGCAGAAAATTCTTCCTAGGCCCCCCGTTGTAAATCGGTTAGGTACGTTACTCATGTGATTTTTTATTATCATTGCTATATTTTTTACCCAGTGTATAATTTGACTAAATTTAAAAGAATACATAGTGAATATATGTATTGTTTAGTTTTATTTTTAAACGAATTTATGAATGGATAAAGTTGTCAAAATGTCGATTTCTTCGATACTCTTAGACCTAATATATGTTGTTTGATGGGTCTGCTACATCTCTTTTTTTAATTGGCCCTGTAGTTTATTTACAAAACTAAAATTTTCAAAAAAAATTATAAAATTATTTCTAATTGAAGTTCGAAGAAATTTAATGAATTCAATGTCTACGTCCTCATTAGGCGAAAAGTTTTCATTCATAGTTCACTGGCTGCTAGCTACGACCGCCCGAAGCGCGGTGGTTAGCATACTCGATTCTAGAGCCGGCGGTTTCGGACTTCATTCCTGCCAAGGGCAGGTGTCCGAACGACGATTATCTCGTATTTGTTTGTAAGGATGAAAGTAACGGTGAAGCAAATTATATGAGTAAAAAAGTATCGAGAGATAACTTTCTTAAAGAATCTTATTCAAATTATCTCTGTTAAGGAACAAATTCTACAGAGGGTATGATGTCAATTGGTGTACCACAGGGCTCTATTTTAGGGCCAGTATTATTTTTGATATATATTAATGATATAACCGACGCATAGCCGATTTGGGCTCATATATATTTATTTGCAGATGACACACATGTATCAGGGACATGGGAGATGAGAGTATCAGAGACAAATTTAATTAAAAAATTAATAAAGTTATGGATTGTTAAAGGTGTTCACCGATAAAACCATCTCGATGCAGTATCAGTCAAGGTAAGGTATTTACAGGAATTGCATTAGTAAAACAAATATATTTCTAGGATAGATAACACAATTAGTCATAAAGTGTATATCGATAAAATTTGCAAGGAAATGGCAAATGACAATTATGTTTAATTTAAATTCAAACCATTACTAGATAAAAAGTCGCTTATATCTGTATATTATGCCTTCGTACATTCTATTATAAGATACGCTGTAACTGTTTGGGGAAACGCTATAGAAAAAAGTTTTAAAATGACAGTCTATAAGAAAAATGAACGTAGTCCTGCTTGAATTATCATATTTATAGTAGTTTATTAGAGGTACACGAAGATAGGGAAAACCGCAAAAAAGAATATCACGCAGTAATAAAAGAGAGCGGATCCTGCTTACAAACAGATTAGCTAAGTGTAAGAAACGAAGACTTTACACCAAAATATTACTGTAGTATCTACAATACATTTCCAGATTAACTATCTGGTTATGTTACCCAATTTATGAATGGATTATGGAACTCAATTTTAAAATATTCAAACAAAAATTTAAATATTTTTTTTAAAGAAATCCTTATTATTATCTCAGTGAATATGTACTTATACTCGTATTATATAATCGTTCTTGTGTAACGAACAACCATTACTAATAACTAGAGAAATAAATTACAATGTAAAATAATGGTAAGTTCACACGCGCGCGTTCAACTCTACATTCAACGTGCACATTCATATTCACGAGCGTGTAAACGGTACGCCCGAGCCCGTGAACGCGATTGTGAACGTGAATGCCGCGAATCGGGCAAGTGTCGGTTTTTTGGTAAAGTCAAAGGATGAATGTGCGGGCGCCCGGTGACAGTTTACATGCGCGCGGGCAGTCAGTCTCTCCCGCGATTTCGCGACGAGTGGATCATAATTCAACGTTGCTAAGAAAGTCGCTACGATCGGATATTACATGGCGGAATGGTCAAACGAGACAATTTTGACGTTCCTGGAATATTATATAATATATATTCTCCGTCGTTCATAATTTTGTTTCTTTTTCCAATAAAAATAAGTTAAGCCAAAGGATATGGCAGCAAAAACACCGAGATCCTCGCTGCTCGCCATTCTGGCACTGACTGACACGACGGCGTGCGTGTGAACAGCTTGAATGTCCGCCGGCCCGGACGGGCTGCATGCCGCGCAGGCCGCCAGGCTGCACGGCGCGCGTGTGATCGTAGCATAAGATATTTAAGTTTATTTTTTTAAAGTACTTAATTAATAATTCATATGTTTTTACATTGCCTTGCCTGTAATGACCGTTGTATAAAAACCAAATATTTCGTATTTTTATTCCTTCACACAGAACGTGAATCGTTTTGGATGAAATTTGATGCGTAGATAGCTTAGACTCTGGATTAACGTAAAGGTAACTTTTTATCCTGTATTAATGCGGGTAACGACGCCGTAGTTTTATTATGTTTTATATTGTGAAGCGTGTTTTATTATAATACGAGCTCCATATCTTTTCTAGGTAGATAGTATCATACCTAATGCATATTTTATGATTATTAGGCCTGGAATAAACCGAGGTGCAATATATGATAAGAACGAAGGTAGGTACATATTAGCGCCTGGCTCCATTGGTTGAAATGTCTAAGCAATAAATATCGTAATCGTTTCAGAATTACAATTGCATTCCGTCGTAATAAAATATGACTATAAATATGGGACAAAAAATAAAATTGATCTGTTGGTATCTTTTTATATTCCCCAGTAACCACATCAAGTTTTTAGCTAAACATACTATTATTGTTGTGACTGGGGCATATGAGAATACTATAATTCTAACTGTACCATCAATAATATACCTACCTTAATGCGAATATGACCACCGTGGCATAAATGTTTGCTTAGCATACTTGCTTAGAGAGCCGGCGGCCCCGCGTTCGGTTCCCACCAGGTAATGTGTTCAAACGACGACTTTCAGTGTACTTATGTTCTCGGTTTGTAAATAAAGCATGACAACCCTGACTCAGGAAAAATCCTAGTCTGAAACTAACACTATGAAACGTTATATTTTTTACAGACAATTACGAGGAGGTTTTTTTTAATGTTTGTTACCCAGGGGCCCAAGTCTACTCTGATCTATTCTAAGTTATAATGGCGCTTGCAATTGTAATTCTGAGACAATTCAAATAACAGATTTTACCACCTGATTTCTCGGGGACGGGTGAACTGATAAGAAAAAAATATTTTTTTGTTTGAAAGGATATATTACCTCCCGGTGTTGGCCCATTTTAATAGTCAAAATCTGTCAAGAGTTTGGATATTTAAATAACTCATCCGAAATTTGGTTGGATATTTAAATAAAAACCAAAAAAACTTTACTAAAGATAATACTTACTTTTTAAACTTGTATAATCTATTATGAAAACATGATGAAAAGTTCTAGAAATTTACAAAATCGATACTTACCAACAAACAAAGCGCATTCTGAAACTGTGCCCTAAAATTGCAATATCGTAATTAACCATTACCTATTAGTCTACAGATAAAGATTATTCAAATCGCTTTTATCGCTACAAATTGGTATCATACGATAAAATATCGATAGATACGAAAGATAAGATTCGTTTCAATGAAATAATGGTAAATAGTGGTTAGTAGTTCTCAGTGTAGTTAGTATGCTTTGTGTACTTTAGCACCTGCTAATTTGGTTTTACTATCTTTTTTGCCAAGTGCAGTCCTAACAAGGTTTACTTAGGCTTATCTTGGAATGAAACAGTGGTTGTTTTTTAATAGGTGAGTGTAATTGAGTTAGGAGTTTGGTTTTAACTTTTATCAAGTAAAACAGTTGACATTGAGTTGTGGTAAGGTCAATTGAGAAGAATTAACGGTCTTACTGCAAAAAATATTTGCAAACATAGTTTAAAATATTACTTTCTACTACATTACAACAAAAAACTAGATATCGAATGTGTAAATTGGTTGACACTGGATCAACAAGATTTTTTGGTTGTAAAAACAAACGGGGTGGGTACTCTAAACAACTGTTTAGATAGATAGTTGCGGAATTGAATAAAGAAATGAACCGAAATATCTGCTCAATAGGCATGTCCAAATCTTTTAAGACGGTGGATGTTTATTTTAGGAATTATATGCGATAATGTTGGGCGCGGGTTAGCTCTTAAGTTTAGGTATGCACCTGTGAGTTTTTGTAATGTGTGTGTAATTATAATAAGATTAATTACCACTTGCACTTGCACTTTGTGGTGAAGGAAAACATACTGAGAAAACCTACAGTGGAGATGTAAGATTTTAGGTTAGGCTAGGGGTTGATACGTAATTCGATAATGTGACCCCAGAGTGCTATAAATTATGAATTAATGAGTGGTCCTCAACATAGGTCTGTGAAGACTCTCGAGGGATTATTTACAATTTTGCGTTAGTCAGAAAAGGCAAACGCAAATGCAAAAGTAATTAAATACCTGCCTAATTTGCTATTCGATGCAGTTGCGAGGTCTCTATTCTAAAAGCTATGAAAGTGTGCAGACGAGGACTGTCTCTCGTCTGCAGAGGCTTTCGAAAATAATCGAAATCTACATGGTTTATTAATTATTTTGACTCTATTATAAGTAGTTTGTGTTGTTACTGTCATACAAAAATAGATAAGTGCGTTTTTCCTTATATTATCCGACCTATACTGACCGAATCATTTTATGATTTATATCTACATATGTCCAATAGAAGACAAGTCTATCACAACATTTTTTTATTTTTTTAGGTCTTAATCATAACAGATTACTATGGTGTGACAAATAAAGCATATAGAAAAAAAGTAAGAGAGTACCTATTTAAGTACCTACACAAGAAACTATGGAGAAATTCTTCAAGTCAATATTTTCGCCGTCTACGCCGGAAAAGAGAAAGAACATACGGGAACACCACGACACAGAAGGAGAGGTTGAAAATCCTATAGGAGACAGAAGAAAACTCTCCATGTCAAGGTCCGGAAGACTGAAGCACTCTAATAAGAAAAGACATTCTCTGTCTTTGGACTTGTACGGGAATGGAGATGTAAGTTGATAAAGAGATTTAATAAACTATGATCATCGTTATCTTCCTGTTTTATGTCGGCACAGCAAACCTTACAACATTTGTGGCTCCTTTCATAACCGCCAGGTTTGCTGCATGGGTTTCCATACATATACTATCGAATACCTTGCGATAGCTAGCTACGGCCTAGCAAGCTGTAACTTGTATCTTAGCTCTAGCACTGTTTGGATGATAGAAAACCTGGTGGCAAGCATCTAGGATAACGTACCCAGACTATGTGACCCATTTTCTTAAATTGTTTATCCCTTCCCCCCATTGGTAATCACCCGCAGTATACATAAATACCCTTCCCTCCTCTAGTTTACGTAGTAATTCATATATACATTTTCAATAATTTTTTGCAAAGTGTTAAAATAACTGATTTTGTCAGTGCATTACAACCTACATAAGTTAAAACCAACAAAAATCTTGGTATCATGGTATTTTGAAGATATATAGGTAGAATGGGTATTACCCATTCAGTAACCACCCCTAGTATGGGTAATGGGTATTTACCCATTCTGTAAATTCAGAATATCAACGAATATTGTACGAAAGTGGTACAGATTGCTGTCAACAATTACGCAGCGTTTCACGATTAACTTCGCAATTGTCTTACGTATTACAAGTACAGATTGTTCTAGAAAAATTAACACCAAACTAATTTTACATTTCAGGGATTGCAACAGTCAGAAAAACCCAAATCTAAAGAATATCATGTTAACCAACCATCAGAGTTTAAGCCTGGTAACATTAAACGAAAAAGCGTAGACTCCGTTACAGCTATTTCTATAAATAACGGTAGCAAATCGCCGGAAGAGGAAATAGACAGCGCTTTCGGGATCATTGACAAGTCATAGCTACTCAAAAAAGCCATAGACAGAGATGAAACATGGCAAGCCTTGCAAGTAGGTATTGGCGACAGGTTAGCGCCATATTGCCTTAAAAGTTAGGTATTAATATAATTTGTAAGGGAAATGACACATCTTCTGTATGCTAATTATGTGGTTAGGAACATATAAGATAATTAATTACTTATCTACTAAAAATAAGTACTCGTAGCAATAAAGTAAAAATACCTTGTAGGTACTTACAAAGATAAGTGGGTAGGTATATAGCTATGTTTTAATTAAGTTAGTATAAGGTTAGTAAATTTGTATAAAAGATGTTTCATTGTGATATTTTTATTCAGTTTTCAACAGTAATGATCGCAATCTATTGCGATTTAAAATTAAGTGATATAAAAAGATAGCTATCTTATATCTAGTTTCCTGGGTTAAATCTAGACGTTTCAGCTGTTATCTTTGCCGACAAAGAACTGAAATATATACACCTACCTTTATGTTGAATTAAGTATATATCTACTACAATTAGGGTCATGATTTATTATAATTATGTTCATAAGTAATACCTACTAATATTATATTAGTATATTTTAACTAAATTTAGATAAGAAAGTTCTCAATTCGTTAGTATCTTTGTTACGATTTTAGACCGTTTTGGAAAATTCTTCTTTTGTTTTAAAAATCTTCTTATTCCTAAGATATGGTCCGATATAACTATTATCAACATCGATCGTGTACTTTGTAACTCTACAGAGTTGTTCATTTTAAACAATGCGTCAAAGTTCTCGACAATTTGTCATTAATAAGTAGGATTATGTAGTATTTTCTCATTTAAAAGACATCAAGATGTTAATAATTTTAAATGAGATTAGATTCATTACTATTATAAACTGTGTAAATAAATCAATAATGCAGATACGAGTACCTACCTAGTTAGTTACGTAAATTTAATTCATGGTTTAGAGACTAGACTCGATAAACTTGTTGGTTATTTTGTATGAAATAAAGACTGATTGAATATATTATGTTTTTAAATATTTATACACAAATATTAATAAGTAAGGATTTTAATCCACATACAATCTCACATCGGATTATCTCCGCTGAACCAAGAGACGTGACATTTGGAGGGTGTATTCATTATAGGGTGGAGGAATGTACCTACCTACCTACTAAGAAATGATTTTCTTAGTAGGTAGGTACTCAGCTGAGTATAAATGGGCGTTCAAAGTTTAAAACATCTTAATATACCACTAGCTGCGCCCTGCGGTGTTACCCGCGTTAATATAAGATAAATATCAGCATATCTATGTGCTAATCCAACGTGTAAGTAAGCTATTTTAAGTAAGCTATCACACATTCTAACAAATTTTCGCGTTTATAATATTGTAGTTGGAGTAGGAAGTAGGATGTCGCCACGCACGGGTGACAGCTACTATCAGTAGGTACTAAATAAACTAAGAAACTATTACCCACTAAAAACGAATTATCCGATCGTTATTTAGATTAGATATAAGAAATGTAGGCACGAGTACTTATGGGGTTGATTGCATCTCACGCAATACCTATATCTAAGTTTAAAACATAGTAATCTCGAGACACGGATTACAGCAGCACAAATCTCTAACAATAATATATTGCAATTCTAATCTCAAATATATTGCATCATTTGAGATTAAAAAAGAATAGTTAGGTAATTGTAGCGTATAAAGTTTTAAATCTATTGGCACAATTTGGCTATACCTACTAAGACTTACTATAATCATAAGTACCTACTCAGCGAGTATTTCACTTTAAATACTTACCAATAACTTGATGGCGATTTTCTTGAAGTCATTCAGAACACTTCTGGTCCCCCTGCAACTTCGTTGTAAATAAAGCTAAATGATGTGGAAGAAGCTTGAATTTTTAGTCATCTTTAAAATTTTATTTCGTATGGATTAATACGACACTTAAAACTTACGAAAGCATAGGCTTTTTTTGTTTCTTTGGAATTGCCCCGGAAAAAAAAATTTTTTTAGAAATGCCATCAATAGAGGTTATCAGTTATAAGATTCCATAAAAACATATTTCTTGATTTTCTCTCTAGTTTTTGACATTACTTACAGAAAATAGTTTTATTATGGTATACCGCACCCAAGTATAATAAGTAGGTATAGAAAATTGCTTTGTGCTTTGATGTGAGTAGGTACGCTTAGCTATATATATTAAGTACATACGTAACCAGTTGCTTACAACACCTTTAGCGCTATAGCGACTGAGTTTCGAAACTACAGGAGATTTTATTCTTTGTACGCAACCTCAAAGCAGAGTACAATCATTCACACATTTTTAGAATTACGCACCCAAAGGGTATAAACGGGACCCTATTACTACGACTTCGCTGTCCCTCCGTCCGTCTCTCTGTAACCAGATTGTATCACATGAACCGTGATCGCTAGACAGTTGAAATTTTCACCGATTATGTATTTCTAAAAATTATAACTAAAAATAGAATAAAATTAATATTTAGGGGGCTCCCATACAATAAACGTGATTTTTGCAACTTTTTGCTCGATACTTCAACCAATGTTGTTTACGTATAGAAAATGGTCAGGAACCCTTAGTGCATGAGTGCGACTTGCACTTGGATGATGTTTTAGTTATGTTTTATAGGAAATTACACATGTACGCCATTGTGAAACTAACAAAGTCTTTGTTAGTCTGGCGTCAGATTGCAGTCAGGTCTAACCTAGTTCGTAGAACTGTCACAATCGGTTATCAAAAGATTTATCGTGCATCTAATGAGACCTTAATCTGTAATAAGTAGCATCTTATCAATACTGGTAGGTATGGTAGGCGAATGAAAAAAGGAAAAACCTTATTGAACTGATAAGATTTTTACTCACCTCTTTCCAGCTTGGGTTACGATGATATTAAGTAAAAAAGTTAAAAATCGCCCAGACACTAATCTACACTAACATTATAAAGATGAAAAATTTGATTTTTGTAAGTAACGAATAAACTTAAAAACTACTGGACCGATTTCAAACAATCGTTTGCCTGGATGGAGGAGGCCTATGTCCAGGAGTAGAAAACTCAAAATAAATAAAAGACTTAGTAAAAGAATTCATAAATATTTAAATTTAGTTAAATTCGTTCATATGAAAGTTTATGATTCTATCCTCAAAAGTGTCCTACATATGAATAGGTATGTAAAAAGAACTATTTTAATTTGTAATTTACGACTACAAATAATAACTTGATTTTATCTTAAGTAAATAACATATATTACTTATTTAAGAATATTTTTCTACTTTGGGATTAAATGGCTTTGTACATATTTATTACTAGATAGACACAGACATCCGTGGGTGACACCGCGGAGCGTAGCTAGTTAATTATTATGTACCTGTGCTTTGTTACAAGACCTTAATAATCTTAAACATTATAAGAACTCAATTCAACATTTATTATTTATATTACTACATGTTTTATTTTAAGAGTTCAACATCATAGGAATACAAAAATTTGTTATTTTTATTACGATATAGTAAAGGACATTATTGGTAGTGCGTTCGCTGAATAATGATCTGGCTCAAGCCTGCTATTTGAATTGTCTCAGAATTACAATTGGATTATGCTAAAATGGCCGTTTTAACATATAATAGGTCACTGTTAGTATTAAACAAAACAGAATTTTTCATACTAACTCTGATCTATTCTATGTCGAAACGGCCATTTTGGCACAATCCAATTGATATTTCTTAGTCTATTTCCAACAACTGCACATAAACGACTCAAATGGGTAATAATGCTTAAAACTCCTGCTAACGATAGTTTCTTTGCGTGTAACACTTTTTTTTAATGATAAATATTATTTTATATTATATGCAGACTGTAGTTTTGCTTTACAAAAAACGAAAGAGTCGAGTTGTCGATTTTTTGTGTGTGTTACCAACACATTATCAATTTTATGAAGAAAAAAAACACCAGTTTTTTCATTCTTATCTATATTTATGTTTAAAGCTTATTGTCTAAATATAGTTTAATTACTTAATTAAATAACACATTTACAGTTTCATCTTCTTCTTCTTAGGCTTGATGGGGAGAGGACCTCCAATTTTGAACACCGTACTGAAAAAAGAAATACCCTAAACTGAAACAAGCTTTTTTATCATTTCATTATTTATTACACCGTTAAGCGCAGTTAGTATAAAATAATTACGGGAATATTTGTAAACGCGTAATAACTTTCTGTGTATATTGTCTTACGCGATACTTTCTTTATCGGACAGAATAAGACAAGTAATAAAAATTATGTAATGCACTATATTGCGATGGCGGCCATCTTAGACTGATTTTCATTAAATAAGCTTCATTTTCATAGCTAATTTAAGACTACTACTAATTAAGCTATCAAACAAAAAAATCTAAATTGGTCCATCCGTTCGGGAGGTACGATGCATAGACAGACAAAAACACACACGGACAATTTTACACAGACACATCAAATTAATAATTTCCCGTCGTTTTTGCGTCGGGGAATAAATAGGACAAAAAACGCTCAAAGTGGAGACGCGTTTAATTGTATTGCAAGTAATGTGTATCTAATACTCACTGACATGTTGTGCATATAGGGCTGAACTTGCAGAATACTGAAACAAAACTGTCATTATAATTATGAAATGAAGTTGATGTGTAGAGAAGGGGATGTCGATTTCAAGGTAAGTGTGTAAGCATAAGCTTTCATTACTGCGGAACTTATTTAAAAAAATATTATAATAATATGCAATTTATTTCGTATTTCAAATGTTGGTTCTGATGTACTCAAGGCGCTTTACAAACGGAGAGGCCGGGTCGGGTCGGTCAATTTCACCGCGAACGATAGCGCAAAGGGAATCCTATACTATCAAATCACACTGCAAGACGGGTTTTTATTCCTTCGCGGTCAAATAGGCGTTTTGTAGACTGCGTGCCAGGGCTGTCTTTTTTGCCCTCCATGGGCGTTGGTACGAGTAGTAAAGGATTCCCTTTGCGATATTGTTCGCGCTCAAATTGACCGACCATTCCCCGCCGTCTACAAAGCTTTCGCCTAAACCTTTCAACATATATTTCAATAGCTAATAACAGACGCATGTACTTATTACAAAATCTCTGCATTTGTTCCAAATCGTCCAGTTGCTCCCATATACGTAGGTACATTTTATTAAAATTGATTTAAAACTTTGCTGCCTGCCTCGTTCGCTCGCTTTCAGTACAAAAACATAATCTATGTAAATGAATGAATTAATGAAGTGAATGAATGAAATAAATGAAATGTTTATTTCATGAAACACAAAAAAACATATACACTATAGTTTAATACATAAAGTATTGTCTATATATATATGATGTATTTGTTGGAACCTGACCCCAACTCAGCATAAATAAATACTAGGTATGCTATGTGTCACGTTCACTCACCGCTCAGACAGACGGAGCAGACGTATCCGATAGTGAGCAGGTCTCTGTGACAGAAGCAAGCGGCTCGGTAGTCGACCCGCCCGCGCCCCGGCAGCACCAGCCTGCCTCGCTCGCTCGCCTCGGGGAGAAATACCCACTGAACAAAAATACATTATTAATGGGTTACATTAATAACAATTTCTGGACCATGTAACTTATAAAAAAAGATTTGTTAGTTGTTTTTTTAGTAGCGTGTTTGTTGGCTTGGTTGTTTTTCTTCTCCTCAGCAATTGAGATCGACTTCCTGATTTTTATTAGCACATAGTTTGTGGTGCTAAAAGTGCCATGAGGTAGTTTTTTCCTCAGGAAAACGTACATAACGCGGGCAAAGCTTTTTAATTGGACATTACTTTAAAGGGTGAATTTAATTATAATAAGACTAAAATCAAAATCTGTTTTATTTGCCAGAAACACGGTAATTCTTGTACAAGATCTTATAGTAAATTAGAGCATACATGTCCTTGCCTAGTTTGGCATGCAAAATATTAAAATAGGTGTGTTAGTTTAGTACTAACTAGGATATCTGGACCACAAAGTTGTCATTTTCTTTTGGTCCATTGTAATAACTAGTTTCTCATGTATAGCATTAATATTTCAATGATTGTAACATGGAAAACAACTTAAATTATGAATATTAAAAAAAAAACACGATCAGGTCTTGTTCAAAAAAAATATTTTTTCCCAGTATGCTGGACCACTTGTGTATTTTTAAGTAAACGGATTTTATTTTACTCGCAGGATTGATATTAATTGAGAATAATGTATAATTCCTTAATAAAAAGTAATTACGGCAGGCGCTGGTAGAACTCTTTCAGTTATTTGGAAGTACAACCTCTTGTTCGATTTTGATAAAAAAGGTATACAGGCACATAAAAAAAAAACATATCGGTAAACCCGTCTACGAGAAATAAGGTAACAAACATAAAAAAAAAACATTTCGACCAGTCGAATTGAATACGTCTTTTTGGTAGTTCATAGATAAGTCAATATTACGATGCTTGTTATTATATTATGGGGATAGCACCTTAGTCCATCATCTAGAGCATTAGTCGGATGACGAATATGTAGGTCAGGTGAAGACGCAAGCTAAGCGCTAGTATTCTAAATGTAATGTTACCAGTAAATAATGTAGCGTGCGTTCCAATGAGGGTACTTGTAGGTAAAGTCCGCCGGTGATGTCAGTGCCTTGCTGCAGGAGACTGAGGTGCTTGTCCAGTGAGCACACGTCGATCAGCACTTGTTGCTTCTGTAATTAAAACGGTAGTTTTAATAGATAAACGACTCAGCTAAGCTCTAAATGACAAGAAACATTCATAGAACCCAAAAAAAAACTACCACAACATCTACTTGCAAAACCTAAGACAGTAGGATACGACCAAATCAGATATTGCTTAATAGTTGGTCAGATTTAATGTATGTTGGCTCTAAATGATTTATTGGTTATCGGGTTAACCATTAGGGTTGCATTAATTAAAGCAAAGAGATTACGTTATTATGATTTCTGCATTTTATTTGCCTGTATGAAAATGTATGTATGCATGAAAGGAGGTCACTATACTCATCATTAAATTACACCCCTGAATTAGAGTAAAAAAATCTGCTGTTCCATACAAAAAGTAGTGTAAATGTACCAAACAACTGTTTTTTTTCTCTTATTCAGAGTTGGTCAAATAGCACAAATGTTATGTTAAATTCCTTAAGATGAGAATCTCCTTTCGGCTTAGTACACTGCTAATCAGTAGCCCTGTGTTTAGGTATTTAAATAGTTATTCAATAAACCTGTGCAGTGAAGAATACGTTCATATAATTGATGTACTGCGCCACTGTATCGGAGCTGCCGGTGACTATCAGGATACGACTGCTCATACGAGTGCCTAGAGGAGCTTGTCGCTTCATCTGAAAACACAATGATATCATGTGTAAGCAACTTTATATAATAATTTATATTATAGTGATCTACATGAACAATCATTAAAAAATGCCGTGAAAAGCAGCTTTTTGGAAGTCGCAAAAAATTTATACTAGATTTAATACAACTCAAACTTAAAACCTTAATTGATATAAATATGTTTCCATGAAGATGTTAAAAATACATAATATGTTATTTTATCATATAATTACCCTGATTGGGTGTAAGAATGTTGTGTGGTGGGCAAAGTATTTAATGTCAGTTACATAAAATTAATTAATAAGGCCTGTCAAATCTGTTTGAAATTATTGAAAGTCGATATTCTTTGTGTATTTTAATGTTTAACTTCTTTGGTTGTGTCGACTTTTGATATCAACTTACTTTAGCTATAAAACATAGTCCCATGGCGATAGCGCCTGCCAGCAGTGACTCTCCGGGCTTCTCGTCTGCCGGTTGGCTCTTCACCAGGTTTACTAACCTAGCATTAATCGGGAAAATAAATTCAACAATATGAAATTATATATTACACACAAAAAAAATGTTATGAAAAAAAACGTTGGGATTTTGGTAAAATTTTATGGGTAGTTTTTTATTAGAATATAAATGAACTTGCTGCCATAGCTTGCTGCATTTGGATATTATTGACTATTACTGATCAATTGTATTACTTGTTCTAGACACATAAACATTAAACACAGAAGAAAATTCTTTTATAGTAATCTAGTGCCACTAGAATTATATAAGAGTGATTAATTTGTATCAGTCAAACACACTTTTTGATTAGTTAGATTAATTAGTATTGGCATTTTATACTTGATAATGAAATTTGTATATACTAAAATGCTCACCTTGTTTTGATAGTTTTCTCAACTAATGTAAACAGCTCATATTGTCCGTCTATTTGTCTCACATCCAGTGGTTTTCCTGGTGAAGGATACAGGTATTCACTGAAAATTTGTGAATAGAGATTTATTGTTTATCAATCATTGTTCTAAGTAATCCCTATTCCATCAATTGTAGGGACACTGTGGATAAAATTGGCATTTATAGAGCACATGCCCTCTGCAACGCCATGTATAGTTGACAAAAAAGTATTTACGCAGTCTTCCTTAGCTTACAGGACATAGCAATCCAGTTTTAGAATGCATGCAAACTATATGTACAGTAAATACCTTTTATGAAAATGACAGCCAATCACAGCCAGTTCATTTGTAGACTTCTGCATCAAGTGAGAGTTTGAAAATGCTATCACACCATCAAGCACATTTGTGAGCAACTTGGGGTCTTCTGTAATGTATCTCTGGTTTGGATTTGTGTCCACTATTACTACTAGAAGACTGCTATCCGATGGAGCTGGAAAAATGACCAGAACTTGCATTGTAATTAGAAAATTATTCTGGAAAGCTGTTTAGCTGTCCTTTAATGACTAAATAATCAAATGTCTGTGCTACTGTTGTTTAACAGGTAAATTAACCTTTTTTTAGGGAATATTGTTTGTGAACAGGTGATAAAGTAGTATTTCATTCACAAATAGGAAGGAATTTTTATATTATACGATGAGCTATGAAAACGAAGTAAGGTTATCTTTTGTACTCACTGTCCTCATCCGCCATGATTTTAATTATGCTAGTATGATAGCGAAACTTATTAGGTACTATTTACTAGCACGAACTTATAAGAAAATAAAATCTTACTAAGTTATTTTGTTCTTTAGCGAACTACAAATGAAACAAAAGCACCACCAGCATAACAAACAAACCGATTGATTTGAACTTTGACATTAAATAATTCTGACATTAACATTGATGCAAGACGTTGATTTGATGTTGACAGTTTAGTTTTTTATTATTACATTGTCTTCGTCTTGGTTTACGTATTATTTAATGTACAAGCCTATTAATTCATGTAATTAAGTATAATAGTAATAGTTGGCACTCAAATTTAGTACATTAAAAACGTTACAATCATTTGATGACTACCTCATTGCACAGTTGCTCTGTTTGCATAGACTGAATTATTTTCGTTAAGAATCATAAAATAATAAAACTTAAAGTTTCTTGCTCTGGTTTCGTGACTTATAATCGATCAAAGACATTTTTAATAACTCTGATCCAAATACTAATATACTTACAAATCATAGTAATTAATTGTTTAGAAAGCACCTGCAGACAGGTGTCCCCACATCATAGATACGTATTTGTCAAAGCCGCATTCCAAGCATTGCCGAGGGTCAGTGAGGCCATGCATCATGGTATCATGATTTGAGTTTGACAGTTTGACTCGTGCTTGAAGGTGATAGCATCAGGATGTGGAGGAGCTTTGAGAATTGATGCACCTCACCTCATACACCGAAAGTCATGTTTTCTAACATTTATGTTACTGTTTTTAACCTCTGACGCAAAAAAGACGGGGTGTTAAGTTTGACGTTTCTGAGAGTGTGTCTGTCTGTGTCATTGTAGCTCCGAAACAGATCAATCAATTTTGATTTTGTTTTTATTTTGTTTGAAAGGAGAATTAGTTGGGAGTGTTCTAGGCTACGTTTGATGAAAATGGCTAAACACATTATTCTTTTTGAAGCGGTTTTTATTAAGTATTTTTTTTAATAATTCTTAGCTATTTTGATATCATAATCTATTTGTTTCTTAGCGCCTAAAGAGAATAGGACGGGAAAGATAAACGAGCACGAAGCGTGTTAACCAACTTAGAATGTGCTACCTTTACCTATTTTAGGAGAGGCGAATTTTTGACATATTATTACATATAGCTGGGATTAAAAGCGGCTTAGCATGAGTTTCACTTAGTTATTGATAAGCATTCGACAGGTATAAGATATTTGCAGCATTGCACATGGGCTCAAAATTATAATTGCTATGCGTCATAGGCAACGACAGAGGAAGGTCCTTTGGACATACTTACAACTATATGATCTGTGGGTAGGTCCTTTAAAACGGGTTCGCTACGCTACTTCGAAATACGTTTCATTCAACTTGTTACTCGTGTATTTCATAAATGTCTTATCGACCATTCGTTAAATATACCTACCTAACATTTGTTTATCAGATATTCCGCTAAAATCTCTAGGCCCCAGGCACTTCACCCAGGCGTATACCTACTCTGAAGGAGATAGAGATACCTACTAAGATATAGACGTATTCTACATCAAAAGACTTGTTTCATTTTAGACCAGAACTGTGTAAGTCTACCAAAAAATGCCTAGTGTGATTAATATTGTGTTTTAGTTAAAAACGAATTAGTCGTCTCCTTTATTGTGTAATTCTGTGAATTAGAGTGGAATAATTATTATAGATTTAGGTATCCTTGGTTGACTCCAATAGTCACATTGGTTTATGAATTTTACCGTTCGCAATATTTTGATTCGTATTTAATTTTGTACACAGCGATAACGTTATTTTTAAATTTGGTTGAAAGATTAAAGAAGAATAGCTCCTAACGTGTTTGTGGTATCATGTTCACTGTTCTGGCCGGAGCTCCATACATTTTTTAAACATCTCATTTATAAAAAAAGTTGAGCGTAGTGTTGAGGTTTCACTAACGTATATTTTCTAGGGCCGCTCCTCAAGTTCCATACATTTAGTGTTTATTTGTATATCTGCAATAAGATTCTAAATCCCTTTGTCTATTTTCCTAAGGTTTATAGTAGTGAAAACAGTTTAAGTATCTACGTAAATACAAAAATCTAAATCTATTATTTTAAATGTTACAGAATTACGATAGTATTACGTCATAATAGTCGTTTTGACATATGTAGGCTCTGTAGGTATAAAATCGAACTAAGATGTTTTTACACGACACAATAAACTAAAACCATGACATTGATTTACACGTTCATCTTTATCAGGCAACGTAAGACGGGAGCTTATTATAATATCCGAATTGTTATTTCATCGTAAGAGATGACGAGCCGGCGATAGGGCGCCGAACTTATGTCATATGTCAAAATACACGTTAACAGTACCACGAACGGTAGATACAGTAACCAGATAACATCAATAATATCATACGAGGGATGTGACAACCTCTTGTGTCTGTCATTTTACGACATTGTTTATACACGGCTAATGATATGCCTCATTTGAATACCGCGGTGGTCTGCCTGGTTAGAAAAAAGCAAAGCGTTTTTGTCGACATGTTGGCAACATTGCCCATGCAGATACGCGTACAAAACATAAAAGTACCAACATCAAGCGGACGTATTTAACGTTCTTTATTCACTCGTATTCCTTTTAGGTCCTTCGAGACGGATTCCCGAAACTAATTAAAAGAAAACTAATCAGTTTAATAAAAGTAAGTGAACGCGCGAGGTAATTGAATAAGATTTTACGAGAACATTGTTTACAAGACTTCGTGCCAGGAGACGGAGACGCCACATTAGCGCGGGCTTTCGAAAATCGAACTCTTGAATGAGAAAAAAAAGGCGGGAACGAAATAATTATGCACGTTCCGTTTCGTAATGGGCGTCGCGCTACCGTTTCGCTTTAATAGCTGGCTTGTTCTGAGAATTTAATTACGGGCGAGCGGGCCGAGATTAGCTCGCGCGCGTTCCGTTTTGTTAATAACTCTAATAATGGATGACGCCCGCGCACACAGCTCCCCTGCTTTTATTCATTTTATTTCTTTTATAGCGGTCATGTCATTTTATTAAAGCCATAGATCAAAATATTGCTTGCGCATTACAATTTTATTTATGATAGTTTTATTTGTCCCTGTCACGTCGATAAGGAAGCACAAAATATCAATATTAATAATTCAATAACGAGCTCTACCAAAACAAATTGTCTAAACGATAAGACATTGGGATCGACACAAACAAAACATAAACGATTCAGCCTTAATAAGGACCGGGGTCCAGAGATGAACACAAAAGAAAGAGATAACCGCCTATTGTTTTTTATCATGTTGTCAATATCGCGCGGCCAAATTTTCAATATTGGAATGCCACGATTCGCCAATAAGAAGCGGGGAAGAATTGATTTATTGTCCAATTAGCGTCGGTCAGGTGTGCCAACTGCCAAGATAGCATCAGGATGGCCAACCTAACTCGGTTGCAGCTACCATTTCTTTTGGCGCGCCCCGTTTAAATGGCATATTGGAATTAAAAAAAGAACCTTTACACCATGCTGGTTGGGTTTCTGGAAGCGAATTTGAAATTCTGATCGTACGCGGCGAACGTTTGCGTAAGTGGAAATCGATTTGAATTAATTGTGTCTGGGCTTTTTGTAGCGCAGGAACTTTAATTTGATAGGAACTTTTATATGCTTGTTATGGTGGCGTTATAACTAAAAATTAGAATATTAAAGAGAAAGGCTTCGTTCATAAATCACCATCGGCATCGTAGAGTGGAAAATAAAATTATAATTGCAGTTCATGCACAACACACGTAATTACCGCCGCAAAAGTGGCGCCCAACATGGGATTTCATGGCAGTAGTAAAACTTTTTTTTATTAGCCACTCAAAACGTGAGTAACACAAAGCAAATAATGCTTAATTGGTAGTTTATAAATAACAACAAAAATCTTTAGAAGGAACAACCTTTACGATTTGCGATAAACAGGTAAATAAATTAGTTAAGTACATATCAAGCCATGTATTACTTTAAGGGTCTGTCGCATAATTATGTCTGCGTAGCCACGTAAGCCACGTAGATATAATTTTTATATTTGTCGCTCCAAGGGCTCTGTAGTACTACAAGAAACCCTTTGTCCCTCCGGCTGTCCGGCCGCCTTGAGTCGCTAGCTAAATAATTATAAGCATTTATTTTAAAAATGCGTGAATTACCTAGTATATATTTTTCATAATTAGCTAATACATTTTTATATCTTAATGGTGATTTTTATACACGTGATGTAGTTATGAATAAGGTGAAATAACTCTTAATCTTCAATATTGTAGCTATTGAAGAGTTTTTGTGTTGTAAAAGAAAGCAATAGGTAAGTATAGCTTAATTTTTCCCCAGCTATAAAAATTGGCGCCCACTATGGAGCTCGGTAATCGTCGCTGATTTCATTTAGACACCCAGAGTGCGTTAATAGCTGATAGCTTCGGATCGAATTACGAGGGGTGATTACAGAATAATGGACGTCGATTATAGTGTGAATCGATAGATTCACGTTAGATTATTTAAGTGTTTTGTGTGTCAGGTTATCTTGCCATACTACAATTTAGATAAACATATTATGGACGCTTATTGACAGCATACAATTAATGTGGAATAATTTTCATTCATATTTTAATTAGTAATTATAAAAAAAAAAGTTAGAATAATTTTAACTATTCGTACGCCCGTGCTGTTACTGATAACGAGATCCATAAATACGCAAATAGATGGCGCTGTTTGTCTTATAATTTTTAGGCATTTCGTTACTACATTTTTTTAAGTCACATGAAACATTATAACTTTATTTGTAAAAGGGTTTTTGAATCGGCCCTGTTCCTTGCACGTACCCTTGTAATTATATATATATATATATATCATGGCTCTTCTTTAATCTAAAAAAGTGTCTTTACGATCTTCACGTCCGTACAACTACTATGAAGTTTAAAAAGAATATCTTAAAAAACCTCGGTAAAATACACATTACCAAAGTATTAATAAATGCAATTTATATTTAGTACATGTCAGTAAGTAGTTGAAGTACCTACATAAATATCTGATCACAAAAAATTATTAGACTTTGACTATATACAGGGTTATCGACTAAGGGTGTACCGAAAGGAGGTCACTATACGCACAATCTTGAGCAAGTTTCACTATGGGACCATTTTTGAATAAGAGAAAAAAAATCTGCTGTTCCATAGATTGTGTCGACGACCGATCAACTTTTTGTATGGAACAGCTGGTTTTTTTTTTCAAATAGCTTAATTTCAATAATTTGTTTCAAATAGTTTTTAGTGACTTTTATAGTGACGTATTTACAGTGACTATTTTAGCTTCTGTTAAAATGATGCCAATTGATTCATGCGTTATATTTAAAAACAATAATGTTCCATTAAAATCAATATTTCTAATATCCAGGTTTATTCGTCAATTAAAACGACAGTGCTTAGTAAAGTTGTAATAATTTCACAGCCAAAGTGGTTCAAGTCGAATAGAATGTCGCGAAGCGAATTGTATAGCGGGTAGTCGATAAATTCCGGTCGCGCTGTGACGGAACTCGGTCGAAGCTGTCATTTGCTATTGAACGCTCGCCCGTCGCGGACGTCCCGAGATATTGCCACTCAATAATGCACAATATTGCTTTTAACTAGGTTGGAGCGGTTTAGATACTTCATCCTTTTTACCTACCTTGACCTTTTTTGTTTCTTCGAAAAATGTAGGTACCTACAATTGAACTCTAGAGTATTTTTAGGGTCAAATAAAAATTATCATGTAGGTACTTTAGGATAATATAATATTTGATTTTTAGGTAGATAGTTACTTAAATAGACAAAAAATTAATTATGTATTCTGGTCACGAACGTGTTGTCACGTGAACGTGAACTCAACCGAAAGGAACCCAAACAAACCAAATGGGCACGAGTTTCCATTCCCATATCGTATGTACGTTTTATAACACCCTATTAAATAGTAAACCGCTTCACGCTAGAAAAAGACGGTGATATGCCACCCCAGAACACATTCGCCGCAATAAATGTACGGGAAAGAAAGAGACGTAGTAATAGCCGGAAATTAGCACTCGTCTATCTTTCATTTTACACCCCAAATTTTCTTATTCCAATTTCCTCTCCGCGCGAGTGCCGCCATTTTACGGACACAACCGAGAGACTATAATCCATTGCACAATCGACTCTATTAAGGTTGAAAAAGAGTTGATATTCGTAGTTGGATTTTGGGATCAATTGTGTCGTTCTTATTAGAAAACGCTTTAGAACACTCTGTCATTTGAAATGAGTCATTTTCTGATAAGAATGCCCTATTGGCTCAGACGTGTGCGCGTCGGGCTCGCGGCCGATAATGCTATTTCCGTAGGAAGATAGCGAATAACTTCGCTCAGTGAAGGTTTTTGCTCGCGAGTTTTAATAAAGGTTTCAACATAGGGGGACGAAAAGTCGAGATATGGAAATGAGCGTGTGGTACAGAGGAAATTTGAATTTATACACCAGCTAGTTTTATTCATGAGGGGCGTCGGTCGTTTTAGGAGATTATAGGTACGAAATTTTCGTGCGAATTATGACGGCTACATTTTAGTGTGATTTATGACGTTCGGATTGGATTTTAATGCGTTTTTGCAGTTGATGTGACTGGATTGGGACTTGTTCTTGTTTTCCACTGCTGGGCAAAGGCCTGCTTTCGACATTTCTAAGCTTGCCGGTTTTTTGCAAAATTTTGTCATTATCGGAATACTTTTATCATTTTTGGGGCCAGCTGGTGATTTTGGCCTAGGGGCTCTATTTGTGAACCGCTCGTATGGATGCGTCACTCTCTAATGACGTCATTCACAAAGGAAAGATATGCAAAATGACACATTCTTGAAAAAATCATACCCATTATTAACCATCATTCGAAATGAAATTCATCTGTAATTTTTTCGCTTTGGAAAAAATATTGAAAGCGTAAGAGTTAAGACCGAGCTTATCCGAAATGCGGTTAACAGGGCCTGCGCATTAACATCGAGAATTACTAATTCTTATTTTTTTCGTAGTATATAAGTATGTGCATACTAAAACACAGGCAGGCTTTATATAGGTATATGATTTGATAGGTGACTATATTGACATCCAGAACAAGAATACAAATCCTAAAAATTTAAATCTTAAGTTACTAAACCGAAATTCAAACTCGTTATAATTTTTTTTACCTCTTTTACCCCTCGTTGGTGACCACCCGCAGTATATGAGCAGAATAGTATTTCACAATAAGGTTTCCAACCATAGTTATTATTAGTTTTCAAAACAAAGAGACAAATAACAAGCCTTAGGTACTTAAAAAAAAGTAAAACACCGACATTTTTATTTGGCACGCACTAATACTTGTAATCAGAATGTATATAGGACCACCCTGTGAGATACCCTGGAAAACTAAAAAAGGTTTTTTGAATCGGTCCATAATTGGGGAAATATTCAAAGACAATTCACAAAAAAAACATACAGAGGAACATATTACCTCCTACTTTTTGGATATCGGTGAAAACTAAATTTGGAGCTCATATGCGACAATGTTATCCTATCGTGGTAGGTGCTCATACGATCTATTTTGTATACTAGCAGTTAAGTACCAAGCTGTACCTACTGAGAAACATCAATTACTAGTGGCCCTTATAAGGCATGGTATAGATACCTACTTGAACATAAATTTGCCTAATAGCTATTAATAATAGCGTGCGAAAGTTCAAGTTTATCCCAAACAAAAATTCAAGAGGTTGTCCTGTAAAAGAAACCTCTTTATTTTACAACAACACCTGATCAAATTGTCGGAACGATTAAAAATAAATGTCATTTAAAAATTAATAACCCGTAAACATATCGATAGATATGTGAATTTAACTCGGTCAGGTGATGACAGAATGAATGAAAAGAATGATTTTTTACAGTGGTAGTTTTTTGACCGTTCTTGATCCTTTTGCGTGGGAAGAGATCCGATGATGGTGAGCTCTTTTGTCTGATTTAATTTCGAGTCATTGCGTTTCGAGATAAATTATTTAAAATATTAAAATTTTAGGTAATATTTTAAAGGTAGAATTGGCGTAAGAGAATAATTATTTTTGTGATTTCGATACACAGTTTCCTAGTCGTATAAAAAAAATCTTACATTAATAGCGTATCCATACGATTCACGGTTAGTAAGAATTCTAGTTGTGAAGTACTCGTATATTAATACATATTTAATCATAGTGACGAGAAACCATAGATTTCATCTAATTTACACATGAATGAATTAATAATTATCAAATGCTTAGTCATGATTACTATATTGCGTAATTATAAGAAAATAAGCTTCTTCAATACATCAACAAATTAATGAGTTGAACAGGTACCATTCAGAAAAGTCCTTCAAACATTATAGTCACAATTTTTTTTCATCTACCCTCAAACATTCGACGCTCCCATTCATAAAATATATTTCAAGATCATAAATAATAGATCTTTACAACAATACAAATTTTTACCTTCCAAGGTAAAATTTCGAATACAGGTGGTCAAAAAACCTTTTTATTCATTCAATAAGAGTTCATTCATACTTTTTTATGCAAAAGTGTGTGGCACTGTCAGTAAAAGCAATATAAGTTAATCTATTACAACTCTATTTTTATAACCCGTGGGATTCCAAAATGCTATGATTAATATGAATTTATTATAATTTCTTAAGCGTGAAATGGGTACTACATTTATTTTTGTTGCTCTTTTTGGAATGAGAAGCCGTTTTTGAAAGTTTTTGTTGAAATATTATGAATGACGTTAACTTAAGTTGTACAAGGGAAGCTATACGAATGTGCAGATTTCTATGTAATTGGACATTTAAGCTGATATTACATCAATCGTTACCTTAGCTTCATTAGCTTCTTCTTATATGGTACACATTTTTTCATTCCATATCTTTAGATTGTAATTTTGTCATAGATAATTCAAATCATTACAAAATTATCTACAATTTTACTTAAGTTTTCACATCAGACTTAATTTGTTTTATCTACAACCATTACTCGCAAACATTAAACTATCTTGAATATCTTATTCAGTATTATAAAGATAATTTAATTATCTTTATGCGCACAACTTCGTCATTACACGAACCGCTTCATTACCTTCATAGTTAGAAATAGATTCATCAAGTTTAATAACTATGTTAAATAAAAATAATACTCAGCAGGCAATTACACTGACGGCAACTATGATTATATCTGATTCCGCTTTAAAGATCAAACTCCGGTAGCTACAGTTCTCTAATTAATCTGTGAGCGTAATGTAGTTTATAATCACCCACCATGTGTCGGCGTTGGAATATTTTCATCCAATTAACTTGTTACATTCTCGCTTCCGAAAATGTCTACCATAGTTGTCAGAGAAAAAAAACCAAAGCGTTCTACGAAATTCGGCCATTATCGACCGTTACCTCCCAAATAGTGAGATCGAAACCTGAGATAAACCCCTTCACGTGGATTCTACTAATTGGTGCAATAAATTTAGGGACACAGTGACAACTCTGAATACTCACTTGTCTTGTCCATCCCAAGCCTTATTAGGAAAATTTGGTCCTCTTAGGCTCAAATTAAAAACACGTTTAGGTAATACATTGGTCTGAACGATTTTCATTTCTATTCTTTTAGTTTTTGATCATAATTACAACATACGTAGTAATTGACATAAAAATGCGATTTTGATTGGGTTTGTTAAAATTCCATATTCGATTCCTTAACCTTCGGAAGTAAAAAATGTCGTTATCATTGTTATTACAAATAAAAATACCTAATAAGCTACAGAAAATTGTCGTTTTGCAACAAAATGCTGCAGGAAATGTTACTCAATATTTTCTTTTAAGACTTTTGCAGTAGAGTTCATTTTTTAGCGAAGATTGAGTCTCCAAATATGAGTTGATAATAAAAGAGACTTGGCGAACGCGCAACCGTTTGTACCCGCGTCATGCGAACGGACGCTTTTTGTCGTTTTTAATTATATTTATTGTTCTCTTATTTATGTATTGTTTTTGGTTTTGTAAAGATTTTGCTACCGGGCGTACATTTTAACGATAACAACAGAAAAGAAGAGCGCATCCAAATTAGGCCGAATGTGGTTTCGGGAGATGCAAATTCTCTTTTGCATACGATGTGAAAGCAAAAAAGTCTCAGCCGATATTTCGAACGAGTTCGGATGAAAACATCATTAATGCTATGTAAACGACGATGGGAAGACATAATATTATGTGCACGTACTTTTAATACGGTTTAAAAACATTAAACGATATCCTGTCTGAATACATCAATCAAGACGGGTACGAGATCCTACGTATACTTAGGCATGCTTGTTAATGACAGCGTTTTTCCCTAGTTACGTTTATTGATCGGCCAATAAAAAGCTATTGATAAAACATACAGGCTTGAGGTATTTGCAAACAAAGGGCCTTCAATAGCGTCCAATAAAATCGATTTTAATCGGAATGTCTCGTCACTCGCTCTACTCGAGACAATGTAGAGATGCGTCGAGAAATTGCAAACGTGAAAACGACAATATTCTTTTTTTTATCTGTGCTAGCTTCTTTCGAATGCTATATTTTGTTGCTATTCTTTGCAAGCGTGATATTTATGAAGTTGCAAGTAAAATTGCGAGTCAATAATACTTCAATAGGTATAATAGATATAATTCGTCATCGAAAGTGATAAATCTTACATGTTTCAATTTAAAATAGCTCTGTGGGCAGTCATTGTCATAATATTGGTCACTGTTAACTTTATCATCAATTGAGTACGAAGTTTCGATAGTTTGGAATTTTTTTTTTATTTTTATTTCGTTAGGTGACGCCAATCTTGATAGTTATAGCGATTCCAGAAGTAGATAGGTATATCGCTTACTGGGACAAAACACAGTGACGATAAATAACTAATGGCATTCCATAATTACAAATTGCATGTACATGTAGATTTTACGTGTCTTTCTTAAATTCATAAATTAATTAGATAGTTATCATAGAATATGTAGTTACAGATATACATTACAGTAATTGTACTATCACTTGTGTACCATGCAGATTAAAATAGTTATCATTTGCCTTAACTGTAAAGGAAAATGTCCCAAACAAACGTGCTTGTAAGAAAATAGTTATTCGTTTTGGAAGACAAGATGAGTAGGCTATGATACTCGTATACGCCACCTTTATAGCGAAGAGTTTATCCCAGTAGTGGAACGCTATCGGTAGATACGTAAGTAGGTAAAAATTTATACGCAGTCTCAATAGGAATTGACAAATTGCAAATATCAAAATAGGTAGTCGTACTATTCTATAAAATCTTAAAGGATAGTTATGAATGAACAACGATTGAGTGAATGACAATGTCACAGTAGGACATTTGCGTGCAGAAGCCTTCGAAGAACTCAGTGAACACACTCAAGTCAAGAGGTTACCTAATTTTAGCTACAGCACAGGCTTTTGTCTACTGAATTTGATATTATTTGACAGATACCTTTGCACTCAATCTCGATGAATTTAGAATTAAACAGGTCAAGAAGTTGTCGAGAAGGTCGTAAAAGTAAAAAGATTGAGGTTTTTTGCAGCTGGCATCATTTACTGACTTGCTTTTTCGTTAATTCTGGCTGACACATTTGTTACACTTAAATGCATAGATTGAAAAGAGTTTTTCCTTAAGGATATTGTTTACTTCCCTAATGTCACAAAAGAAAAAAGGTGTACAAGAAAGTCACAGGTTCACAGACCTACCTAGTGAAAATGTATCATTTTCCCACTTAGACACTGAGAATAAGATCTATTAATTGTTTATAAAACATACACATAAATATTTGTGGAATTCAATTGAATTTTTATTTTCCACTCTCGTTCTTTTCACAATAGGTATCGCATTGATTCACATAATCAGGCATATAACCGAACAAATAGGTATCAATGAACCACGACAATGCCTAGCCCTCCCACGATAGGTGATTAGGTTGTTTTCTAATTACTAAATTGGATACTAGATTGTCTGGATTGTAAGTAATTATGTAGAGAGTTAGCAAAACAATCGTTAAATACATTTGATTGAGAATAGGACTTAGGAATTCTTATTCATTGCGAACTTTTCACTTTTATTGATATTTAATTATAGTCACGTGTGAGTGATTGAATAACGAGATAATAGTAATCCTCGTAGTATCCCCTTTTCCCTATACGACCTTCCCCCTCCCTCTCCCCTCAGCCTCAGGAAAGCAATACCTTAAGAGGAACTGGACCAAGTTCAAGAATTCTTTTTACGTCAGAATGGTACTCGTACATTAACTGAGTAACATAGATTTTTTTTTAATCAAAATGTTTAAATGTCCACCTATACGAATCCGGGACGTGCCGCCAGTCTTTTACTAAGAGAAGAATTGAAATAAGTAAAGAATAAATAAGTGAAGTAGGCAATTTATTTATTGATTACTTCGATCAGTTATTGCATAATTTTAATAATGTAATACGCCAGAATTTTATGAAAAATTAAGAACTTAATATCTGATTGATTTTCTTGCATAATTTTAAATAATTAAATAAAATAGTTGTTTCAAAAATGTATAGAGCTCCGGCCAGGACAGTGTGCATTGTAGTGTATTAGGGACTGTTGATCTTTAACCTATCAACAAAATTTAAAATAACGCAATTTATCGCAGTGTACAAAATTAATTTACAATCATAATATTTTCAAGTTATTTACGCACAAAGCAGATTTACAAGTTCTTGTTGTGTCAATTTTGTTATTTGTAACGATCTTATACCAATGTGACCATTTGAGTCAACCTAGGATACAAAAATCTTACAGGGTTGCCATTTTTCCACTATGATTTACAGAAATTAGATATTTTTGTACACAATGAAGGAGGCGACTGATGCAGGATTCATTGTTACACAATATTAACCACATCTTTAGGCAATTTTTGGTAGACGTACACCATCCTAGCCGAGAAAAGTACTTTGAAATAATAATCTGTTTATGGTACGAACATCCTTTAATGGCTCACTGCATATAATAATCACACTTTTGTACTTAAATAAATTGTATCATATATTTTGCGTAACAGTAAATTAAAAAGCCATCTTGATGATTAAGAAGGTATTTTATACGTTATACAGAGGCCGCCATTTTGAAGGCAAGACAGAATTCACGAATTTTAATTTGGACGCGAAGCCTCGAATGATATTTCTTTTTGATACGGAGCCGTTGCTACTCGTAGTTGTAGTGGCGGGGATACTACGAAAAAGGGATTTTGTAAAAATGACCTTTTCATATATTTGATATTAAAACAAAAGTTAATAAAAAATATTCACTTTTACATAATAGTAATGTTTTTTTAACACAAGTACAACTTTAAAACAGATATTTTTTAATTTAAATTTAAACTCGGCAGGCGCTTGTACATAATTATCGAAAAAATAAACTTAGGCCTTTTTTGTAAAGACATTTCAATCGGAAACAAAATCACCAAATGCATTTACATATTTATAACGGAGCAACAAATTCATTAATTTTCACACAGAGAATTGTTAAATTGTTTTTGAATACAAATCTACAGAAATCACATATCTACATAGGTATATAAAAGAGAGTTCTCACTGACTGACATTTGCCAGGATTAACGCAGGGTCTAAACCGCTGAACCTGGCATATATATCCATTATAGGGTGTAGGGATGTACTGAGAAAGGATTTTTGGGAATTCGGGTTATTTACCAAAAACCCTAACCAAAAAATAAACAAATTTTGGTAAAATAGAGGTTAAAGTAGGGGTTCAAAATTTGAAACTTTCATATTTCATTTTATGTCGCGGACAACACCGCGAGTGACAGTTACTAGTATAACATACTGTAATAAATACTCTATCTACTACAGAAAGTTTTAATTACACGTTTTAATTGAGAATCAATAAAATTAAATTTACTTTTCACCCGCCCACTGCATGGTAAGTCGAAACCAGAGGTGACATTTTTGTAGAACCGGTAGCTTTAGAACTCTGTCGTTATGAATTTTATTCACTTTAGTAGCATTTTTACTAAACATATATGGGTAGTAATTGCGATAAAGGTTCAAGTCTTGTCGCTTCATCTCAAAAACCCCGGTAGCTTAAAGTAATTTGTGAAATTAACTTCTAAGAATTCAGAGTCAATTAAGGCCGTAGTCGAGGTTGGGTTTTTGATTTGTCTTTTTAAGATTTCGGCTGGAGGTGTGCGAAATTAGGTCTGTCTCCTTAATGAAGGTTATACAGTGGTATAAAAGCTAAGGTTTATCTCATTGGCAGCACTGATAACAAACACATAGTAAGTCATTTTCAAACACTCTTAAAAGACGGTCTCTTGTACACTTACAACTGAAAACACGTGTCGTAGCTGAGAGAAGAAAGCACATTTTCCGTTAGGTGTCATTGAGTTATTAATACAAATGGTTTCTACAAAGACAAAACATGGCGACGCTGTCCATTAGTAGGCGGATGCTACTCGTAAATATATGGTTTGATATTTTTCAACATTTCAAGAACACATGATTCTTGAATGATATATTTCACATAACAATCAATAGCATATGTGTACTCGTATAGGTGTTCTGTTCTACTTACTGCCGTCTAATCCATAGAATAAAAGGTGTTCATATTTGCTATTACTTAGGCACACTATACTAAATCGCTATCATTCATTTTCATTTTCAGATGAAAATGGTTTGGAAAATTCGCAATGGTTTTTGAAACTTACAGCCATCAGTTTGATCTGGCTTTTAGGATTATTCATACAAAAATACATATCCACTTGAGACAAAACAATCAATCTAAGCAGGTACGCATACCTCAGGTCTCGCGAGTCTCAAAGAGACTAAACACAATGCTCAAAAAGGCATTCCTAATTGGCCAGAAAACTTATAATTGTAGCATGATAACAATCTTTATTGGGTAAAAATTGTAAAGTAAGAAGTAATAGCGCAAAAAGAGCCCGGTGCGGTCTGTACCGGGAATCGAACCGGCTAATTAGCGAATGGAGACTGCGTAGTTATCCAGCGACACTTGTCTCTTTAGTTGTACGGTGCGCAAAACAAATCCAAATACTTAGAAAGTGGCCGATTATATATTGAGTGGATTGAAGTAATTTCTCTCGACGAAAACTTTGAATAGACTTTGAATAGATGAGCGCTTTATTGTAAAAAAATATTTATTGACACACAAAACATAAAAAACAAAAAAAAATAATTGACATGTAGTGCTACAAGTGGCAGCTAGATCGTTAAAAGCCAGCGTGCCTTGGCTAGTTAAATAAATAAACTATATCTCTGTTAAAAAAGTCAAGTTGATGCGTCTCTCACAGAATAGAGAAAATACTAACAAATTAAGTCGAAATCTCACTAAGCAATCTTAATCAACAAATTTGCTTTTGTTGATTAAGATTGTTGTTGTAACAAGACAGAACTTTTGAGCTTTTGATTTCATTAAATTTGTTGAATGGTTATTTTTTTTAATAAAGGAGAGTATTGGTGTAATTTTTATCGGCCTCTTCTTAAATATTATTCTTTTTGCTGCTATCCTTACCCAGCACAGCGATAGGTGCGCGACACACCCAGCGGGACGTGAGTACGTGGAACCTCGACTGGTGTGGTGCCCACTATGGCATAATATGGTTTCCCCATCGGTGCCGGCTTTTTGCGGTGATTCTCAGAGAATTAGTCATTTGTGAGAAAGCTTGTAAAACTTTTATAAGTTCTTCGTATCCATTATATCTGTCAGGATAATTGTAACAGTTTCTTTGCTAGACTTATCTTACGTCATACTTAAAATATTGTGCATGATCGACCGAGCGAGTGAAGCGTGTCTGTTTCGTGTGTGGCAAATTATTCTTAAGGTGATGGTTCCCAAATAGATGCGTTTTTGTTTCCATTTTCTAGCATTACCGTATACTGTGCCATTTTGAAAGTTAATACATCATGTAATACATATACTCAATTAAAGCATAATGTTTCTAAATGCTTATCTTAGTTTACCAAAGCATTTTAATATATTTTTGAAGAACTCATTATCTCATTATTTTGAACATGTTTCTTTCGGTATACGTGGAATGTCTACTTTGTAATGTTGAGGTAGATTAATCGAAATATTGGCACCTTCAGGCTAATGTATTGTTTTTGTCTTAGAATGATAGGTAAGTGAAGTTATAAAGATAAATGTTATTAGAGCCTACTAAAAAGTATTCATTTAGAAAAGCACGTTGCTAATATATTTAACTAGGCACTTAGCACATATTTTAATGAGGCACTTTGGCTTAGCTAGCGGGTAGTGTTCGTTTTATGCGACGTTGCATGCGTGCCCGGCGCCCGCCTCATCCCTGCCACTTCGCGTAGTGCGCGACGTTGTCAGACTTCATCTAGTGCAGTGTGAGAATAATTATATATAATATTCTTTCCTAGGACAGTTACCGCGTGCGCGTAATAACATACTTATAAGCGATTGTGTTTTACTGGAAACATTCTCTGCCGTGATTTTGACACTACTTGTTGAAGTGTGATAATATACAAATGGGAGATAAGAAGAATCGAAAACAAAAAATATCACTTCTTATAATCTTTATAAGTAAACGTTCATCGATGATTTCGCCAATTTACTTTTTTAGATAATTTTTTTATTGAATATTTTTATTTATAAATCTAACTATATTGACCGTTTTTTATCAAACTTATATGAATTAATTGTTCGTTAATTTTAAAGTTAAAACAGAAAAAACTTAAAAAAAATCATAACTGAAATAAAAGGTAAACAGTTAGGTATTTTTATTATGGCAGCTGCTCCTTACAGTGAAGAATATTTTTTGTAGTATTTTTAGTGTATTTATACAGTGTAGGTACTAAAATAGAAAATTGTTTTTATCTGAATCGGAAGGGTGAATTCGAACGGTATTGCCATCATAGATGTTATAGCTGATGCATGCTACGGATAGAGATCTTATAAAAAAATATTCTTCACTGTCAGGAGCAGCTGCCATAATAAAAATATGTAACTATGAATTTTTCGATTGATTATGTAAATACGAAGTTTGATAAAAATCGGTCAACTTATAAATAAAATAAGCAAAAAATTTTTATTTATTAAAATTTTTTAAGTAAGTTTTACCTAACCCAGCGAACCTCGTTGTTGATAAATGATGTCATCAATGATATGAGCTGCCAACTGCTCACGATGGCGGAATTTTGAAGGTTGCAACTAGCACGATATTCAACTAACGAACTCGAACGATAGTTTCTACGAAATTTTCTCCATTTTTTTTAATGTTTTTATGAGGTACGAGAAATCATTTTTATAAAAGTTTTATGAAATCGAGTTATTATTATTCGATAATGAGTAAAGTTATATTTGAATTGAGTAATTACTACATACTTCACCTTCTGTACAATAGTAATCTTTGACCTATATTTCAGAAAAGTACGATGTTATTTCTCTGAACTTACATTACTCTATGTCAATATCCAAACTGTGCATAAGACACCATCTATCTATACAGTTGACAAAATTATAGACGGCAGGCATGGTATCAAACAGATGGCATGGCATAGGTAAGTATCAGTACATACTATTATTTATTCCGTGGCTCAATTCTCAATTGCGTTTGTCTATACCCGTCGCCTTAAATAAATGACGGTTAGTTTTATTAAACTAACTGCGCCCTGCGTTGTTAATCGTCGAAATCTGATTATCCACGAGAACACTGCATTTTTACGGGATAAAACTTTATACATAAAATTCTTCGAATAATATAATACTATCTCGATGCCAAATTTCATTCGAATGTTTTCTGTAGTTTTGCGTGAAAGAGTAACATATATATACATACATACACACTTTTGCGTTTATAATATTTGCAGGATTCCCAAAAAGATCCACAAAAACGTGATTTGCGAACACGAAAGACAAATAAGCATAACTCATCCGCATCGATTATTAAAATCGAAACGAATCGAGACGATTAATCGCGAGAAGTAATCGGGCGCAGTAATTGGTTTGCGCCGGATGAAACATGGCGCAAGATAACTCACTTGCCTGCGATTCTTGTATATCTTAATTACTTCAAGATCTCTAAAGGGAAATTAAATTGTAAGGAGAAATAGTTACGCTACTGGCTTGTGCTTGCATTCGTTGCGAACATCAAAATCGAGTCCATTATAGAAGCTTTTTGGGATAGCGAGAAGCCTGTAACAACCGACAACAACTTTCTACCGAGATGGTGGATTTCCCTTAAGACGCACAAGCTTGAGTACTAAGTATTGTTATATTCTAGCTCAAATAGTTGTGTTTTAGAATAATTAAAAACCACATGTTAACCAGTTTGGTTATGGTTATGCTCGTACGTAGCTCATTTACCTTTTAACAGCAGATTTCAGTCTATTATCTTAGGCTCATAGATAAAGGTAGTTCTTCAGAAACAAAATTTTAGATTTCATTGGGTATATATATCTCTGTAAGTAACTAACAAAACCACAAACATTTTTTTTGTACACAGTTTAGCTTTATTCCTAACTGGGTCAAATTATATTTTTTAGATAAGTAATTTATGCTTAAGTACATATTAAAAATATTAGAAGTTTGTTCTTCCGAATCATATTGCACGTCCGTTAGCCGTTTTCCGGAACAACATGGTCGAAGTAGCTTTTTACTTTAGATACTTCTATATTTATTATAATTAACCCAAAAATAAAAGAGATTTCCTTTTAAAAAAAGAATTGTATAAAGTTACTACGTAAGCATATGTATGATTGACTTAGCTTCCGGATTTGAAAGGAAAACCTAAAGATATACTTTACAACAAGAGTTTGGCCATATTACGAGTACAATCGAAACCTGAATCCTGCGCAATGTTCGAAGGCAATTTCCTCCAAGCGATCTATTATAAAGTTGTTCCCTTTACTTGTAAATCTGCGAGGTTAATTTGTAGTTGTCACTACAGAGATCGGGCGCTGGTTTCAATTTGGCTTCCAAATGAAGAGCTTCGTCCGCAAACACTGGAAAGGCGTGAAATAATCTCCTTGGCCTCTTAGCAGTAACTAACCGAGATCATTATAGGGGTGCTACCGATCACATGGAGTTAATGAGTCCAACTCGCTCAGGTATTCTGTTGGCAGAGCGGCTGAAAGTGGTTTTTGGCTCTCTACATCCAAGAAACTCCATTTGTCAGGAATCCACCTTGTGTCAATATATCTACAGCTTATTACTCGATCAGGCTATATGAAATATATCTGCCATATCAAGCTATCTACCATATTTGAAGACAAAAGTAGAGTAGAATTTCCAGAGAGAAAACTCAGAGACCTGTTTTTTTTGGCGACCAGCCTTCTATTTGTTATGGTACTATTATTTGATTTCCCCAAAAACCATCTGTAAAGAGAATTTTGAATTGAGTACTAAAATTATACATTATAAAAGTCACATAAACTTTCCTATTATTAATTAAAATAATGACGCACTAACACAAGCCTGGAAAAATATGACGGGTTTAATTTTTTTGTTCCATTATCAATGTAATTAATTAATACCGTCATGTGTATTTTTCGCGGAAAACAAATATCATATGCGGTCAGCAGTGTGGTACGTATAGGTTAATGATGATTTTTGGATAGCTATCCACTTACCTGCGATATAGTTGCTAGACTTGGCCTGGATACCAGCAATTTCAGTAACTCTGGCCCTAAGCTGCCTATAAACGGTATGACCAATTGATGTCAAACAAATAGCTTTTACATTGGCACATGCTGTCATTAGAATATGCCTCGGACTCTGCGAAAAAAACTCCTCAGCAAGCACGAAATCATGCTGTTGCAAAGAGTGTTGAACTTGGTAGAAGTTATAGTATAGTATCCTTGATAACTTTTATACACGAGAAGGTAGTAATAAAATGAAACAGGCAGCCCTAACTTTCCAGGCTCCAATTGGCTGTCCAACTAACTGCCTGTGCCTTGGGGTCTAATTAAAACATCACTGCTCCGGCCATGTTGCGGCGGATAATCTTTCATATTTTGTCATAACTGCCCACCGCTGGTTGCTCGAGGGTGATTCAAGATCTGCCAGTATCTTCGACGCATGTTGTTTTGCATTGATATGTTTTACGAGCATTTGATGAAGAAGTGCCTTTGATTGTGCGGTATTTAGTTCTTGAGAAAGTCGTTTGAGTTGTCGAGTGAGATAGTCACGTATGAACTATTAGACGAAACGACTATCTGCGGCCAGTCGAGTCGGGTGACGGCCCGTCACTACCGGAGAAGCGACAATGGCAGACTCACTCCGAGAGAGAAGCTCGAAGATCAATGGAACGATGAAATATTGCAATGCCTGCTTTGAGTGTATAAAATAAATCAACAAATATTGTTATATAGCTTATTCACATAGTAATGGCTGGGGTCCTGTCAATCATGTCGATCAATACCTACCTTACCTATTAAAGATATAAGCATTTGCAATAATGTGCTTGTATTTACAAATGTCCCACTTTAGCAACCAAACTAATCATGAGATTGTAATATAGGTAATAAACTAAGATGTTTGAATAATGTCTGCATTTTCATTGCTTTATTGTTTTACTTTCACAAAGCAACGAAGCGATCTGAGTAATACTTAGCATGCTTGTTTAGAAGGAACTAACTTGTGCAACTAACTCGTGAATTAAATAGGTCCAAAATATATTTGCCTATCCGGAAATAGATAAACCGGTAGCGAGTTAAACTATGTGGCAGTACACACAATAAAAGTAAGTTTAATTAAGTCCGTTAAATTTCTATCGTATACCGTATACCAGTGGCGTCTTGGAGTACCGCTACTAGTGCGATTGTTGAAAAAGGATGACCCTATCCCCTACTAAATCACCCATGTACCTACTTAGTCTTGTTACGTCATTATTCACGTGATTTGAAAGCCTCTGTCAAACTGTTCATCACATCCGTGTATAATTCCATGCTGGTTTTGTTAGTCAACAAAACCTACTTAGTTCGTTCTAAAAATTTGGCATACAATGACTCCAATTGGCCTTGGACGCCAATTGGAGTCATTGTATCTCCCATTTGATAAACGCGTCGATGGCCAGCCGTGGGCGTGAGGGTATTAATTATAGGTGGCACTCTCACATTAACCATACCCGCCTACGTACAACTGAATCTAAATTAACTGTGCCGTTCGTTACTAAGTTTATCAGCGAATGTAAGCACTGAGTTTTTATGCAACTTTGAAAAGGATAATGTTCTCAATTCACCGGAATCTTTTAGGGTTCCGTAGCCAAATTGTAAAGCTGTTGCTGCTATAACAACAAACACAAAAACAGAATAAAATATATATTTAAGGGGGGCTCCCATACCACAATAGTATTTTTTTTTGCCGTTTTCACTCGATATTAATAACCAAAACCGGTAGAAACTTGAACTAATGTTGTAAAGATGATACGGAACACTTAATTGTAAATTCTTAAATAAATCAAATAAAATATTTTTGACCAAGCGCCTAAGTGTCTCTTTAAGCAAATGACTGCTATGTAGGAATTTTCCTTTCTTGTTCTCAATTATTCGGGATGAAAGGATGTTTTTAGTTTGTCCTTATATGCCTAAAACTGTCCTAATAAGTAATGTCACTTCTTGCGGGATAGGTATTTTTTTATTCTAAAATGAAAAAAAAAAAATATGTTTCCCATCTAAATGTTGTTCAGAAATGTTTGAGTTACTCTCAATGTGTATTTAACTGTCTTGACTACATTGATAGCATTCTATTTGTAATGTAGTTTTGTATATTACTGTGGTTAGTGGGGTTGATTGCCGTGCAAAAAGTACGAGGTTCGATCCCACGAAACATGCAAAAAGAGCCTGAGCTACCGGTGAAGGAAACATCGCGAGGAAACCACAGCACGGATAGGAAACGCTCTATAGCTCGCCCGGCTAGCACCACCCGCAAGTTGTAAAAATCTGTCGCCAAGCACCTAACGCTGTGTTCCGGCAGCCTTCCTTGAGAACCAGTGTATTCCAGACAAGGCATTCTCCATCTAGGGCTACAGTATCGCTGACTTTCGTGGTCATGCGAACTTGAGGTCAAATGCCTAGCTGTGTAGGAAAATAAACTGTAAAATTTACCAACCGAATTCAATATCTCACGCACACCATTGGTAGGGGCAAATATCTTAAGAAATTAATGGAGCAGTGAACGTACCGCTGATGATTAAGAATTTAATATGAAGCGAACAGGAATCAGGTAAGGCCTTGTTGGCTTTAAAATAGATGTTCGTCAACTTGTATTTTATAATTGCCTATCGAAGCTTACACGGTCGAAATTAAGTAATATTTTGAGTTTTTTTTTTCAGTCAAATGAATTATTATCTCTGGCCAAGCGTTCGAAATGCTCTGTTCTATCTATCCAATGATCAGGTGGTCTGTTATTTGAATTGTCTCAGAATTACAATTACGCCAAAATGGACGTTTCAACATAGAATAGATCAGAGTTAGTATTAAAAAATATATTTTGTTTAATACTAACTGTGGCTCATTCTATGACAAAGCGGCCATATTGGCACAATGCAATTGTAGTTCTGAGACGATTCAAGTAACAGACTTGAAAACCAGGTTTTGATTATATTTGTTAACTGATTACCGCTAACCCTGTCTGCCTCCGTCTCATAATTGTATTGTGTACTACGAGTAATCTAGAACAATAGACTAATTGCTGGTCACCTCAAACAAAAGGGTCAACTAGATGCGTTCTATGCGCGGAATAGCACGCTGCGTCTTTATTTCATATTCATTTATTTCAGCCACGCACATAAATAATCATTATTATTATTAAAATTTTATAATATAATACACCCTCAAGTTATAAAATCTGTCGCCAGGCACCTAACGGTGTGTTCCGGCAGCCTTCCTTGTGAGCCAGTGTATTCCAGGCTAGGCAATCTCCATCTAGAGCTAAAGTATGGCTGACTACCGTAGTCGTGCGAAGTTGTGGTGAAGTGCCTAGCTGTGTGGGATAAAACAAAATTCAGGATTCTGAGTAGCCTATGGCTTGATCATAGGTCTAAGTCTCTCTCTGTACCAAATTTCATACAAACCGGTTCCGCATTTTTCGGTAAAAGAGCAAAAAATATACACTTGTGTCACTAGATGTAAGATTTTTTCTGTATATTTGATGTTTTTGTGTTTGCAATAATGAGTTCATTCATTCATTTATTCATACATTCTTACAAACTTTGGCGTAAGTATGGCGTAGGTAATATTAGTATTATAGTTGGATTTTCTGACACGCGAGTCCTGCAAGAGCAAACAAACTTCATTTCCTTTTGACAGCGTTCAAGCTGCCAACTGTCAAAACGAACCTAAGTTTTCTTGCTCTTGTTTTCACATCTTTCCCGTCCAACTCTAGCCAATAGCCTTGCTGTCCTATGCTTTGTAATAAACTTACGAAGTCACAGGAATATTCCAGGAATCTAAATTAGGACGATAACTAGAAAGGGTTACTCCGGCACGCCATCAGATAGCATTTAAATATGTCGAATTCGTGTATTTTGAAGGCAATTACTCGATATTACTCGAACGAAATGAGTTTTCTGTTTAATTATGACAAATTATGAAAATATATAGAGCATGTTTTTGAAAATAATTAGCGAGGAGAATAAAGTTAAAATGTCGGGTGTCACGCGTCGGTTATTAATTTACTATTTGTTTGTGAAATAGAATATTTTGTTTTTAAAGTATTTTTGATAAACATTCAAAACAAAGTTTTTTTTACCCCCGACGTACAAACGACGGGGTGTTATAATTTTGATGTGTCTGTTTGTGTGTCTGTGGCATCGTAGCTCCTGAACGGATGAAACCAAAAAGCAATTGGAAAAATTGTAAAATAAAACTCTTTCTTTTAACCATTGTTGTGAGGATAAAAGGATTTTGATTTGGTTTTTCTTGATGTCCATACGTTCATTTCATTCCAATACGCTACGCAGTTTCTGCACGAAACTGTTACAAATAAAGTAATATGTAGTAAATATATATAGAGGTAGCAGACAAAGGATATTTATTAATAGAACAAAAACGTACACTATACAAAGTTATAATCGGTATGTACAAAAGCAATATCCAATAATTAAAACTGACTTAAATCTAAACCGCTGCCAGTTGGTAGAGTACCCAAAATGCTGGCCCCATTGCCTCGTTGAATGGCAATGCTGATGCGCTGACCCAGGTAGAGACAAACATTATGATCTCGAGTAGCGTTAACCAGGCGCTTTATTGGGTTGTTGAAAAATAATTTTGCTCCCGGTCCCCAAGGCGCGAGAGTTTCAACCCCAAAAGTCTCAAACATATAACCTCTATCTAAATTACTATATTTGCGCCTTTTCAGGCCTTCAGCTGACTCTGCCGCCGCACCAGCCTTGTTACTAGTAACGTTAGGATGAGACGATATATAGGTAGCTATAAATAGATTCGTAATTATGTGACATTAACTTCATTTTACCCCTACGAGCCGGGGTGGCCTGCCACCAATTAACCGATACCATCATTTACCAGCGATAATGTCCCGTTACATAACAACAAAAACGCTACCGTTACAATAACTTACAATGTAATCGATAGCACAGGGCTATGAGCTAAACGACTGATTTTATTTATACTTTTTATTCCGTATCACAAAAAATAAATCAACAGATATTCTACAATTAAATTATTACGGTAAACTTCATCATCATCATCCTCAGCCTTCTTTATCCCATTGTTGAGTATAGGCCTATCTCATTTTGTACCATCTGCCTCGGTCCTGTGCTAATCTAGATGATTCCATGGGAACACTTCAATTTACTAGGATAAAGAGTAGCTTATGTGTTAATCCAGGGTATATAAGCTATCTTCGCGTCAAATTCCATCCAAATCCGTTCAGCTGTTTGAGTGTGAAGGAGGAATAGACAAACACATTGTGATTTTACAAAAAAAGACAGAGTGTGATTTTAAAATTTTATGTGTGTGGACCACTATTTATTAGTTTTCAAAGCCTCCAATGCCTAGTAGTGATAGTTCCTCTATGCCAATGTGTTCCACTGCCGCCATTTGTAACCGACCGACAATCGTACATCTAGTAATGTACGATTTTTGCAATAAAGAGTTCATTCATTCATTCACTGTTCTCGTTCTCGAGCGACCTTACTCAAGGTAACTCCCACTACTTTCACTATGTGATACCTTAATACCTATTCATAATGAAATTATTATTTATAATCATCATATTATAATTATAAGCAATAAAGTCCAGGCATTCGTACGAATATACAAATTTTACTAACAAATCACGATATTAATTTGCTACAATACTTTACTAAACTATACCAAAACAAGAATGTACGGATAGACATGATATTTTCTTTAGCGAAATTCAGTGCCATATACATTTCATAACCCTGTATACATTGTTTACTCAACTGTCAACATATCCATTTAAATATATATATATACAAAATTGCCAGTAGGTACAGTTTGTCTAATATATAAAAATATGAAAAGAAAATCAGGTCGTCGTAATTATTCGGTTGAATGAGTTTTCTCTCCAAAAATGAAAAAATACTAAGATGCTATTTACTGTCATTGACAAAGAAATGAATATATTGTACTGACAATCGTAAGAAAATATTGCCAGATTGCAGAGAAGTTGCTTGACTTTGAACGTATTGAGATAAGAAAATACCTTATTTATGTTCCTTTACTTTTATATCATCTTCTCGTATATTATTTGGCTTATTACACAAATCCCCTTAGACAATCCCCTGCGCAGGGGATTTCTGGAATTTTTGTCTATAAATCCACTCCGGGGGAAGGGGATTTTTGGTCATTTTGTCCACAAATCCCCTTTCTGCAATACCGCAGGGGATTTCTGGCCTCAATACAGCTTCTAAGCGACAGAGATAAAGTTGTCACACGCCAAAACAAAACAAAAGACGCTCAAAGTTCAGTATGAAAGTCGAATGACATGGATCAAGTTTAGCTGGTCGGGATGCAATAAATAGGTATAACCTAAGTGAAGTATTCATCGTCAGATATAAAATGACCAATTACAATAAATTACCCATGGCGTATAGTAATAAACGACCATTTTAGTAAATAAATAAATAATTAATTAATGATATCGCAGCTCGAGGAAAGTTTAGTGATGAGAAAAAGTAAATACAAAGACTGTAAGTCTTGCATTTTCAGATCGTCCGACATCAAAAGCAAGTAATAAAATAAATTTGAAAATTAGTAAAATAAATGCTGTAATTATAACATTTAATTTGTACTTTAAAACAGAGTTTGAAAATAAATGTTTTTGCGGAAATACTGGGCAAAATGTTTCGTCCCATGAAAAATATATTGACAAGGTCCGCTTGCCGCAGGAGGTAAGGAAGTAAAAGGATTTCTTTGAAAATAAAAAAGCCCTTAATTATTTCAGTATGAGTAAAGTTCACTACCCATAAATATAACCATTGTGGTTTGATACACACTTCTTCGCCGAGACCTCTGCCTATTAAGAGTTCAACGGATTGAATTTTTTTCTATGAATTAACAGATTTATCACACTAATATTATAAAGGCGAAAGTTTGTATGTTGTGTGTTTGTTTGTTCGTCCTTCGTGCGCAAACAACTTCGTGGTTTAACGGATTGGATAAAATTTGGCACCAGGATAACTTATGTCCTGGATAAATATATAGGCTACTTTTTGACCCGGAAAAATTAAGTGTTCCCGTGGGAGAGTCGGATTTCCGCAGGTAACACCGCGGGGCTCAACTAGCTAGATATAATATTGACATAACATTTTCAAGACAACACTATGCAAGCCAAGTTTTCCCATCACTACGACACCTTGCAGGTTTCGCAGCTGTCGCATAGCGGCATACAAATCTGTGCATTAAAAAGTATTAACATCGATTACGGAGTGGCCAGTTTTTGTTTGCCGACGGTACCAATTAGCGGGGTACGGACAGGAAACTGACTGAGGGATGGCATCGCTGACGGTTATAGTTTTCTTCTTGTTTTTAAAAATGGCGTCATGCGTTTAGTATATTTGTCAGAGAGGTTTGAGGTTTCGTACATGAAGTTGATTTGGGTTGAATATCTCAGGAGTAAGCTTATACTTGCGCGTTATTTTTAGCTTTGTAGTGTAGCGTAGCGTAGCGTAGCGTAGCGTAAGCCTGGTTTCAGGGTATCAGTATAAAATGCGTGTTTACTATTATAGTAAAATGTGATATTGATTAAGTGGTTAAGTAACTTACTAAATTCTAGCTTACATTTTAAGAGGCAAAACTTCTTAGTTTTTTAGAGGTTTTGGGTCGCGCTTAATCTCCTGTAACTGCTATCTTACTTTTGTGGCGACTAAGAGAAGTATATGAGTGTGTGGGTCATTAAATTTAGAAATATGAGCATGTAAAACATTAAACATAACCATGTAGATGCTTTAGGACATATAGAATTAAAGAAATTAATTCTGACGGCGTTGAAACAGACGGTTCCCAACTCTCCTCTTCAACTCTATTCGATTTCTTCAACAAGATCAGCAGCTCACCGATGGAATTTTTATGGGTGAATAAATCTTATAAAGTTTAGGTGATGCCCAAAGACAGCCGGGTACTTAGCGAAGGTTCATTACTGCTTTTAATAAGAAATATGTGTAGTGAGATGGGTATTACGTAGGTAAGTACTATAATTTTTGCTGCGGTATAACTCAATCGTGCAATTTAATAAAACAATAAATCACTTATACGTATTTATAATTTAATCAATAATTTACAAATAAAATTATTTTCATCAACACTGCATTTATTAATATTAAATAAGAAATATAATTACCGTTTGAAGATGGACTTATAACAAATAATTAAAATAATCTTTTTAAATAAACTAATTTACTACTATTTTGTACAAATAAGTTGCTGTTAATTTACAAACCGAGTAAAGTTACTAGTATCGTGAAAAATTTAGTAAGTGTATATATATATATATATATACATATTAGTATTAAATACTGCAATACATAATGATGAAAAAAATATGATGACTTCATATGTACCAACTAGTTTTATCTTCTTTCTTCTTCTCTTATATATATATATCTTATACATAAAAATCAATTGCTGTTCGTTAGTCTCGCAAAAACTCGAGAGCGGCTGGGCCGATTTAGCTATTTTTAGTCTTGAAATGTTTGTCGTAGTCCAGGGAAGGTTTAAAAGGTGAGAAACATACATAACTGTTAGGCGGTACGAAGTTCGGCGGGTCAGCTAGTTTATAATAATTAATCAGAAATTCTAGGGGGCAGCAATCGTATTTTAAACATTAAATAAACAAACTGTAGTATACGTATTATATTATTATATTATATATTGCATTACATAAAACAAACAAACAAAACCTTTATGAAGTCAATTAATAAAAGAACGGCAAAAATTAACATGCAGGTCAAACAACGCTATTGGCATATTTTACGAGCAGAATATTTCTCTTTACTATCAGATGACCTAATAACAAATGAAACATATTGATATTGACCCCGATTCGAGCTGACCAAACAAACTAAACTAACCTAATTTGACAGTTCTAAAATTGTCTTCTCTCTTTTTGTCTCCAAAAGTGAGAAAAGGATGGATATAAATTTAGGAACTTTAGTAAATGTTGGGATCATAGTCTTGAAAAAATACTAATGCGAAACTCCCTTAACGTAATTTCATCACCACAAAAAAATAATTAAAAAAAAAAACTTTCTTTTACAATGTATAATTGCGATAACTACTTATCGCGCCTCATTTGTACGATAAAGAGATAAATAAGAAACTTTTGCTGAGAAGATAATATATACAAAATGGATAATGCGACTGCAGATCAAGTACTTACATCTAACTGAATTTGCGAATGGGGCTAACTTGAGTTTAATTAGTTTCTGCTGCCGTTCATTATCTACAATTCGAGATAAAAAATCTACTGTTCACAAGTATGTAATATTCAGCTTAATATTAAACTAGTGTTGTTTAAAATGATAAGTAATATTTACATTTTGAAATAAATTGTTTAATAATCAGAAAAGTATACAATAGTCAATTTAAAGTAACAATTTTAAAACATTGAAATTAAACTATTGTTTCGGATATATAGAATGTATGTAATTTACATGGTGTTTATTTTGCATTGCTTTGCAGCGTGTAATACCGCTAGCAGAATAGGTACGCTGCCTTATGATTGGTGCATTTGAATTTGAATACACCGTTAGTGGTCCATGGGTGATTTCAACAGCTGTATTTTGTTGTATTGAGTATTATAATTATTTATTTCTTATAAAGGCATTTGCATCATATTATTCAATGCCATTTGTTTATTATTTACATGTGGATACCAGACAATTCATGCTCGGTGCTGTAATAAGGATCACCATGTCTTTGCAAAGATATATAGTTAGGAGACATTGCTCCCTTGTAAAGACTGTGGCAATCGTGACTTGGCTAACTTTAACATTCAGCACTAAAGCTGGGAGAAGCTCGCAGAACATACGCATAACACACAGCAGAGCAGAGGCGAAACATCATAAAGTTCGAAGGTCCACAACAGAGCATGGTTCAACAAACTTGCTGCAAAGAGGGCAAAACATCATGACAATAACAACAACTGTACCCCACCCGTCGCTGGTCTGCTTTACAAGTGTTCGCGGTGTAGTTTATCAGTCACCAAGAAAAGGTTCCGATGTATCACACAGACTCTGATTGAATCGTTTGTATAGACGCGAATGCTATGTAGGTGTAATTGGCCAAACTAGATTCATTATAATATATAATAATCGAAAAAAGCAATGTTTAATGTCATAAAAGTATCGTCGAAGCACGTTTTTACTAGGTACGAAACAGTACTTTAGGAGTATGCAGCTGAAATGTTCAGGGTTATTAGTCACTGAAGACTCATCCAAACGAAGGTTCAACATTATTACAGGTTGGTACTGATCTTTATGTATAATATTAACTTTGGAGCAACCCTTGACATTGTGAAAATATGTAGAACAGCTATATATATACACATATTACAAATACGAAAGTATGTTTGTTGGTTTCTTTTTCCTTCTCCTCATCAATTGAGTCACAGATAGACTTCACTTTTTACTCAGAGATGGTTCCGGACCTCAAGAATGCCGCTATAGGTTACTTTTTACCCGGGAAAACAAACATAAAACAGGTGAAGCCCTGCCTTCGAACTATTTCTAAACTAACAAACACAATTACGCATGATATGTCAGGATGTTCTTGACAATTAAGTTGTAAAAGATATAAAGATCGTGAGGTCTAAGATGTGATTGATTGTACAGTAAGATTTACTGCCCGATTTCTCATTGCTTAGAATATTCGCTGAGTAACTAATCGGTATCTTTAGTAAGCCGGGTTTAAAAGATATTTCGCAGAAATTTTAGCGTTGAAATCTGAATAGAATTTTTACAATACTTAATAAATTCAGGTCGTAAAATTCAGGTCTTAACGCTTAATTTCTGTGAAATCTTTTAAAAATACGCCTTGCTTGCTTGAGATACCAATCAACAGTGTTTGAATAGCCATATATAAAATCTAAAACAATGATCTAATTTTGGTCAATTCTTGCACTTTTGCTAGTGAGGCAAGAAGTCAAAGCACGTAGCCTGTCCTCTTTATTTTAACAATGAAAAATTGGGCCTTAGGCGCTATTTTTAAGCGTCGATTTTGCAGTAACTGAACAATACGTTTACTTTGTAAATTACACTCCTTTTTCAATTTATCTGTAGGTACTAGGTATACCGAGTATATTATAATTATTTATTTTAGGCTTAAGTTATCTCACGATTGCAAAATCCACTGGTTCTATTTGTAAATCTATTCCGTCTACACAAAATGTCAAATTATTACTCACACGGGTAATAGTTATAATGCACTTTCACAATAATGTGTCCTAAAGTTCCGAGGGAGAAAGAACTAAAACTGGTCACTTCACCATCTTCACCGAGTTCACTGAAAATTAAGTCTTTGATATGGTGTTTCCAATGTCTTCGCTTGTATACGTCTATTGATGCTGCAATGACTCGACGTCAGATCCGAAAACTGCCTTTGCTTGACAGATATTCCATTCAACACTTTACCTAGAGCGGCAGTCGAATTTCAGGCAATTGAAACTGTGGTAAACAGCATCTAGAAACTTCACAGAGTCTAGAAAACTCGTCACTATGATGGCGGTGGTCTATCACGCGAGTCCGCGTGATCTAAACGTCAATGAGGCTGCAAGGAGTTCAGTATATTCATGTTGATAGCGTGCTGATGGCTCGGAGGGCCTCCAAGGAAGCTCAGCTGGGGCCTCGTGGCCGCCGCCATCGCAGCAAAGAGAGGAGGAGCACCTCCCCCTCCGAAGAGTGCGAAAGATGGAGGCAAAAGAGGCCGCGCTGATAGCCGAAGCTTCTCAATCTCGGCTTCTTGCAGACGTTTCGCTTTCGCGCGACGGTTTTGGAACCAGATTTTCACCTGGAAAAATGAAATTCTGCGTTTAATTGAATCGTATCTAGTATTATTAAATTAATGATGTTGAGTTAAATTGGTTCAAGGTAAAGTAGGTAAGGTGTGTAACTTCAAAATATAAGAGGTAGAGTATTTGTATTGCACACATTATACATGGCCAGATATGGCATCGCCTACAGTCATACAAAGTATTGAATTCTTGAAAAATATAAATACTGCTGTCATGTTTCATACTTTTTTGAAAACATTATAAATAGTATAGTAGGGTTTTAGATTTTAAACCTATCAATACATATTTATAAAAGAAAATTAAATTTAAATCTTTTACTGGCTCAGCAATAATTAAATTTAACGATAAGGAGAGATATATTAACCTGCGTCTCAGTGAGCCTCAAGCTGGAAGAGAATTCAGCTCTCTCCGCGATGCTTAAGTACTGCTTGTCTCGGAACTTCTTCTCGAGAGCCAGCAGCTGTTGAGTGGTGAACGGAGTCCGTGGTTTTCTGTTGGGCTTGTGCTTGCGGAGCTGGCAGCGAACCACTGGAGGACCTGAGGGGGGACCAGCTGTGAACAAGAAAAGTTTTCAATTAGGCATAAGGTTTCGTGAATATCGTCTAGTAACAAAACAAGTGAATTAAACATTTCTAAAAACCCTGACACCGTCATTTTGTGATGGCGGCTATCTTGGATTGATTTTCATCTAATATAGCTATAAACACTCCCGATTAATAACGTTACAAAAAAAAATGAGTCGTAATCATTTTTATCTGTTCGGGAGGTAAGATCAGGCACACCAACACTTATATCACCCCGTCGTTTTTATGCCAGGGTTTAAATCTTTTTAAACCCCGACATAAAAACTTGAATACCTATTCGGAATACTCTTAGTGTATAGTTGAAAAGAATATGCTCAACTGTGATAAAGTTCGATTCGTTTCGATAAAGTTTTATTGTAAGTAGTGGGTAATAATGAAGGTTAATTTTGGTAAGTATCTATATTATAATTTCAAATAAGCCCAACTTATCCTTTAGACAGGAAGACATCATTAAAGCACAGCGTAAAGAGTAGTTCGTACACTAAACACAGACCACCTAAGACCATCCACTTAGTTCTATTTCGGAGTACCGGGACAAATGCTGTGAAATCTGACAGTTAACTCACAGTCAGAATAACATATCGCAGAGAGGCTACTTTAACTTCAGAGAGAGAATAACTATTTTTTAACCAACCCAAAAAAGAAGGTTCTCAATTCGTCGAAATCTCTTTTAATTAGTTCGTTATTTTGATAAATTTATACTAGGTATTGCGTAGGACTGCGTATTATTCAGTAAATAAAATAGCTTCGATAATTAAATGTCAACAAAATACGACCTATAATTTGAGAATTATAATATTTTTATCGACGAGGAAGAAGAACTGAAATCCTGTACAAATAAAATTTAAGAAAAAAACAAAGGCTTCAAATCTGTCAGTCCTGCAGATATGAAGCTTTATTGCACACCAAACAAAAGATACAGCAAGACAAATCTATTCATAGTACATTGAGCGGCCTTATCGCCTAAAAACTATTTCTTCTAGACAACCCTTGGATGGAGAGAATTAATATTATTAAAAAAAACAATTGGTGCAACCAAACTAATAAAAAATAAAGTAACCATAATATATGAATCACAACGAACTAAAACAAATAAAATAAAATGTATTTAAACTTGAAAATAAGCTTATATACCAATACCGATTTATACTAGGAGAAATAACGACTGAATACCAAGTCCTCAAATATAGGAAGGGATTTTGCTAGCCTCATAGACAATGGCAGTACATTCTAAAAAGTGATAGCATGCACAGTAAAAGAGGAATTATAGCATAGGTTTAAGTAGGAGTGTTAACGTAGAATGAAGCTGTGTACAAGGCAAAAAGGATTATTTTACATTTGTTGAGCCACAAACCATGCTGGAAGCTTTCCGCCATAATAACGATATGATATGGCTGTGGAAAAGTCTTTAAAATAACTTTTTAATGTTTAGATACAATTAATAATTTAACAAAAGCTGTTTAGATACAATTAATAATTTACCTAGATTATGCTTAAAAAAACCACATGCTACAACGAACATAGTCTTGAAAGTATTGTGTCAAATGAACAGGAGCCTACCTCAATGTAATGTTTACATTAATATATTACTGTAAACTAAACTAAGATGTAATAGGTACAGTATAACTCAAATAATCACCGAATTAAATTATAATAATCCTGCCAAACAAATCTATGCACAGGCTATGCTACAGGTATGAGGTAAGCTACGTGTCTATCAAAGTTTCTATGGATAAACAATTTCATCTTTCAAAACGACATTAAATCAAGCCATTCTGTTCACGTTTGAAACACTGAAGCGTCAATTTATTTTTTACGAGGAAAAGCAAGCTATATGATACAATTGAGTCAAAATAAATGTGAAATAAATTATTACAGTTATAAATGTCAAACAATAAATTTATATAAAATCATAGTCAGCTCAAAATTTGTCAGTCAAAATAGATAGAAACTAGCACAGAGAAGCATCAGAGTGATTTATTAGGTAGTCTATCTGCTAATTTTTCGTTGCTTTTTTTGATGCGTTTAATAATTTGATTTTCGTAATTTTGGCGCTTGCCCGGTTTAATTATATATAATAATATACTCCAGGAAATGCTTATAGATCTACATCCACATTAAGTATACGAGATTCGGTCCCACGAAATGAGCAAAAAGAGCCTTAGCTACCGATGATAAAAACATCATGAGGAAACCATAGCAAGGTGTCGCCCGCGCCGGTACACCGCTGACTTCAAGCATGTAACTGTGTGTCCCGTTCAGTCTTCCTTAAGAGCCCGTGTATTTCAGACTATACATTCTCCATCTAGAGCTACTGTGTCACTGACTTCCGTGTTTATTCGACCTTGTGCTCAAATGCCAAGCTGTGTTGGACACAATAAAAATCGCCTAAGTGCGAGTCAGACTCGCGTACTAAGGGTTCCGTAAGACATTATTTAAACATTCTACCTGTTGTTATATATCAAGCAAAAAACAGCAAAATAAAATATAATAGATTATTTATTTTAAAGCAAAGAAAAAACTAGGTAAAACTTAATATTCTAATAATATTTCAAGCGTCTACCTGTTGCCGTTATTATATTAGCAAAAGAGAGCAAAAAAAAAGTTTGTTTTATGGGAGCATATATATAAATATTTATTTTATTCAGTTTTTAGTATTTGTTGTTATAGCGGCAACAGAAAAACATCATCTGTAGCTCTCTAACTATCACGGTTCACGAGGTTACAGACGCACCTACAGTGAAGTCTTAGTAATAAGGTCCCGTTTTAAACTTTGGGGTACGGAACCCTAAAAAAATACGAATTAAGTATTATACATTTGTAACATTTAAAAACAATAGGACCTAAAATTTATATATATATATATATAATTTGTCGAAGGTACTCGTACATAAATTTTTGTATTAAGTGACTCGTATATTTTTGACATTTGGTACATTTGACATTTAGTAAATTAAAATTATTTACCTAGTAATAACACAAGTGGCTATGAGGCCAATAAATAATTTCATTTCGTTTCGTTATGATATATTATTTGTAACTCCAAAACATTCTATGCTAACTATGAATCTATGACTGAACTATGATGAATTTCAGCTTATACTCATATTGTCCACAATTCATCGTAATATCAGTAACTTGTAATAAAAATATATAAGTACTAATCTCTTTATTAGGTTTCTTTTATGTTTCAAATAATATTTTTCTATTTCTAAAAAATTGTTATGGCAAATAATTATTATAACTGCGAGAAGATAAACACGTCTTACTACGAGTATTTCAATATTTAGTTAAAAAAATTATGATGTATTTAGAAAAACTTTAGCACAAAAATGCAAGCAATGTGAATAAATACGACACCACTAAAACTGTATCTAATTTTAATTAGAAGTTAATTAAATTAATTAATTATTTCGTTTGGTTATAAGTTATTTAAATTATCGCACCACACGGAAATAATTAGACTTTTTAATCATTGACGCAATGTTATATTGTTTGCGAGCACAAATTACAGTTTACGTAATATCCAAAAATGTAAAAATGCTACCCTCAATTCTATACTTTCAACTAATTTTTTAAACTAACTCCGGTGCACTTTTACACAACGCATTTTTCTGTCGATTTATTTGTCAAGTTGTCAATCAATCAGAGTTTTAAGAGACTATTTTGCCATTAAGAGAACTATACATTTATTTTAACTCTAGCTCCGAATTACCGAAACTCTCCCTCCCCACTCCTCATCCTCGGTCCGCCACTGAAATCTATCAGTTGTCCATAATTCTTCTGAAATAAATATATTTAAAAAGTCAAGCTTACTAAACCGACTTAAGTACTTACTGAGACTTTAATCAAAGTTATTTAAATGTAATCAGAGAGGAATACTTAATTCGATATAATGTAATTCTTCACGCAATGAAACTTCAATAATTAAATCAAATGCGTATCAAATAATAAGTGTAATAGGTATGATTATTTTATAATATAAAGTCAGTAAGTAGGTACCTATATCATAAATTTAAATAGAGCATTAAATGCATGCATGGAAAAATCTTAGATTACGGACATATTTGCTAAAAGCAACTGTTTCATTTACCTTATCCTGTTTTTTGGGTCAACACTTATGACAAAACTCATAAGTACTAGTTTAAATTTTACCCTTTAATTTTTACAGATTGGTCTAGTATTGGGTACTCACTTTTAGATCTAATGACAATTACTTACATTAAAAAAAAATATACGACCAATTGAATAATTGTGTTACTTATATCCTAATCAAGTAATGTATTGTTTAATTTTTTTTTAAGGGCTGGGCAAAGGAGTGATTTAAGCTTGGCGTATCTTTGCGCGATAAAATCCGTAATGAAGATATTGGGCAAAGAATCGGAGTTGCCGACATAGCATGTGAAAGCTGAAGTGGCAATGGGCTGACTACATCCGAAGAACTGATACCCCTAGGGAAGAAAGGTTCTTGAGTGGCAACCACAAACTGGAAGACGCAGCGTAGGTAGGCCTCCCAATAGGTGGACCGACGACATAGTAAAAGTCACAAATAACCAGTTGATGCGATTGGCAGCATATCGTTCGAAATTGCGATCTGACAGGGAAGCCCATGTTCAGCAGTGGGCGCCTTCTGTCTGACGATGATGTTGATGAATATTGTCTTCCTTATGTCTATACCAAAGATTAATCCCATCGGACATTAAATGGAACCGTAGCAGACTTCCCCTATTTTGGGAGAAATACTTACTGTTTTTTTAGTATTTTAAGGAGTATTCTTGCATGTTCATATATCGCAAACCTATTTGAAACTTAATCTTTTCTCTTGCCAATAATGTTCCTATTGATTAGGTACATTCTTTGCTAATTAGTATGTTGAAGTTTAGCTTAAGAGGGAAAATAGCACTGCGATTCCATTTAAAGGTACTGTTTCACATAAGTATGCAAAGAATATCACTTTAAAAACAATTCAATATTTTTATATAAAATTACAAAGCATCAACATTTTAATACCTATTCATACAAAAACGATACACAATTTACAAAATCGATAAGAAAATCGATTGTAAAATGCGTGCCCGCTCCATATTCGCGCCAATTATTTGATCGGAGGTGACCAATCAAACAGTAGATTGCTATCGATACTAACATTTATCGAGCCGGTCGCAGCCGTGGCCGCCGCATTCGATACGGTCACGGTACATCACTAATGCTGGTAATGCCGGTATAAAGCTCAGCGCATACTGTGGCGGGCCGCACCTACCCTGGATATAACATATTTAAATGAGCGACCTTTTGGACCCCGATAATGTCACTAAATTCGAAACTTGCAATGACATTATTTATGTAACTAATGCTGATTGTTATTAATAATAAAACATTCTTGAATAAAAAAAATAAGATATTGAAGTGTTTCCAACTTTAATCTAATAAATATTATATATTCAAATGTATAAGTTACATAGACAAAATATTCGAGATTTAATAAGGTCCAAAATATATTTTCAATTTTGTACTATATTTTATTTAAGGACATTTAATCAAACAGATCATGTCAGTCTCATAGGGTTTACCTTTGAAAATACCTAGGGCCTATTTTTCAATAAGCCATAGACAAATTTGAAAAGCATCCTAGCTACACCGGAAGATGATGACCCAAGAACACTCTGGAACAATCCTAAATTACGAGTAATGATTGTATCACCTAGTACTATTATCGCTATTTTTCATCTTAAACATATGAATGAAAAACACCTATTCTCCACTGACGCGTGCTGAAGGCGTTATGGTATGGCCAACACTTAGAAGATGGCTCAAGTTATTAGTGGTGGCGAACCGCTGCCACTAAGCAATTGTGACTTGTCTTTACTTCATGAGTTGACTTAAAAATAATGTGAAAAGTTATTAAAATATATTCAACAAAAATATTATATTCTTAACCCTTCTTTTCTTTTTTCAGATACGTAAAATTATAATTTACCTATAAAATAAAGCAGATATTTTGATTATTAAATATTTGGTCTGTTTTTCAAGGACAAACCTGATAGGTTATATATCGTTATTCTTTTAATGTATGATGAGATATTCAAGAAATCAGTAAACTCTATTTTTGAACAATTAAGTAGCAGCTAACCGAAGTTTAAGAAAGGCTTGGCTATATATACAACGTGTACCAGAAAGATGTGACAATACTTAATGGTGTTAGTCTATCCATCATAGTAAACCCAAAGAAAACAAAAATTTTAAAACAATGTTCTCCATGCAAAAATTGGTCACGTTCGGTCAAGTTGTATGAAGAACGCAAGTTTTTTAAGCTATTGCATAGCTTTTAACGCGGCGACCGAATCAAGAAATTCCGTAACGAAAATAAACCTAACACCCCCCCACTCCTACCTGCACAGCGGTGCGGCGTTGAAAGCCGTGCATCGCCTAACGTCTGCGTCGTTTCAGTTCGGCAGACTTCGGCACGGTGTTTGTGTGCGTGTGACGTATGCGCATGCAACAGCTTTACCGCGGCAGTCCCCGAGTGCCACACGTATTTTTATTTATAGAATTTTGCATAATTTTCTTCTACAATGGGTTCACTTTGATGAGTTGATGTTTAAGTATTGTCACACATTTTTGTTACACATTGTGTATTTATAATAGTAGTTGATAGCTTCTAGCCATTTGTTGTTATTTTTTAGTAAATAGAAGCATAATTTTTAAAGAAAATAGAGCATCATATATTTATATACAAAAGACCGATAGTGACAGCTCCTAGTGCAAGAATATAGAATCTATCATATAACAGTAAGTAAAACTTTTACGGAACGTCGATAAGGATTTACTCCTTGGGTACATGCAGTCATAAATTTGCAATGTACTTTTACTCAACAACATTTAAGTGTCGATGAATAGAAAATCTCAATAGTCTCGAAATATCTTTAAAACGCTCGAGCATTTAGAAAGAGATACTAACACGCCAAAGCCTAAATAAAACGAAGTCAAATTCAATTTACAGACATAGAAAACCATCCCAAAAAAAATCTAATCAAGTAGAACTATTGATATACTACCTCTCACACCACCAATTAGAAATCCACCAGCTACCCCAATTACGGATACCGCAGTTAGCAAGAAACCATTTCTTGGAATCTGACCGTTTACGTTGACAAATATGTTCGGTATTCGGTCGAGTGATCCAGTTCTAGTGGTAAATAGTTTGTATATACGCACTAACTTTGACTCTATATTGTTAGTTTGTATTCTGTGCGTGAGAACTGAATCGGTGTCCTATTAGGACTAAGCCGTGGAACTGATATGGTGTTGGTAATAAATTGTCTTAAAGAGAAACTAACTGCCTATCCAAATACGGATGATGAGAAAGAAATAGATGCTTGCGATATCAAAAAGGAAAAAAGAAAAAATTCAAGCACTCGACAGAGAGAATAATAATATTTGGGAAAAATAAAAAGAATAAGAAGATTTGAAACTTTTGAAGATAGGCCAAGTCACTTAGCCTTATTAGAGCTTTGTTTAGGGATAATGTTAAGGGAACCGGACTCAGTAGTTGGATGATAGCAAGTTATATGAAATATAGAGTTAGAGAAGCAGTTAGAAGACTAAAGATGTCAACCCAAAATGATAAAGAAAGCTTGATAAAATTGCCGTTCAACCAGTAACATGGGTAAATAAGAAAAACTATCTATTTTGAAATGACACGACATTGTATTAAGTATAGATATGGTATTGGTAGTAGAGGTATCAAGAAAATAGATCACATTCTATCCATATAAAGTGCTGTTAGTAAAACTATACATGTTTAGTTACTAAGAAAGAAAACCTTGGTGGAATGCACATCATCTTTGTGTAATATTTAAAACTTTATCCAAGTTAGCTCAAAATTTCGTTAAATCGACCATGTAAACTAATGTTTGAGGGTGGAACAAAAGTTTTTGCAATATGTGTAAAGAACTTGTGATATGGAGATACTACAAGTAACATTTATTGTTGGATGACTATAAACCAAGTAAGGCGAAGACTACTTCCGCTCGCCTATAACGGTTATACAAGTATAAATCTAATCGAGCAGAATATCATAAACCACATCCAAAGATAGGTGATATTAAAGATGGTGAAAATAATTGATACCGATGGCATCATAAGAAAACATGAAACTATTCCACGCCGGAAAAATAAAACAGCCATAATTGAAAAGAACACATCCGCATAAATCAAGTTAACAAGCCAACGAGAGACGTAAGCTGGTATCAACGTCCATCTTACTTATAGGTCAGCCCGGCGAAGCACGCGGTTGGCTCCAGCCTTTTACAATTTCACAATTTGTCTTCGCGCGCTTTTTGCAAGCTTCAGTAATTGGCACTCACCTGCGCCGCAGCTCCACCAAATATGGCAACCCACCTCGACTCACCGCTTTTTAGAACCATCTGACAAATGTGTAATTATTTATTTAATATCCACTGAGTCGCAGACGCTTTTGGGCACAATTCACATACCGCAGTTAATGCTTTTCGGTCGCCATTACTGACGTGTTGAGGCCGTTGCTTGATAATAAATACGATAATGTCGTGCCCTATCCGGAAAGTAGGTTTTTGTGGCAATTTATTATATTCGACTGTTATTTTTAATTGAGGGATTCCATGCCGTTTTTGGTGTTTGGAAAGTTGACGCTTCTTGTTCGTCTTCGTCGGAGGCGAAATACTAGTCGATGGCTACAATGTTGAGCTTTGTTATCAGTAGCAAGTAACTAAACTAAATTCTGTTTCTTAATATAAAAAAGCTTTTTATCCAATATTCAAGTTATTCTTTACCAAAGACGGAAAGGAACCTACGATTTATATGCGTATATGCTACATTATTGCTTGTTTGTTTTTCCAATACTTTATGCACACTAGCGCGTTGAAATATCTACAATTATATATCGATAAAAATGAGCGCACACATAAAATAAATTGAGTTTTGGATTTGTTTACTCTATTAAATTAATTAAACTGTATAATAGAGACATTACAATCATGCAAATTGACGTAATAACTTCATTTAAATCCCGAATTCACGAAACCTCATCAAACAGAGAGAGCAATCAGCGTGATTCTACCCTAAAAGCCACTAAACCTTCAGGCGAATATTGGCATATAATTCCAAGAATATGTTTTATGTCTTAATTATGTTCTGCGTCGTAAAAACCTGGTGGCTGGCCAGTGATTAACAAACAATAATCTGGCTGTAAATTGTTATTAATATTTTCTGAATGGGCAATTTTATACAGCCGTATCTTTACTGGTACGATCTGGATATTTTATGTCTGATAGGGATGTGAATTCAAATGAAGTTGTTTAATAGCTTTTGTAATTAAGTTATGTAGATATGATATTTAATTTTGTCTTTGAATCGTAAATCAGACTAGGGCTTAGCTTTTATTCAAATAATGCCAACATATGAGACTCTTTTTGCATGATTTTTCCTTTTTTCTTAGTATCGATGTTATCGTTGTAGTAAAAACCAAAGAAGGTAGTTTAATAAAAACAAAAGCAGATTGTCTAATACCACCAAAAAAATCTGAGTATTTAACAAGCCTTTTTTATTTACTAGACGATTGTAATTATTTACAGACCTGTATGTATGTGCCTATGAATTTTACTGCTATTGCTGACAATTTTCTTCTTTTCACCTGTCTAAAAATATTTATTAATGTTCACTTAACACTAATAAAAATAACTTGAAACGACATTCGATTGCAATTAAAAATACTAATGTCTTACGTTAAAATATTTACTAAATTTAATGTTCACATCTTAGCAACCCTAAAGCATCTTCGCAATAATTAGTGTCCGACGCTTCTGACTCGTCCACGATACATTCAATTCGAAATTACTTATGCACATAACAATTATTAACTTTTTACCGCCGTCTCGTTTAATGCTGATTGTAGACCGGAATGAAATGGCTAGTCTATCTCGTCTTACTCTTGGCATCTCTATCTAGTTTTAATTCTTCTGTTAATTGGAGACTGTGACGGAATAATACATAACAAATGTCATTTAATCATCATTCAGCATTTTTTTTGTATAGAACAGGCGTGTAATTGGTAGATAATGAAATGCCGTGTGTTGTGAATATGAATTCTAAATACGATATTATGTGATGATAACCAATTAGGAGTACGGGGCATAGAAGATCACCTTGAGTAATTCTCTTGCTTGAATTTTTTACATGTCTACAAATATAACATTTTAACATTTCAGTGTCATTTACTTAGTCATATTTTTAAATGGAAATCAAAATATTTGGAAGGAAAGACTCGTCCAATGCAATCAATTCGCCTTCTTTCTAAAGTAGATGTTTATTACCTTCAGTTTAATGTGTAAGTTACAAGTAGTATGCTACTCGTATTATATATTATAAGTAGTAATATGTTGAGCGATTCTATATCTTTACAAACTTTTTGGTTTTTAGATATAGTTTTAATAAATTTTTTTTTTTATGTGTACCTACTTAGTAAACTTAATAAAATAAAAAATTGCCTCAGTGAAATTTTTGTCTCAAGAAAGTTAAATATAAATGTAAGTACCTACATTATGACAATAAAATCATTGTGGTTGACCGAGCGAACGAAGAGTGCTTCGAGTGTGATAATTCATCACGACGTGAGAACAGGCGTGCAAACACAAAATGCTCCAACTCATCATCCAATTGAAGATTGCAGGGAAGAGAAGTGTTGGCTGGAGGAGACATTCTTGGCTTAAGAATTTGCGGGCGGTTCGGCTGCCACGGCGCTCTTTAGTGCGGCAGCCTCAAAAATTAGAATTCCCTGATGCTGTCCAACCTCAGATAGGAGAGGAATAAGAAGAAGAAGAAGATGAAATGTTATAGCTGTACTCTTTCTTATAGCTAATAATAGGCTTGAGATTGACCGCAACTTGCCTGATGTTAAGCGACGATGCGGCCTTGGTGCCACGCTTGCCTAAAAAATATAAATTTGGGCAGGATAAGTCAGATATATTTCGAAATATATACTTGCCTTGACTTGAATAATATTTTCAAATTGTGGTATTCTATTTTGTAACAGCTTATTAGCTATAACATTATTACATTATATAAATATTTCCGCAGCGTAGTATCAAGTCAAGGGAAAATATACTCGTACATTCAGAGTAAGGTTAGAACTTGTATAGTATACACAAGACTACTTCGTTGGTTTTGTTTGACTATGCGGTACAGTAGTTCTTGTACATATAACACCTCTTATCAATCGAAACCTCAAAGACAATAAATACATATCAAAAGATTTGATGGAAGGAACTGAGTGTCATGGTATCAGCATGATGAATTTAAAGTAGGAAGTAATGGCATTTATATACAAAAGATGTTTTTGTTTATCGAAAGATCTTCAGTGATCAACAATATGACTATGCAAAAAACGAAATAATTATATAGGTAGCTACGGATAGGTGCTACTAATATTTCATTGGGGTAACATATATTATGTATATCACCACAGTACGCACTAGTATTATGGTCTAACTGGTACTTATTATAGAACTACTCGTATAAATACCTATAACCTACCGGAAAATATTCCTCGATAGCAGTTTCCCGCTAATCGCTTGATAATTTTCAATCCGTAATTGACTGACGGCATGAACACTAGCCTCATGCACGCAACAATCGCAAAGCTATAGCTCTCAAGACTCTCCAATAATATTCAAATGTTTAGCTTTGATACGTAGAGAACGGTATACTTATAAGATTATTTATCTTATCTTTTCCAATAATGCGGCACTTTTTCCCGCATCATGCCCAAACTGTTACGTGGCCAGCATGAGAGACCCCTTGTGAAAAAATACTTAACCAACCTCCAAGGTGTACCCATCTCAGATTTTTCGCGGCATTATAGATTTCCAAGCTATAATTGTTGAGTCTTCGCGCGTTTATATGTTAAAACTCTTGGAGCAGATGAGACAAAAGTGTAATGCAGTGTTTACTTTAAAACTCTTGACATTATTGTGGGTATTTAACACATGGTTAATAAACCCTAAGCAAAAATATTGAACTATATTTCTTTTCATTCATTTAAATTAACGTTCTACTAGAAACCGTCGTTTTGGATTAGAGATAGCAGCATGATATTGACATTTTGTTGATTTAGTATGATTACTTTATATTTAAATTTATTCTATTCTCAACTACTTAAGAAAATTAAGATGGTTTCTTGATGTGTTTGTTGTATCTTATCCATCGCTTCGCATAGCGTGAATATTTTGTACGAGTGAAGGGCTTAAGAGTTGATGCGTGATACGAATCTAATTTCTAGATCTCCGTGCTTAGAATGATTGACGACTGATTAGCTGCTGATATCACTTGATAACGTCACGCAGTTAAACAACTGTTATAGAGGTATTTAAGCGACTTTTAAGAATTATGGGATAATTACTGACGATAATCATTCGTACTTACCTATTATTGCGTGTCTTGTACTCATGTGCCTTTATTATCCAAAACGAAATGACTTACGACAAAAGAAAACAGAACATAGCAGATTGATTACATTGTTACCGGATTGTTGAAAATAGTTCTGTTGTTTTATTTAGATATCTATTAAAAATTCAAAATTAAAATAATTCGAGATATGTGTGTTCTATGGAATATGTTCTAGGTCTGAGTGTTTTCTTTTCATTGTCTTACATTTGTGCGTGATGTTATGGAGAATAAATTGACAAGTATAATCTAGGCTGTTTGCTAATACTAGCCTGGAGATATCACTAAACGGTAATGCTATTACAAATATAAATACGGCACTCTTTAATATATACTATCATCTTTGGTTTTAAAAACTCATTTCTTAGCCTAACACCGCAGTCCTAGACTGCAGTTTTATTGACATGATACGCGTCATTTTGTGATGACACATTCAAACTTATATAAGTAATCAATAAGTAGTTAAGAAAGTCCATGCGAATAGGTAAGTAATATGCATCCATAGCGACAACACAAAATTAACATACTAATAATAATAATGAACCAATAAACTGTCGCAATGTTACTACTTCATTAATAGATCCAAATACTAATTAAAATCGGACATTGACAACTAAATCGTATTTAGATAACCCAAACAGCGAGCTTAATTGGCAACTTTAATGCTCTATGGTCCGCCTCTTTAGTCTCTGGTCAAAATGGCGCGCGCGGGAAAATAAATATGTTTACTTACTTATAGGTTGATATTATATCTTCATTAGCGTTCGTTCGCTGCATTGATATGTCTGCAGGTGGGGGCCATTGAAATTGTTCTGTTTTATCTTTATCATTGCTATGTGAAAGGATACCGCTGTGGTAGCAGTAGTATAATAGTAGCGAGTCAATTCGATTCATATTCGATTCGACAATATCGATTTAAATTATTCACCTACATGAAGAACCTTTGAAAATATCAAATTAGTGACGAATTTGATTAAAAAAATATTTATTATAAAACCTCAATAAGGAAAAACTGATCTAAACATTTTATCAATGTTTTTTTTACCGACTTCAAATTAGGAAGTTTCATTGTGAGGGACTCAAAAATTCGTAATTTTAAAGGAAGAGTAGCACACAAGCGTAGCATGAGCGTTTATGTGACCGAACGCTCTCCCGTGTCTTCCTAATATGCGGAGAGACGGGGAATAAAAAATAAAGTAATGAACTCTGTAGCAGAATGACTTTAATATTTCAAGTTTTGGAAATTGAAAGCGTGCTGTCCCAGTTTTGCTGATTAGCTCTTCATCTCTATTACTTACGATTCAGATCCATTCATATGCCTTCATATCCATTATCCTAAGATTTACGTAGGAAATCCAACTTTGTTGACAACCTCATTGACCCTAATTATCAAATATAATATGTGTAGCGTAGCAGCCTGTAAAAATAGACAATTAATACGTGTAAACACGCAAAAGCATAAAAATTTACTTCCTTATTTGCATTTCCACGCGTTGTATCTACTTGTCACAAATATACCCTGACCCATTGCCATCTTACCAAAAACATTGCGTAATTCATAATTAAAATAGCTTTAATAATAACTCAATTTAAATATTTATTAATTAACCGTAGCAATGACTGTCCATTTGCAAATTAAGGTACAAACTTCAAATAAGTTCGGAGGTCAGCTCCTAATCAAGGATTTCGATCAAGGAAAGGAAATCGAAAATTTAACATTTGAATTGGTTTTAAATATACAATTAAATAAAGGTTAAAAGATCAGTAAGCAATAAAAAGTTGACCAATCATCAGGGGGTTCCGTATCGAAAGAAGAAACAAACAGCATCCTTAAGATTTCCAAAGTACCTACGTGTTTATTTAGTCGTGGGATATTTTTTTCAAATAATTAACGTAGTACTATGAATTGGTTTTAAATATACAATTAAATAAAGGTTAAAAGATCAGTAAGCAATAAAAAGTTGACCAATCATCAGGGGGTTCCGTATCGAAAGAAGAAACAAACAGCATCCTTAAGATTTCCAAAGTACCTACGTGTTTATTTAGTCGTGGGATATTTTTTTCAAATAATTAACGTAGTACTATGAAAGTAACAATGAAAATAAATACTGATGTTTATTACATTATTTATTCCTTATGACCTGTATTTACGGTGCCGACAGAACATTTTCAGTTATTTCGATTTAACAATCAAATCTTTCGACCGATATTGAAAAACTATTAGTGGGACCGTTTCTTAAATTTATTCTTCCAAACATAATTTTTTTTTCTGTCAAACATAAAAAAAACAACAAAGAGTCGAATTGAGTAGTTACCTCCTCTTATTTAGAAGTAAAAAATAGCTCATAGACGGACGTACGTCCCGTCATAACAAACCATTTGTTTGCATAATGAATAAATGAATGAATGAATAAACTAAACTAATAATCTTTATTGCAGACACACAAACATCAAATATACATGAAAACCTTACATCTAGTGCCTTGCATAGTAATTTTCTAGTTCTTATATTACTGTTATTTCAATACACTTTTTGTTTGATTAACGCCATTCGATCCAATGTCATTAGCCGCTAAATGTGGTCCTATCAATTCTATCGATTTGAATATTAAAGCATCGATTTATTCTAGTGGATAATCGATTTAGTGGACTATTGTGTCGCTTCCGCCTTGCACTGCATTGATATGAGAATTAAAGTCACCATTTTAATTAAAATTTGCTCATTTCGATGGTAATTTAATTTTGGAGTAGTATTGTTTGATGACTTTCCAATATAGTTCGCTTTAACGTAATGCTAAGGCATTTAAGTAATCATTCTAGTCATGATATTGTTTCCAACACGTAAAATTTCAAATTTTAAAAACCTTCGACATTGTTTTTGGTCCATCTTAGTTATATAATTGTGAAAAATATGTTTCTACCATGTTGTAGCAGTAGCCACCTTGGACTGATTTTCATCAAACATAGCTAAGAATACTCCCGATTAATTTAACCTTTAGACCAAAAAATCTAAATCGAAATCGAAATTGGTTCATCCGTACCGGAGCTACGATGCCACAGATACACACCGACACGTATAACTTATAACACCCCATCGTTTTGCATCAGTAGGTAAAAATTACATAGTATGATTAGAATATTGATTATTCTTACTCGTATTAGAAATATTAATTTATTTGCACACCCCGTGAAGGAAGTTTATGCTATGCAGTAGGTTGATTATCACAGAAAAGAGAAACATTACAACTTATCTGTTATTTGGTTGACAACAGCTACGCAGTTAACAAAATATATAGAAAGACATAATAAGAACTTCTCGTTCTACATTCAGTTAAAAAATTTAATTACTGGCAATGTGCCCAAAATGCTGGCTGCTTTGCCCCGCTGTATCGCTCCAGGTTAACTCATAGATAACGAGATCCGTGGATCTGGTTATCAGGCTGAATTGACCACAGATCACGAAGATTTCGATTCGGTCATGAACGGTGTACGTCTACCAAAAAAATTTCTTAAGATGTCAATAATATTATGTATTAATGAAAGCTGCGTCAGTTGCCTACTTCACTGTGTACAAAAATATCTATTTCTGATAATTATAGTGAAACTATCACATTACTGATTAGATTTTTATATCTAGGTTGTCTCCGATGGTCACATTGGTCAGTCAATTATACCGCCCGTCTCAAATGTCAAAATTGACTCAACAAAAACGCGAAAATCGCCTTTTTGTGTAAATAACGTGGAAATATTTTGATTCTAAATTAATTTTGTACACTGTGATAACTTACGTTATTTTGAATTTGGTTGATAGGTAAATGATTAATAATTCCTAAAGTATTTATGGTATCATGTACACAGTCCTGGCCGGGGCTGCATATATTATTGAAACATTTATTTTAAATTTTGACACACGGAGCACCGATACGTAATGCACGGCTACTCAAAATGTTCCATCATCCAATAGGATAACATCTCAAAATAGAAATTAAAATGTACTTTAGACAACAAGGAAGCCAGGAACCGGTAAGTAAGCTATGCCTACTTATTGGTTCTGTCTAACTGCAGGATCGTTTCAATTTGCTCGAAGCACCGAAACGTTTACGCTGGAACCATTCAACAATGCTTGAATACTAGGTGGAACTTAACTCAGACTAAAATAGCAACAGATGGCTAAATTATAACAAGGCAACGCAGAAAGATATACTGAAAATTATTTTGCTTATTATTTCAGCTGATAACTGTCAGTATGGGCCCTTATAACGGTTAGTTACCTACTGCATACCTTCCCAGTTATTTTCTTCCCCAGTTATTTTCTTCCCCAGTTATTTTATTTAGAACTAACTGTTTTTCGTTTCTGTGTGGATTTTGATTCGCAAACTTTTGGAGTTTATTTTAATTTAATTTTCTTTTAATTTTCTTCTCTTTTTTAATGTTCTTTATGGGAAAATATTGACCATCCATCAGATATTATAACGGATGGAATTTTGACTTCGATCTCGTAGAGTTAGTTTGACTTTCAGCCAAAACAGAAAAACTTTAAATGCTGCATTCAAAATGCTCTGTTTTATTGCTTAACGAAATCCACCGCCAGATCACCACAGATTTTTTTATGCGTCTGATTTAGCATTTAGGGAAATTGCTTTGAATGAATATTCATTATAGGGTATTGATGCAGCATAGGGTATGCAGCTATTGATTTTTGCAAAATAGTTATTACGCAAAAGGAAAGTCGCAGAGAAGAAACCTTCTTCTTCAAAGGAAATCTTTTATTAAAGGATTTGGGACGTATATAATTGACAATCAATCATCCGATTCCTAGATCGCGACTAGTAATGCAGGACACGAATGATCTAAAACAAAACTCTGTAAGAACTGTACACCGTGTTTCCAGCAAATAAATGATTTGATTTTTGGTTACCTCAAGCGCGTAGTTTTTATTTTATTTTTCAATCCCAATTATTGGCGTTTTCTTTTCTTAAGATTTTCTACGTTTATTTTTTCCTAAATGTTTTACGAGTATGAGTCTGAATTAGTTAATTTCTTCTGCTTGTGCTGAACATGAGCTGATTCTTCTGCTTGCATCGATATAGGACTTATGCTATCCTATATCGACGTAAGAAGAAGAATCAGACCAAAAATTTTCATCTTTCATGACGCGCTTGTCACTACAGCGATAGTAAAGCACGGCTTTCTTTATTGTTATGTGTTAATTTCTTTATGAATCTTGTCTTAACTCATTATTGTTGTAGTGTTTTATGAGCCTTAATAAACGTCTTCGTTCTTTTTTCTTTCTTTATTTATGAACCACTTAAGATCTACACATAATCCAAATGCCCCAACTCACCACCAGATGGCAGTGCTGGCGCTAGCAGTATTACCACGCAGAATGACAATGCTGACGTTTAGCCAGATAAACACTGGCATTGAATTCGTCATTACCTGGAATTGTTGGCACGTTTTTGATTTGAGTTGTTATTGTAAAATGTAGTTATTTATCGGTAATAGTATTCGTTTAGCTTGATTGTGTGGTAATTGTCAAATTTTAAACTGATTTGATGATTTTAATCCATTGCGTTAATTCAGCGACTTCCGCTGTATTATTAAAATACTAATTTTAATATATAACGATATAAAATTACATTCGTAAATTTCAAAAGAAATGTCAATGCATAAAGAGACACGTGTATCGTAAGACTCCATAGCATTGCTTTTACATTACTTTAAATATCACATATTTTGACGTCATACCTACCTACATATTTCCGTTTAATTTATTTTTATTTCCGGATGAAAATACTCGTATCCCAAAACTCAATAAAAATAAAAATACACAAGATTATTTTCTAAGAACTTTCTAAGTATGTAATATGTCTAAGGAGGGACTCAGTAGCCGTGGTCTTACCACCCACGATGAAGCCAAAAAGCACCCAGTGTGGGCCGCTCCACTAGGTTTTGCCCAGTCTATGTTGGAGTAGCTAGAGGAGATAGGTTGCGGTGTTATATGGTGTTATACACACCGCAACTGAGGCGGGTTGCAACGTCGCAAAACGGCGCAGCCGAGGATGGGGCCGCGGCGTGAGAGGACTGTCGGTATTGAGGTGCGCCGCTCTTCCTATCTTCCGGCCTCGACCGGGTCACCACCATTTGATGTTGTACGCGGAAGGCCCTAGGACTTTCGGCGGTCAAAGTGGTAGGCGGCGGGGACACTAATGACCTATCGCAGGAGGACCTCGGCCAGACACGGGATCGTCTGACGCTTATATGTTCCTCGATTTGATTGAGGTGCGTCATGTGTCTGGCGTACCGTACCGGGGAGTAGCCTCATGGAATGGGTCCAGCAACGGACATCCGTGGCGGGTCACGGATTGATACCATGCAGTTTTACCCCCCGTGGTTGAGCGGTATGCATGTAGCATATCTCCACGCAAAAAAAGTATGTCTTTTTTTTGACATAATAATGTAAACATTAATATTACGCACGATACTTATTTGTCATCTCAGTCATAAATTCCGACACACTATAGTACACTTTCTCTTGTAAGAAACTTTTGAGTTTTTGTTTGTAAATATGAGTTACTTTCAAACTTGTGATACATTTTGGCAAACGATTATAAAGTACAGGCGCCACACATAAAACACTATTGCGAAGTAACGCTGAACTACATAAAGGTAATTTAACATTAAGTTCGTGACGCTCACTTTTAATATTCTCAAAAATATTGAAGTTACTACGCACAAACATCGCACACTGAAAAACGTGCAAGGGTGGTACTGTTAAAATTTTTAGACTTTTAATGGTTTACATCTATTTCTTGGTCGCAAACCGCAAATAGCAAGAATACATTTCTTTTGCGCCTTTAATACAGAGTCGATTCCCACAATTTTACCCCAAAATATTATGCCATACCTGAGTAATGATGAAACTTGACCATGGTATGCTGACAGGACCTTATCTAATATTGGCGATATACTGTTAGCCATCTGTTTAACGATTTTCGTGGATATGCCATCGTATCCAGAGCTATTTGTGTTTTTTAATGACTCAATTTTACAAGCTATTTCTGGGGGGATAGTTGGAGCCATAAAAAGTGAGCCCACATTAGATGGCACATGCAACGTAATATTACGATCCAAATCATTTCCCGATACTTGATCAATAAAACAAATATTGAAAAGGTTTGCAACTTCAAGAGGTTCGCTAATGAAGTTACCATCAATGTTAAGTTCAATTGTGTCTTGATGAGTTATACGGAATTTCCCATTACTGACTTCCCACATTGCTTTACTTTTATTTGGAGCCGATTTGATGTAATTATCATTTTGGGATTTTTGCGTCAGTTTGATGTTCCGCTTAAGCCTCGAAGAAAGATCTTTAAATTTTAATTTATTTTCTAAAGAAGGTTTTTTCCTATAAGTCCAAAAACCGTTTCCTAGTATGCACCTACACCCTATAATGAATATACCTTTACAGTTTCTTAACACATCCGATCATTAGGACTTAGGCGCTTCAGGAGACACGGACCCTAGTAGTATCCCCTTGTCTCCCCTCAGGGAGATACCAGGAGAGACACGGCACTGAATCCCAAATATCATGTCTATCGCTTCACCAGTTTAAGTAAATTCTGCATTTATTCCTAGCTAATATTAGTCAGTATGACAGCTCTTTTATACAACGTGTAACAGAAAAGTTGAGACAATAGTCTACCAATCAAGGTGAACACATTGTTAAAGAAAATTTAAAAAATCCTAAAAATAATAATTTGGTTGCCCATACAAAAATTGGTCACGTGACGGTCAAGTTGTATGGAGAACGCAATAATTTTTTCTCGATTTTTGCAAACTTTTGTTCAATAATACGTTCACTTTGATGTGTACACTAACACCGTTAAGTATTGTCAAATCTTTCTGTTACACGTTGTCAATATAATTAAATTGTCTAATTTAATCAAAACAGAAAATTCAAATTCAATGAATGTTGTTAATTTCGGTTTATTGCGTTAATTTAGCGACTTCCGCTGTATAATATACATAATACATACCTTTTATAAATGAATAGGTATTTAATTATTAAAAGTCATACCAAATTAACATTACACGTGTTTTTTTCTAATTTGTTATTTGACAGTACCTACATAAAGTTATAATTGACTAGGTAAGTTAACTAAGCGCGTGTACTGCAAGGATGACCAGCTTTTTGTATATCTTCAGCAGCCTATCTTCACTAGCCTGTTATTTTTGAATGATGGAATTTATCAATGTTTTCAAGCAACAACGTCTCAAAAAAAACACTACATCTAACGATGCCTCCGACTAGAACCGGCGCTGGCCTATGCAGTCAGCATTTAATTTTGCTGAGTTGGGGTCGAGTTGTGACACACACACATTACTATTAAATATGTTGCTTCTTGTTAGAATTTTCGTTATTAAATGTGTTTGTCATAAATAAACCATTCATTCATTAATTCATTCATCTTCAAATTCAATCGTTTATTGATCGTTGAGTTGGAGCATTTGAATTATCTGTAGATCATTAGTGGTCTATAAGTTATCCATGTGATATTTTTTATGCTGTTTTACGGATAGTTAGTCAATTTGTTTTTCTTAATATAGGAACTTGCTGTATAAAAAGAAAATGATGGCGACGAAATTTCAGAAAAACTTCCGGTCCAATTAGCTCAAAAAATTGGGGTAAGGTAACATAGATTTGCAAAGAGCGGATGATAGGCTATTTTATTTACAAATGTTTATGTTGACACATGAGATGAGAAATGACACCTCAAAGATCTGCTGCGAATTAAATCAAAATCTATTGCACCGTGCTAACAAATAGACACAGTTCAGATGCTATTTCGGCGATTCTGACAAACGTAAATTTAATGTATGATTACGCAGATTTAATGTTTCATTTTTTATATTAATATTTAAAAATTATTTTAAAATGTACATATGACACCACTGCACAAAAGCGAAATTATTTACATAAAAGATTGCTTGATATTATTAATCAATCTTCTTTTTTAATCACCCTGGCCAGAGTTGCAATGTTTTTACCCGACTGCGAAAGGAGGAGGGTTATGTTTTTCGAGTATATTTATGTATATTTATTTGGCACGCCCTAGAGCCTAAATGGCATGTCGTATTTTTATGTGAGTGGTGTTAATGGATTCGTCTGAGTCGTGACAGTGACACAAAATCAAAATTAAAAAAAAAGGAAATTTCGTTGTTACACATGTTTAACGATTTAGCAGTCGGTTTTTTTGGACTCGCTTCAAACCATATCATATGGCATGAATTAGTAATGCCAGTTTACTTCTTTTATTAGTTCATGATCACGGGCAAAATGCAGGTAAAAATATTTTTTCTTAGCACTAAGTACCTGTATTCTAATTTTTTAAGGTACACAGGTACAAATTATATAAGTGTAAGAAAATGCCAAAACACGTCCTAAATAAAAATTTCATTCTGCTTTCACGTTATTCTTTTGAATTATTCCGTTAGTAGAAAAGAAGCGTAGAACATTGAAACTGACAGACATACAAAATAATTTTTGTTCGAGCAACTAGTAAGCTGGTACTAATAAATACTTAAAAATAAGTGAAAACCCAAGTTTTTCTTCGACTTCGATTTGACAAAATTAATAAGCAACCAACTGGAAATCGTCTGTCAGTTCGTCAGAACCGTAGGTATTCACATGTAAAATAAATAATTAAATCAAAATAAAATAAATATTTAATGGGGGCTCCCATACCACAAACATGATTTTTGCCGCTTTTTACTTAATATTAATTAGGACTACAGGAACTTGAACTAATTATTAGTAGATAACGGTACGCAACCCTTCGTGCTCGAGTGTGTTTTTTTTTAAATACCTAAAAAAATTCTATCAAATAAATGTATTGTTATGTCATGACTTACTATTCGGCGATCCCGTTCTGAACATATGATTAGGTGCCATCCATGGGAAAGCCCCGAACGGCCACGCCGGCGGATGCGTCGGTCCTTGATACAGCCTCGGCAACAGCGGCTGCGGCACCACGACCCCACTCCTGCTCTCCATCTCTTCTCCGTCATGTCCGTTATCTCTCTCTTCCCTATCATCAGCATTGGAGTCCACGTCTTCGATATCGACGTCACTGTCGTCAGACTCCGGCGCCGCGTCAGTACTCTCCGCGTCGTTGCTGTTAGCATCGTTGATGACGTCTTTAGTCGGCGTGTCAGTTTTCCCGCGTAGTAACGAGTCTACGCTAAAGGATATCCGGCCTTTCCCGCCACTGTCGGCGGTCTCGGCGCGCTCGCATTCGAGCGTCGTCTTCATTTCATCTGCTCGATGGCATTTCAATTTTAGAATAAGCCGCCGACGGAACGTCTTCGAGTTTCCATTTTTGAATTTTTGACATAGGACGTGTGGAATAGTTTTTGCGGGTACTTCCGGTTTTCAGCTTGAGTTTGGTTTGCGTATTTCTGATTTTTTATGCATCCTTTATTCTATAAATGATTGGTTTCTATTCATTGATTTTTAATTATTTCGAGAAACAATTGCACGTCTAAGTTTTATGCTTTTGACGAAAGTTGAAGTCACAATAATTTCAGGTTTTTGTTAATTTGAGACCACTTGAAAATATTCAGTCACAGTTCGATCACCATTCGCAACACAGACAAAAAATAATCTCTAATCAAATTCTAATAAGAAAACGTTTGAATTCGGAATAACGTTGGCAAAATCTCAGCGCGTTCGGAAACCTGCGAATGCGTTCGTAAAGCCGCGATCACCGCAAACGATTCGCGTGGAAGCGCTGTGAAAATCGCGTCGGTATTGGGGCGCAAACCGCGACCCGCGGCCCGCCTCTCCTCTGCACCGAGAGAGACGCAGCTACCCACCGAGGAATTTTAACAAGCGTCGCGGAGAGAAAGAGACGCCGATACAATCCGACATGTGTGGAAACGCGATATTCAGTAGGCGGGGTCCGTCGCGCTCAAATTAATACTCTCCACGGAGTACGCCTTAACAAAACCACGACAACTTTCCAATCTAACTCTTATCTGCATACACTAAAGTTGAAAGTAAATTGAAATGGTCTTTAATAAAGTGACGTAACGAAACTGAACGCGTCAGATTGCAGTGGGCTATTGTGTTGAATGAAAAAGGAGTAAATAGACTTGTGCCGTAGGCGGCGTAGAGGGGACTTTACGATTTAATTATTCGCGAATACGGAGGCATTTTGTAGCGAGCTAATGTCTCATTGTCTCATTAATATCTGTGGCGGGCCGGCCATGTTTGATTTGTTTATGACAGGTGAGGACGTGACGGAAGTTGGTGCTAACTGGTAGCTTGGTAGCTTCGTGGAACAATAGCTTTGTAGCTTGTAGTTTGTGCTCCTATTACTTGGTGGAGTTACGTAGCGTTGCCGAGATATTGGCCGGGTTCGAACGGTTTTGTGTTAATTTACCTAGACGTACTATCGATTGCTGAGGTTGTTAGAGATGGGTTGACCTATAACTTCGTTGTATGTTGTAGATATCTGTGAATTAATGTAATTTTGTACTGAAGTGGGTACTTATGTATCTATACTGTTGAAAAAATATCCGAAACCTATGTCTTGAGCTACTTAATGTAATATTAAGCCGCATGGCTAATATTTTTTATACTTACCTAGGGGTAGGTCTATGCCTATTTGAATGACGTACTTAATGATTGAATACGTTTAATTACTATCTAATGCAAGATTCTTTAAGAACTTCTAACAACGTAATCCTGTTTACAATTTGCTTCGATAATCTAAAGAAACGTTAATCTAATTAAAGTCGGACCATTAAATCCAATGGTCCCATTAAAGTGAAGCAAAAAAAAACAGAATCGTTAGCGCCGTGTCACTTAACACCGAGTTGATCGCATTTAACTGTTATCTACCATCTTTTTGTGCATCTAAAAATGATTTTCTCTCTGCTTGTAAACAATTTTCAACTCTACTCATACCTTGATAAGTCTCAAATTTGTATAAAGCCTCGTTAACCGATGTCAATTCGCAAATATTGACATAGATCAAGTGTTAAACGAAAATCGCTCTTATAATGTTTCTGTTACGGTGTTATCGATCAAGGGGAGCTCCCCCAGCCAATTAATGCAGCGTAATCGCACAGAGAGATTACGCGTTGCCTTAATTGAAAGAGTGTAATGACGAGTTCATCCCAGGGCGGTAATAAAACTGGCGGGATTATTTTTCCTTTGATATATTTTGATTTTCGAATGGCTTTTCGTTTGGAGCTTATGAATTTAGAATAGGTACGATTTAATCATGCAAAATTATTACTTGGATACGTTTAGGAATTATTACTCGGTACTCGTTACTCGTCGTTTACTCGGTAGGTACAGACAGTAAGACAGCCTGCTAAATATTTGTTGATATGGGCCTAGTTCGTGAAACACACATTATACTTAATTGTGGGTTTCTTATAAAATATGTAAGATAGATTTATGTCTTTGGACGGTTACTTAGTTATTATTAGGTACTTTACCTGAAAGTAAACATATCATATTACCTAAAGGTACGTTACAAAATATCTAATTCAAAATAAAAATCATAGCAAGCAATCATAGCAAATTATTAGCTCCAGAGTTAAACAAGAAATGTCAAAAAATATATAAGACACACTAGAGATACTAAGAATATTTACTACTTACATACTAGATGTTCATTAAAACATTCAATGAATCGATGGCAAAACTAACTTCACTGTATTAAAATCTAAGACCCTAAAAATCTTCAACGTTATTAAAAAGAAGGTACCTAATAAAAGAAGAATGTCTTCCTCCGCAATCCAATTGTAATTTAATTAAAACCTCACCTCACTCTATTATGGTATAAATTGCATTAAAAAACCGCCTGAAATCTTCTCCGGCAATAAAATGTTAGGAACGTACCTCAAGAGGCGACGAACAAGGCTTAGCTGAAATTTATACTGAAATAATACGAAAAAGGGCAATCTTTTTAAATAATGACTTTCATATTCTCGAGGGCTAGTGATGTTCTTTTAACGGCAGCTTGCGTGAATCCGGCGAAAAATACGACGATGCTGAGGTAGTTATTATACTCGTAGGTACGTATCGATATGGTATTATATAGATACTTACCTAAGTATTAATTAAATTTTCACTGTTATTAGTATGACAGTTTGATCATTACGATAATGCATCATTCTTTATACCTATGAGATATGTATTTTTAAGCTGCTACCGTTTGCAAAAGACATTAATGTACTATTCGCTATAAAATCGCATATACTTTCTGATATCTGTATAATTATAATTTTGCATTCCTTAATCTATATTTAAAAAGAGTAGAGATATTCACTATATGAATCAATACATAGCCTAAACCGCTGAACTTAATGACATGAAATGTAGAGGGTTCATTATGAAAAGATGTAGGGGTGTCTTAAGAGAATATTTTTTGAATTTCACTCCTAAGAGCGTCGAATGGAGGTTCTAAGTTGAAAACTTATTTTAATTCAATTTTATTTCACAAGCAACGCCGCAAGTGACAGTTACAATTATAGAAAAGTTAAGCATCTATACAATAGTTGCATACCTGAACATGATTGTAACAATCCATAGCAACCCACTGCTGGGCAAGAGTAGTTACGTAAGCGGTATAGACAGTCCACCAAACACTGGCTAAAATGCAGGTATTCTGCTCATGCGTGATGGATTACGAGTACAAGCTACTTTTCTTATGCGAAACTCCAAGCAATTCACAGTCACCACACTAGTCAGCGTCAACAATTTAGCGGAGATGAGAGTTTTTTTAATAAAAAAGTTGGCGCGATAATAGTCTTAGGTAGGTTTGTAAGTGGGGTGGGCCGGACATTACGCGAAAACTGCCGAGAAATGAGTTTCGTGTGACCTTTTTTGCGGTTCAACAGGGTGATTCGGAAAATGTTAAATTTATATTGCGTAGTTGTTAGTTTTGTGGTAAGTAGTTTTACTGTATATAAACTAACAATATTTAATAACTTTTCGTTATTAAATATTAGACTTAGAAAATTCTAAAAGTGTTTGCGAAGATAATGTAGAGCTAAGCCAGATTCTAAGGACAGCGCTATTAAGTAAGTATGTAATATAAATGAAATCTTTAGCAATTTGTTATTAAAGCAATTAAAGAAGAAACAAGCATAAGTAATTCAAAACATTGTAAAAATGATAAGCTACTTCAATTCAACAGGTTCCTGATAGTTACAAAAAATATACCAAATTGAATTATAAAGCTTTACACTAATGCCATATGGCTGCGAGTTACACAACTCCAGTTATCTAATTCAGTCGAATGACATATTTATCTATGTATGTAATTTTTATATATATATGTAATTTTTTTGTAAGTTCTAGATCTAGCAGTCAAACTTTCATCTCATGTAGGGGACAAGGATCTTGGGTTTGATTTCCGACTGCTGCCAATAGTTAGAGCTCTTTATCGTGTAGTACCAATAGTTCCACCTGATAATATAGCTATATTATTTGGTTTTATTGTGAGTTATTTGAAAGTTGTTAAAACAACTTATTTTGTTTTGTACAATGTATTTGAAGTAAAAAAATATATATTCTAACCACCACCGTTGGAATAGGTAAACAAAATGGTCAGAAGCGACTTCAAAAAATTCACCTGCAATAAAATTAGACCACTTTGTCTAAACAATTTTACTTGTTGCATGCCGCACCGCACGATGCAATCAGTATAGCTTGTGACCATCTGTAGATATAAGCAAAACCAATTATGTCTCGCAAATCAAAATCGGTCAACAGATTTAGGCTGCAGGGAATCCCAAAAAAATCATACCTACAAATTTAAAATATACACAAATTTGCAAACATACACTCGTAAAACATTACCCTTATTTTGGGCAATAGGGTAAAAAAGTAAAATAGGTAGGTGCGAGACGTGTCATAAGTAGTGGAAGACACGAGTGACTCATTTCATCCTTGATGAAGTTCACCGGATGTGGACGAAACTATAGTTGGACTTTTCCACCATTCAGGTACGCGTGAAAACCCGTCTTCTTAAATAATATCAAAGTAGGTACGTAAAAAAGAAAAGCTACAAATATAATGATATTTTTTAATTTGAATTTCTCGCACTCTGTATGTATAGAGCCTCCAGCAATAAGCAGCGACAATAAAAGCGCGGCTGTCATCGTAAACACATTCCCGGTTTTAATATTTCTGAAATTGCTTGCTCCTTAATGACTGAATTTGGTAAAATTATAGCAGTTTTTTGTACACTTTCAGGCGTTTTGTGAGAGGAAATTTTAGATTATATCAGATTATTGTTTTAGCGAATACAGTAGAGTCATTTTAGTACGTTCAATCTAAGGGAATCATTGACATATGGCTATAAGTATATGAGTTTTAATTTGTCCGACAATAGCTTGAGTTGAGATTTGAGGAACAAAATAGAATAAATCGAATAATTAAAATATTTTTATTGCACAATCTTCTAAAATATGATAAAATTTAAAAATAAATACTAGACCATAATGTTGGCCTCTACTTGGGTCTGCGCATCAGCTCCATTCAAGCAATGGGGCCAGCATTTTGGGTACTCTACCACATATCTTTCTAAAGTTCTAGTCAAATTTTAAATTTTATGAAATAGATTAAAATAGTTTAGAACTGAAATTAGTTGTCACAAAATTTTCAGGCAATTAGTTTAAGCCAACAGATATATATAATATACCTAATATATATATATACATCTTATATACCTAAGTACTAGCAGTACCCGGGAATTCGTTCACAATTACTATCTTTGTATATTTTACAATGTCAGTCTCGATTCCAGTGATTATTGTAAAAGATACCAATGAATGCGATAGCAGTGATCTGGACTGAGAATTTGATTAATTGAAGCGATACAAAGAAGTTCACATGATTGGACAATTCTGAAGAGCTACAGATTCTGCATAGTATTAATGCCTATGTATTTTTTGTGAATTCAAGACTAATTTTTAACAGACTTCTGAAAATAAGAGGTTCTCAATATATCGGAATCTTTTTATTAGGATTCCGTATCCAAAAAGTGAAAACGAGACACTTATACTGAAACTTCGCTGTTCGTCCGTCCCTTTGTTAGTCACCAGGATGTATCTCATGAACCGTGATACCTAGACAGTTGAAGTTTTTGTAACTACAAATACCAAACAGAGAATAACATGAACATGTAATCCCATGCATACAACAAACGTGTTTTTTTCCCGTTTTTTGCTCGATAACATCAGTTATAAAATTGAACTAGTGTTGTACGGATAATGGTGCCCTTAGTGCGCAAGTCCGACTCGCAATTGGCCGGTTTGTTCATGAATGTTTCTTCTCCGATTTCTCTGAGATGGCTTTAATATTATGATGTTATACATCATGGTACAAACTATACGTATCCCAAGTTTCATTTGAATCAAGTCAAGATACAGACAGACAGACAAAAAATTCGGGTTTGCTATCGATAACTATAGGTATCCTACATGAAGGAAATTTTCAAAATATATCTAATATAGGTACTCGTACAATCGACCTGTTACAGTTTTATTATGAGTATATACATACTTACTTACAGTTTTTATTGTAAGTTACCTATAGATAATTGGTCAAGTGCATGTCAGGATATTGCGAAGTCTGATTTGGGGTTAACTCACTAATTATAAGTTTAATTAGATTACTTAATCTAATAGTCGCATAACTATATAGGTACATATTATGCGAGTATGGCTCTACTTATTGTGCTTTCATGCGTGTAAGTAATTAATAAATAATTATTAACTTATAATTTCAGTTTCAAAAACTTAGGTAATTTATATACATAATTAAGGAACAACAGATCTAATTCGGCAGTGTAATATATAACCGATTTTGAATTATAAAAGACCACACCAAAAGAAAAAATTTCTCCTATTTGACGCTTTACAATAAAATAGGTAAGACTTTTTTTAAATTCTGTCCAGGCGTCTACGAAAAATTGGTTAAAATAATGCACAGTCGAATTTAGAACCTCTTCTTTACGTCAAGTTGGTTAATAACGATTCTCTTCTGCTAAAAACTCATAAACAAAATGGCTGACACCCGACATCTCCTCGCCGTCTAAAAACCGCTCAAACAAAATGTTCATCACGTTGTTGTTTTTTACCACCGCATTGTTTTCTTGTCTCATAATCGGCTACCCTTTCTTTTTCTGCGGATAAAAATAAATCTTGTTAAGGCGCCCCTTGTTTAAAATGTGATACTGCAATACTTCAATTTCATACAAATGTCTAACATAGGCTATTATAAGGAGTAACCGAAATCTAAGATACTTACCGAATCATTATTAAAAAATAGGTCTTTAGCAACGTAATACGAGTATTAACTGAATAGTTTTGAAAATTAAAAACCTACACATAATATTGTTAGTTATATTTGTTAGGTATAATAATATCTGACAGTGGCAAAATAACAACTATTGTGACAATACTTTGTTACTATAATGAAACCAAATAAAACTAGGTAGGTACTGTATAGTAGGTACATCAGGTCAATTGATCTTTTTCCCTCATTTTTTCAAGCTACAAATATGTTCTCTCTTTAATCAACCTGTACCTGGATATGTATGATACTGCCCAAGTACGTGTACTACAGACCGCCTAAAGCCCAGAGAACAAACAACGTCCTAAAACAACCAAACATCAAGTTGCCACTTAACCACATCACTTAACAAAGCCATTTATAAAAGAGCCCTCGGATTAAAAGAGGTTTCAACAAAGAAGGTTCAAGTGATTTTGGGGGTATTAAACTAATATTGTAGAGTCAACTGACGAACGTAAAGCTTTTAAGAACTGTTTCGAAGTAAAAAGAAAACCAAACTAGCGTTACCCGTTCGAATTATAAAAGATATTTAAAGCGAAATAGTTCTACAATGGTCTTCGATTTTTGTAGTTGACTTTTTCTAACAAAGCGCGTGTAACGATATTCGAAAATAGAATAGGGAAGTAACAAGTTCGATTTTTAAATAAATGGGGCGCCACTGCTACTTTGAACAGATTATGAACGTTTATACCATTTGGTAGGTTTGTTTTCTCTTTAAAAATGGTGGTTGTGTTGTGATTTCGCATTAACACCTTTTAGTGTGTGCCCTTTTAAGAAGGCTTCGTGTGTGGTCCGTATATCTGGAGACTTTGAGTGTTTCTGAGTTAGCATCCTTGTAATTAGCTGTCTCGGTAATTTTTTTGAGGGTAAACACTAAACGGTTCGGTCGTACGTAGACTGTGGTCGTAATATGGGCTTCATTTGAAAATGTATTGAAAGATTTTTTATTTTTTTTTATGTTCAAGTTGAGTACGATTTTAATGATGTTTAAGTATTTTATCTTAACGCGCCAATATACTTAATATTACGTATAGAGTAATTATTTCGTGAAAAGGTTCTATTAATCTTATAAAAATACGATAGAAAAAAAAGAGAATCTAAACACGTGCTCCAAAACGCGTGAATAAAGTCAACCTTTGTCCGAAACGTTCACCTTTTATAACCTAATACAAGCGCATATAACTATGGCGCGAAATATTGTCGAGCGAAACGTCAATTTTAAAATCAGAATTCCTTAATTTCTTTTATATAGAGTTAAATATGGCAATACTACACAAACCTTATAATATTTCTCTGTGACATCTTAATTCAATAAAGCAAAAAGAGTTGGAACTATTTATTGCTTTTGCCTTTATTCGTTTGAAAAGACGCCAAATTCAGTGAATTTATACTATTACGGAAAAAAAATGTCTATGATCTTTTTTTTTAAATCAAGATAACATTAGTGGCTTCTAAACGTCCGTTTGAATGCATGAAGAGGTTCCTTTCAAAAGTCTTTGGAGAACTGAATGGATGACGTTTTTCCATGAGATGGTTTTATGCTGATAAATACGAGACTAATCAAATTATTTATGGCATTAAATCGTAATAAAATCGTGGGACATCTGCCGAGTTTTCGGGTGTTAAAAAGTTGTTTGTAAAGTTTTTTTTATTGTGAGAAGGGTTGCATAAGTCGTAGTCAATTTTGATATCTGGTGACATATTTAATTACCATAGAGCGTGAAAATGTTCATGTGGTATACATATAGTTTAGCGTTAAATGTTATTTTTACAGTAAAATATAAAACTCTGTCAATTTTTTGTCTTTATTACCGTTGCTACAAAACTAGACACGATAGACTAGTACTCGTTGGTAAATACTTATTGTTTCAGCGTTCCCAGTATGCGAACACTAGGAACTTAGACATATCAGATTTTTTTACTTACTAATAATAATAGCTTACTACTTAAACTAATTAAATATTGTCACAATAAAATTTTATGAGTTGGAATTTACGCGCTTACACACATTTAGACGAATGTTATAACGTAATAAACAGATACACCGAGAAACATGCACATATTGATTTATCGAAAACTTAATTAGATATAGAATTTATGAACCTGTCGCTAATTAAGCAATTGTTTACATATAAATCTAAAATTCGTTCTCAAATAATCGTCCTAATAACTTCAAAGCTTAATATCAGTTTACATTTAAAACAAGCTTCCATATTTAGGAGTAAAATCGATACAACATTAAACAGCGAAGTACCGGGCGGGTAAACGCGGGTAAACGCGGGTAAACGCTCCCAGTTTTCACCTCATTAAGCGCAAGTTAAGGACCCTATTATGTACTTTATGTATTCCTAAATTACCCATCACTTAATAGGCTACTGAAAATGGGGAGCTTACCCATCGACCAGTTTTTTAAGACCTATCTTCAGGATGAACCGTAGACGTAGTACTGTATAAGATCATTTTGGAAAATTAATAAGAGTTGTATTGTTATTAACGAGAAGCTCTATTTAGTAATATTATTTTTAAACATCAAAAACTTAACATAATTCTATTACTTACTCAATATCTGAAAAATTCTCAAGACAAATTGTGACATAAAAATTTGCTTTTCACTTAGTAGAAAGTTTATGGACAGATTTACTTCTAAACTGCATTTTTCAGATATCATAGATACCTACTTATTCTAAATATATATCATTTACTTATTGGTATTTCATTTTCCCTACTATTCCTTTAGGTGTGTTCATCTAAAACACCTACCCAATGCAATGGCGGTTCGAGAGTTCATTTTAAACTGGCCAACAATCATTAGGCGGGGTGGTTCAAATTTAAAGTGTTCGTATGATTACTGGCCTGTTCAGATTTAATACCGGTATCTTAATGTAGTACAAGTTTGGGAATTGGACGGCTCATTGTGTTTAAAATGAGGGTGGCTACGTAAATAGGTGCGTACACTTGACTAGATCGGATTTGAAATATTCTTGTTGTAATTTTATTTAATTATTTGTTTTCTTTTATAGATAAGAATAAATAGTTCTGATTGGTGCCAGAGCTCACTTTCGAGCGAGCGCTTGAAGAGTCAACATCTCCTGAGGATGCCAAGGGAATCACGTGTTGAGAAAGTCAGAGATTGAATTAAGGAGAAAAATCAGGGTGTGGTGTGGCGGTGCTGAGGAAGAACCACATATAATCATAATACGAGTAAGAATCATTTATTGCATAACTGTACAGTAAATGGTCTTAATGTAGAATTCTTATCGTTTCAACATTATTGTCCTTGCGAACATACAATAATTTCAATAACAAAAATATTTTTCAATTTCTCACTCAGAAGTTGAAATGAAGCGAATAAATAAAATATAATTAATAAAGAATTATCAATTTTATGTGTTGTTTTTTAATGCTGATTTTGCTAGTTGGATAATTTTATTGTAAAAAATAAGCTAGTTGTCTCAGATCTGTTTATAGGATGGACTGGATTACAATCATAAACTTCGGCGTCAGTCAGTCTGTTCATCATCCCAGACAACGCATACATAAAAAAAAAATTAAGCATATTCGTATCGAATTCATGAATGAAACTCAAATAAATTGATAAATTAGCCAAACCGCATTCTCAAGACGAGAAATGACGTAGCAAAAATCGTACAAAAAAGAGGAGAGTCGGGTAAAACCGGTCCATTACCGGCCCAGATGTCCAAACACGGCGGCTGACTTCGGCTTTTGTGTCGTATGATAAACGTACCCTATTGTACCCTAGTCTATTATAGTTTATAGGGAATGCTTAATATACTACTTGTTGAAGTGAGTATGCGATTTGATTTCCTAGGATTTTTAAAGCTTTTAGAAACTTAGAGTATTTAGGTTCATATAAGCAACAATATATACTTAGTATAGATTAAAAATCAAATGACTGTAAGCGCGCGCTTTTAGCCGGCTGACACTTATGGCATTAGATTATTAAATAAAATAATAGTACATTTTATATTATTTTTATTCTTGTGATTTTATACGTGAGATCTAAAAATTCGGAATTTTCCTGAATATTAATACAAGCCATATATACGTTTTAGTTATATTGCTAAATCATTAAAATTGGACCGTTTGGCCCAATTTTTAATTTAACAGAGTTAATATTATAATATGTACAAAGCTACAAAGCTTATTTCTACCGTGACTTGACGTGCGTTTAAAAAAAATATCATCACTTAATCTCTCACAAACTAAGGCATAAACTATTTCAGCAGTGAAGAAATACAAACAATTTCGTGTAAAAATGTGTGAATGTGGCAGGAATTACAAAATTTTTCTTTTAAGAGACCATGAATCCTCTGATGCAAGACATACCACTTTGTTCGTATTATTTATAAGGTACTAAGATTATTAATTATAAGGTACTATTATTTCATCTGTGACTATAGATAATTTATTTGATGGTATTAGTTGATTAAAATATCGTTATCGATATAATTCGAGTATTATGTAGGTACTTGGAATATCCGTTCCTAAACTAGTGTCACCCTACACAGTCACAGCGCGACCGTGTGCCATTCACACCGCTTTTAATGATCCCCTGATAGCCGTTTAAAAACGAATTTGCTCACTTCTGGTACATTTAGCAATCGTGCATCTATTGCGGGGTTTTTGTACGAGATATGTTTGAGATTGTGCGATTGATTCTCTCGTTCTGAACTCCACGGTCATAAAGCTTTTATTCTTTTTTTGTCTGAAATATATATATATTCATAGCTTAATCTGATTTCGTCTTAGTTTTTTTATTGAATGCTTAGGGATGCTTGAAGGCAAGCATGCACCATCATCTATGTAAGACAGTATTCTCCAGAAACTGGAATTAGATTTCTTATTTTTTCTAAATCTGTAAAATATAATATACTAATATTGAAGAAAAAATTAGGTTTTTCAAGTTACTTCCTTACCTAGATATTATTTTAGTTAGACCTTTAACCTGCAAAAAGAAAAAATATAAATGGAAACATGCAATACTAACAATTTGTATTAGTAGATTCCCAGACAGGTCAAACATTTAAGTGCAAGAACATGTCTGTTTCACCTGTGTCTGGGTGTTTATTATATATTTAAGTATGTATATATGTGTATCCGTCATCAGGTTACCATAGCACAGGCTTTGCCTAGTTTGGGACTTGAAGACCTTTGTGAGGATATAAAAAAATTAAAAAAGAATAGTTTCTGAAATGCCACGATATTGGTTGTTTCACACGGGGCTAGCCTAAGAAGAGTGTAAAGCCATCATTCCATCACGCTGGCCAAACTATGGATTTACGATTTCACTTAACCTCTTACAAGCAGGTTTCCTCACAATGTTTTGCTTCACCGTTCAAACAAGCGGTAGGTAATTAATGCGCGGTAGCATTAATTATTTTATACGTAAAATAGCGAAATCTACTTGTTTTAATTACCCCATATCTGGAACGGGAAATTTATTGTTTATTGAGTTTTGATAAAGCTTAATTAACTACTGCGCTATTTTAAATAACTTAAATAACATATTGTTAATTAATAATGAATAATGATTTCCTTAACTTTCATCGCGCTGTTCGATTTTGATTGGATTTTATACTAATGACGTTGTATGTCTGATAGAGTTAGGCTAGGTATGTAGGTAAATAACAAAAAAAAAAAATTATATTTGAAAAAAAGCTTATGATTTTTGAAATTCAAACACAAAGTATTATTATAATATGTTCGAGTTTCATAAGATAGTCACCATGGTGACTTTTGAGTATCTTATTTATTAGTTTTCGTTTAATTACTATTGAACATTCAAAAGAGAAAGAATGTATGAACTTAATCTATACCGTAACCATGTTTAAAATATTACCGCTTAAACGGCTGAATGAATTTGTTTGGAACTAGACACGAATGTAACTTATACCTAACCTAACCTGCATTAACACTTAGGTCACGTTTGATCCTGGAAAATGAAGGGTTCCTATGGGATTATTTTTTTAATTATAAAGTCGCATCCCATACTTGTAAAGTGTCATCCCATCACTTAACATACAAGTTTACTTGTAACTAATAAGGGACTACTTTAAAGGGGTATTTAGGTACACCAAGAAAAAGTAAGTTTCATTTCATTTACTATTAAATTTAAAAAAGATTGACTGCTTCATACTAGAAGCTAGCGACAAATAATGTATAGAATAGATGTTTTTATTTCACTGAATTATAGAAAACAAAAATATAGTTATTAACAGTACTTTCGACGCTTCTTCATCTAGTAAAAGGCGTTGCTTCTTCCGGTTTGAGGTCGTCACTCAAAAACCTTTCTTCCACATCGGTAATTCTTCGAGCGATTCGATCCGTTTTGTATTCCTAGCTCATCCCTTTTCATAATTTTTACGATTTCCATGGCACCTATCGGTCTTGATGTACCAAAAGCCCCCTTAAAAGTCACTGATTAATTACAAGTAACCCTGTGTATCACTGTTAACTTAAATATAACACCACCAATCATTTCCAAATAGACAAGCGAGCAGTCAATTGTTCCATAACCATTCACAAGCACACCCAGCAATTTAATTTAATAAATTCACAGAGTAATATTATTGTCGAATCATTTAGTGAGCGCCTGTCCCCTAGTTTATTTATACATGGTGATGTTTAAGGAAAGACGTAGTTATTGATAGTAGTTATACCTACTTGTACGAAGCTTAAAGTCAATTGTGCAGTCTATTATATAAACTAGGTACACCCGCGGCGTTGTCTGTTTCATAAAATGGAATATAAAAAAGTTTCAAACTTTGACCTTCTTAGGATATTTTCAACAAAAATCTCTTAATGCATCCCTACACTCTATAATGAATATATCTTTCGAATACACTCGTACTAAGGATTTTTGAAATTCATTCCCTAAGGAGGTCCAAAAGGGAGTTCAAAGTTTGAAATTGCTTTATGCCTCAATATAATGTCACGTGCAACGTCGCGAATAACATATACTAGTATGTACATTAAGATGTATGCCTAAGAATTGATAAATTTGCAGTTTCGCTAGAACTTTCCCCGCTTTTTTTAGGATTTTCTAGGTTACTTCATAGGTATTGCGATATTTTTGACGAAAGACAGTTTCGGTTACAATGTTAGGAAAAACGTGATAATTGGAATGATAATAATAATAATGTATAAAATAATATCTGACCTAGTTTTCTCAGGAAATAATTTCAGTGACTTTTCAGCTCAATATATCTTTGAAATAGTGAAAAAGTGAGTAATTCAAATAAATTTCCTTAAAGCGATTACTTGCAGCTCAAACAGACAGAAAAACATCCTGTATAGTTTATTTAGTTAGATGAAAGGGCATCGAAGTGCGGGCCGCTGTTTGACGCTAGGGGAGTCAAAGTGGCCTTTAATAGCTGTTATACGCCTTGACGAGAGCTCTACACAGATTCAGTTAGTTTAGTTTACATTAGTTTAAAATTGTTAACCGAATTCAAAAAAAGGTGCCTCCTTTTAAGGCGGTTAAAAAATTATAGTACGAGTAATAAATGATGCATAGACCGAACTAACTAACATGTAGGCCCGTCGGCGTCGTGTAGAATTATACTCATACATGAAAGGTAAGAAAAAAGGGTATATTCCACTTCCTCTATGCTCAATTGTTTCCGCGATGCTCATTTGTTACTAGGCAATCTGGCTACGGATAACTCACGATCTAACCATGGACACCAAAATTTAATCAATCTGACCATGAACACAAAACAGTGACCGTGGTCAGATCAATCTAACTAAGACACCCAGATCGATAAGTCACATTTACCTAACGAAATAAAGAAATTTTAATGTAAGTCACCTTTTACTTGGTATTTTTATACATTTTGTATGTAGGTGATCAAATTACACAAAAATCGTTAGATAACGTCGCCCATATTCACCCAGGTGATTTAATTCCGAGGTGAACGAATTTCTGCCTTTTTGCCACAAATCACCCAGGTGCAAAAAGACTAAGGTGAATTTGAGGACATTTTAATTTCTAGTGTATTCACCTGGGTGAATTCATGTACACAAAGTGGAATATACCGAAAAAAACACAAGTAAAATTGGGCTCATTTTGACAGCGGTGAGCTGTCATAACGAAACCGAGTTTTGTAGCCCTTGAGGCTAGCTGGCTATCACCCTAAGAGTTTACAATTCGATCAGTCATGGTTGATTACTGTATATGTAAATGTACGTGTGACATATTTTAATAACTGTAGTTGTAGGCAGGGGTGCGGGTTCGATTCCCGCGGGTGGTTAATGCGATATTTTTCATATCTCTGCAAGAGTAGGGGAGATGGGGATGGTTTTATGCAGTTAGTACTTTATTGTTATTTATAAATTTCAATTATTATTTAAAACTTAAAAAATTAAGTGACAAATAACAAAAAAAAATAGATGTTGGATTACCTGTAGGTAGACTAAGGGCTCTTATTCTCTAAAGAACAAAGACATTTTTTGTTGAAAACTTGTGACGCGTTTAACGTTATCTTGACGCAATACGTTATTCTGATAATGCAAAACGAGCGCGATCTGTGCCACGCTAAGATATGAAATTTCACATCGGTTTAGTAAACACTGTTCCACGTGAATTCTAAACGCTTAAAATAACGCGGCCGTGTCACGTGTTCATAGTAAATAAGGGCCAAGATCTAGATGTATCCATTTTAGACGTAAGTTAACCTTATGATATTTGGACCATATTTTATTGTAATTTTTTTTTAAATACCAGATGTTATTTAAAAATATACAATTGGGACTATATCACTCGTGTCATCCGGTGGCGTTTAGATAAAAATGCTACTCCAGAGTTAACTATCCAGTGCTTGACCAGGTTAAGCGATATTTTACTCAATGATGCATTAAGTATATATGTTGCCGGTGAACCCGATTTTAGGATGAAATCATTTCTCTTAGGTTCAGTTCTTATGAAAGTGTTAATCGATTGTCATAAAAAAAGCCTTGATGGCGAAAGAGTCTCCGGATTGTCTTGATAAATGAAAAGGCTGTACTGATTTGTCCTATCGCGTGTACGAAGAACTCATTTGGCCTAGGAGAAACTAGTACATCCTAAAATGGGTTTTGGCTGGTAACAGATAGGGAGAGCTGATTTAGCCTAGGAGAAACTAGTACATCCTGAAGTGGGTTTTGGCTGGTTACAGATAGGGAGAACTGATTTAGCCTAGGAGAAACTAGAACATCCTAAAATCGGGTTTGACCGATAACATATACACCGATCAGGGACCTAAATGTGTTTTTTCCACCTAAAAATTATACTTGTTCTGTGTTTTTTGTACCCTAATTGTAATTTGCTTCATTTTTGTAAGACCCCATCCCTACCATAGAATAACCTCAGCTTAGAGCTCGGCTTAACTAAAAGCCAATAAATAAGGGTAGCCATTTGAATCCATTATAGCATTTGTCGCGACTCGGCTGTTGCTTCTCTTATTACAGTGTTTTTAATTTCCGGTTAGAGATGGATGAAATAAGGTTTAGGATATAGATGCCAGAATTATTAATATGCACAACAAATAATATTTTTATTTGATAAAATATTGGTAGAAAGAATTTAACCGACCGCAAAAGAGTTTCTAAGACTGTTTATGTTGTTTATATGTATATCTGACTGATTTGATTATGAGTAACACATTTTAATGTGTTACTCACTCATTTGAATTATTTTTTGTATCGCAAGTTTATTTCTTGAGCGGTAAAAGATTAAAGAGCGTAAATTATGTTTTGAAATAAAATGAATTAAATTATGTACCTACTGTGCACCTTATGAATTGAAATCGATTGCCATATCAAAAAATTGTAAGTATCCCTCCTTGAAGTAGACACAACGGTACGTCTGAAAGAAGACGCTTTGTGCGATTTGGTGAAATTACAAAAAGCGTACTTCAAAAGCAATGCGAAGAACGAATCAACTACTCAATCAAAAACAGAAATGATTCCAAAATGCGATGTAAACGACCATTTAAACGTTTCACAAGTGGTGTGAAATCATGAATGAAACTTCACAACCCCCTCGAGACAACCCCTTCTTCAATGAATATTACTTAGTCACTATTCTGTTTAAGCACCCGTCCAAGAATCATTTACTTATTTGAAGATCATAAAATTTAAAATCATTTTAAAGCACATCACAGACTTACCGACGCCACCCGAAATGGGTTGTTCTATTGACGTCTCATCGTAATCGAAAAAAATATCTCAACATATCCTCAATCAGTATTCTTAACTCATCCGCAAGAAATCGAAGCAATTGCAACCTTAATTCTATCGTAAAAAGAATTTGTTACATTTCAGCTTTTCAACTCTTTCATTGAACGGGAAAAGAATTAATCATTAATTGTATCATTCTCGAATACTATTTACTCGTAGCTTCATTTTCCTCTCTTTAGGTCTCATTCGAATGATAAATGATTCGAGTGATAGATGATTTGGAAGCGATGAAATGCTGCCGAGCACACATGTTAGAATGTTAGATCTTTAGAATTTTAAGGAGTCATTCATAATACGTTATTAATGATGTCGATTTTGGCGATAATAGATTTCTTAGACTATTAGTTTGAAGTTTATCTTCGCGACTGTTCCGGATCGAAGATGTTGGAGATTAAAGTTTGGGTGCTTATAGACAAAAGCTTCTTGTTATGAATCTGTTGGAATTTTGGGTGTTGAGTTAGCGCAAAAAACACCACATGTTTGTAACTCGTGTAATTGGTTATCTGTATTTTTTTACTGACACTGTAATTGAGTTTTTTTTTTCCAAATATATCTCTTTGATGTGTAAATATCCTTATGTTCCATTATTCATTGCTTAAATATTCACTTGATTAAGCCTAAAAAAGGGGCAGCCCACTTTCTATGACTACTTGCTCCACTACCACAAGTGCAAGTGACTCGACCAAAATTGGATTTTGGGCGTTTTCTGTATCTATTTATTTGTCGGTTGATTAGTCTCTAGTAAGCCAGGCTTAAAAAATCGATGAAGTTTTAGCGTAAAGACCAAAAGTTTTAGTGCGCCATAATTATGCAAAAATCTATGATATAGGTTATTTTTATAAATTACTGAAGCGCATGTGTTAAGTAGTTGTCCACGGATTTGTGAACCGCACTTTCAGATAAAAAAAAAAAACTTTTATTCCATACAACTGCTTCAGCCGAGAATCGAACCAGATATTACCTGCCCGCAAAGCAAGTAAACCAACCATAGGCATCTTTGTTCAACAAACATGATTTCATATAAAACAAACAATTTGAACTGATTGTCTTGACTGAGACACTAAATTATTATTTCAAACTGATAATAAAATTAATGGACTTACCATTCTCCAATACAAATCGTATCGTAACGAGCGGTCGTTAGAAACCATTGGCCGAGCTTGTATAGCCTGAAATCCTATGAATAATGACTAAGAAGTGGCTTAACCAGTTGATACAGTGATTGGTCGCCTTGTTATGCTCAAATAGATGTCATAAATAGGTATTGGCTGAATATTATTACATATTACGATAAGATGGTATATACAAAATATTTAGTGTTCCGCTTCGTCTTGATGTCAGCGTGAGAAATCGAAGAAAATTTTTGTTTTTATGGTGTGGTTCCTCCTCACCACCGCCACACCTCACCTTATTATTTCTCTTTCTCTCAGTATCCGACTTTCTTTTTTAGACAACTCTTTGCTTTTATGGTTAAAGCGCTACTCTTTCTGAGTAAAGAAAAGTAAGCTGTAATATAGCTGTGTTATTTTTGATATATTTCACTTTGTATATCTGGGTGAAATCACCTGGGTGAAGAACGTGGAAACTAAAAGTGACCCCATTTCAGTTTAGAATTACCACCTGACTGATGTCTCCCATTCACGAAACGTAATTTTACTAGACACGCTGCCCTCTGGTGGTGGGTTGGAGCATTTGGATGATCTGTAGATCTTAAATGTTCTATAGGTAATCTTTCTGCCATATTTAATATAATAATCTTTATTTACTGCTCATACTTGTATCTAATTATGCTCCATAAATGCCACAGCCTACAACAAATCCACACGGGCGGTGCCATAAATCCTATAATAGCTACCAAATAAAAACCACCGTGAATGAGTAGTAAATTTAACTGTTAAAAAGAAATAAATCCTAACATATATTCCATTAAAAATTACTTAATATATTAATAGTATTGAACGAGAAGGTAACACATGTAATCGTTAATATGAAAACTAGTAAAAAACTTGCATCATTCTCGACAAAAGTATTTTTTTTACTAACTCTGGTTTTATGAGTTATTTATCCTTCTATTTAAGAGTAAGTTTTACGCATTGTTATTGGTAAGGGGTGGACTGATCCGAAAGGGAGTTGCTATACTCATCATTACGAACAATTTTCATTACGAGACCCACCCAGAATTGCCGAGAATAAAATTAGCTTTTCCATAGAAAAAGTTGATCAATCATCGACAGAATGTGTGGAGCAGCAGATATTTTTCTCGAATTCAGAGTTGGACCCATAGTGAAAGTGATGCATTAGGAAGCTTATAGTGTACTCGTACTTAGTACACTCCTAGCCAATAGCACTTATGTGTAAATTTCCTAATACTTATAATAAGGCTATGAACAATAATTATACTTTAATATATGTGTAAAACCAACTTAAAATTCGGCTGACAATTTTGTCAGTTTATTTTTATTGAAATAACCTAACTGCTGAATTGATTTACTTATTTATAATTTATATGGGATTGAATAGTCATATTTTACTTGCCATAAAAAAGTCTCTGTCGATGAGTATTATGAAACATACTTAATACAGGATTATTGCTTAGGGGTGTGCTGAAAGGGGGTTACTCTAGTCATTCTAAGGAACCACTATCATTATAGAAGCAATTTTGAACTCGACAAAAAAACAGCTGTTCCATACATAAAGTTGATTGGTCGTAGACAAAAAGTATGAAACAGATGATATTTTATATTTTTTTTGTCGAATATAAAATTGGTGATTTAGGATGAGTATAGGGCACCCTTTCAGCTTAGTACACCCCTAGCCGGCAACCCTGTATATAAGAAAAATATCGCGACTCTATTTGGAAAACTAACGAGTGTTTGATTCATTGTGTTTAAGATGACGTCATACCTGATTGTTGGACCTTTCCAACAATCAGGTACGACGTCTTCTTAAACACAATATTGCGACACATCAAGTAACTTTTATTTTTTTAAGGTCAGTTAATAATAGTAAATGATTTTACTTCTAGAAATATAAGAATTAAATCCAGATGGACCAAGTGTTATCTACGCACAAGTAACTATGTAACACGAGTGCAACAATAATAAATAATAAATTACGGAATGATTCGGTAGTGGTTCGAATAAATCCTTAATAAGGTGTCGTTAAACTTTATTATTTAGTGAGTGACTCCACTTAAGAGTTATTGTCCGTTTTTTGTAACACTAAACATCTGTTGGGATCGAATGTAGTATACGCAAAGTTTAAAGATGCAGCGCAAACGAAATATATGACTCTGTGTTGTTTTCACATCTACTTCAATATTGTGTGTGTGTTTTTACTAATATAAAAAAGTTTTTTTTTATACTACATCAAATATGTTTTAATGGTAAAACCTAGATCTTTAGTTACGTTATTTCAAAGCAATAAGGCGGTATAAATATTGAAGAAAACAACTCACTGGTTCTAACTCATATTTATCTATACTAGTGGCTCACCCTATGAGCTGTAATATGCTAAAAGATTTTTTTTACGATTTAAATCCTCTTAATCCCGACATTTTCAAAAGTTACATCATTAATTGACAAATAATCCATTATATTTAACGAATCTGCTCACGAAATTTCACGAGAATATGAAAAGCTCTCCGTTGAGAGGAACAGTCGCAAAATCAACTACCAGAAAAACGGCAACATCTTTGGCTAAGCTAAAACGGAAACCTTCGTAAACACTTGGTGAATTATAAATTTATAGAAACAGAATTTTTTTAAGTAATTTCCATAATATGGCAGCACGAAGGTACAATCTGAAGCTAAAGTGTTACGAAGTACTTCAACAAACTATGTTCTCGGCTTAGGTAGTAGTGTTAATTGCGGCATCGGGAGTATGTGAATATACTGCATGCAGCGACAATATTTTATAGTTTATAGCGCATCATCCATTGTGCTACCGTTGAGCATTAGCCAGATATTATATGATAGTTATTGTCGTGACACTGGTTCACAAACTTTATGTTAAGTCACATTAGAGGAGAGTTTTATGGTCTTTGTAACCATTTCCTTTTAGGCTTCTCTAAAGTCATACATATTACCATGGAATACAGGGTTATCGGTTAGGAGTGTACTAATCCGAAAGGAAATCACTATAATTCGAGTATATTAGTATAAGATATCTTCTGGTATCAAAACCCTACAAATAGAATATGAAGTCACCCGACTTGCTTACTCTATCTGCGTAACATATGCCGTCCATCCCCACTGATGATTAATGCAAGCAAAACATCCAATAACAAGATGTTATGATGAGTGTTGACACTAGAGCCATATTGAACTAGAGTAGAGGAGGATAGAGTGCAATGAAACAGTTGGAGGAGGCCTATACCAAAAGGCACACTGAGTTGATAGACATTAGTAGGTAATATGTGTTGTGAAAGTGATATCAATTTAAATTTAAAATGTAATCCATTTCAGAATACATGGCTATTGTAATTGTATACGCTTGTGCCTTTGTAGTTGGGTAGGTCTGTTATGTTTGACGCGACATGCGATAACACATTAGCGCCATCTCATCTTCCTTTGACGCAGAGTAGGGCTATATTCAGCGGAACAGCACAAGCGGCGAAAATATACTAGTCTTGGTTACATATTGGAGCGATTTGGAGTCGAGACAATAGGGCCGTGGGGACACCTTATTTTTCAAAACTTACCTATAGTTTTTATTTGGCTGAACGTATAAGCATTGCCATTCAGCGTGGTAATGCGACTAGCATGCAGGGCCCGCTGCCCTCTGGCTTTGGGTTGGAGCATTTGAATTATCCGTAGATCTTAAATAGTCAATAGCTAATCTACGACAAAAAAACATATAGCAATATGTTTTTTTTTGTCGTAGTTATTTCGATTTTGATAATAATTGTAGATTAGTAGCCAAGGGCTGTAAGGCATCAATTGTAGCCCGAGATATTTACTTAGCTGCGCTCGTTGCGCGCCCTCGCTGCGCTCGTGCGCCTATAGTTCGAGGGTCCAATTGATGCTTACACCCGAGCTAACTACTCTGCTTTACATCTCGATTGTGAGGTAAGTAGAAAAAAACCGCCATTACAATATTAAAACATTTAATTGCTGCTTCAGCTTCCATTTTCATTGAATCGGGAGTGCAGCTTATATCTTCATCACTTGCAGAACTCATGTTTTTTTCCAAATTAGCACGTAATTATAAAAAATCTCAAAAACAAACAATATTCAAAGTAAAATTTTTCTATTCCCGGCCTTTTTTCATCTTTTTTTTATAAGTAGTAGTAGTTAGCTCGGGTGTAAGCATCAATTGCAGCCCTTGGCTACTAATCTACTATTGCTCACCTTTAAAAATAATAATTACCTTCGTAAGACGTTTAATGCTCTCATATAGAAGACATTACGATAAAGATAATTTATCAAATTACATTAAGTTTTATTTTTCGTGTCTGCAATAAATAGTTCATCTATAACACCTAAGTACCTACTCGTAGTAAAACAAGGTAAAAAATAAAATGTACACAAATTTATAATTTTATGTGATAAGCACTCGTAGATATATAACGATTTCAATTTCTACGCCATACAGGCAGCTAGTTGCATAATTATCCAGCTAATAAATCTCAAATGACAGCGGTATTAGCAAAAACTGCGGAATTCTGAATCGTTGCTTGCGCTAATCACTGAAATGTGTTCGGCAGCAAATTATGCGTCGACTTTGACACTTCGTTGTTCGCAACGTCTCGTGTACAAAAAATATAGACATACACACGCAAGTATAATATATAGCTACGTAATTTGTTTGTGTGTCATTTTGTCTATGAAGACGAGTTTGCACGCGTAACTGCCACGAACAACCTATAGGAGTATAGGCTATCTGCAGGCAAATACCTCCAACCAATGACCATGTTAAGTTTTGTTTTTCAACTTAATTTTTGTAATTTTTTCACATTTTAATTTTATTTTATAATAATGCTAACAGTTTGTTCATTCTTAAAGTAATTTTGTGTATTTTTTAATCTTTTTATGTATTTGAATGTGAAATTGTATTTGAATATGGGTATCAGTTACCTGAAATAAACAAATTTTAATTTAATTTTTAAATAACGCCACTATTAAATAAAAATGATGCCTACGGCAAAAAAATGAGGCTGTTAAAGGTCACAAAGAGTTAAAAGTACATATTTATATACAAGTAGGTACATATACAAACATACACTCGAATAAAATTACTCTCCTTTTGGGCAGTTGGATTAAAATATGTCAATGACACATACTTTCCTAGAATGGCCTATAAAGACAAATATAATATCTACCTGTCGAATTTAAGATATAGACAACAGTAAAATTATGACCTAAACATTAAAAAAAACTGTCACAGTAAGTAGTTAATTAATACCAGAAACCAAATTCATCATAAATACCGCAAAACTACTTTTTCCGAAGCAGACGTCAAAAAAATTGGCGCCATGGGTCACAGGTCGCTTGGCGCCCTGACGCCTACCGTTTTCAAAGCGAATTCAAATGGCGCCGACAAGAAATGACCCATGCAAGGGGCAGAGGTTATACTATCCGCTAACAGTGATTTGTTTTTAAGGTACGAGAAGCTTTGGAGTGTCTTTTTTGTCGTTTAGAGGATATGGGTAAGAATTAAGGTTAAGTGAAAAAATATTCTGTACTAAATACCTACTTGAACATTGTTCATTGATAATATTATTATGTACGATACAGATGATTTTATTGTCCGTATTTTCGTGATCGTCCAATATTGAAAGTTGTATGTCTTGATTTTGTTTAAATTCATTTCAAATAATATGCAACGTCTTTCACCTAAACCATATTTAAAAGGGACCGTAACTACTTAATGTGTTTCCACACAAGCTTTTCAATATCTTCGCTGGTCACTTTGGTAGCTGTACTATCATAGCCGTTCCTATTTATTTTTTATTTTTATTTTATATTTCATTTGTATAGAAGGAAGAATTAATCAACAAATTAAACAATTCTCGATAACAATAAATGACACACTAGTAGGTAAGGGTGTCATTAATTAAATTGTCTAATAATTTTCCAAATATCAGAATACATTTTTATATGTATACCTACCTTTATTTCTTAATTCAAGAGCGGGATCAGCCTGCTAATGAAAATTAATAAAAATATTTAATGGGTTAATATATCCCGAATGAAGCGGAGCGGAATCAGTTGACATACGAATTAAATATTTTTGTCACGAAAAGAAAACAGCCCGCCGTAACCCTTAGCGACTGCTAGCCCAGGGTCTTCCGTATGAAACAGTGTAGGCCAAGTCCAACGTGACTAAATTGCGAGTTGAAGACTTCAGTTGTTTTCGAAAGCTATTAAAATTGTCTTTAAGCAGATTTACTCACTATGTTTGCCATCACCGTTTAAATAAGATGTTTACAATTTTTACCCACCATTCACCAAAGGGGGTCACCTCTTAGGGGTTGAACTGAGAGATAAATTGACAAGTCGATTTGTTTCTCAGTTGCTGGGAAGAAAAAGGACAAACAAGCCAATAAACTAACAAACAAACAATCGCATTTACTTATAAGTAACACGTTTGGAAATTGGGAATGCTATTAGAAATAAAGAAAGAACACATTTATTTTGTACACACTGGACACTACTAAACCACTGATTACTTAAGAGTAGACAAACACTTAAAATAATAAAGTAGGTCGAGTTACAGTGAGTGTCCAGTGCGACAAAAAAGGTCAGCGCTCAGTATGATGCTGAGGATTGCTCTTCAGCGCTGATTTTCAGCGTGACCCTTTAGAGACGCGCGGGGTCATAAATAAAAATATATACATAAATAAACACCAGAAATACTTTAAAATGAGCGTATTAAAAACCTGTATAATTAGTACAATGTCAATAATATGAAATATTAAACAAATAGAGAGTAAATAGAGAAGAAAAGACTAGCAACTAAATAAATTATTATAAATAGATAGGTACCAAATAAAATTTAAGCTGATGAATATAATTTTTAATAATTAATAGAATTATATATATTTTTTACTAACATTAGATTCATATTAGTTATTACTATTAGTTTCCCTTAGGTGCTTATGGTCAATGTGTTCATGTATCCACAAAACCTATAGGTAACATATCTATTCCATACAATCGTAACGCGTAAATTCCAATGGTTACAAGTGTACCATTCACTAAAGATTTGCGATTGTTTTAATTTATTAAAATGAGGTAAATCATTGTTCAAAAATATCTAAGCTAATTACTGTTAAAATTTTGTTTTTGCAGTTGATTTGCGCCATGCGTGACTGGTAGTTACGTGTGTAGGTAAAATGTTTATTTTTCATGTTATAAAACGTATGAGAATGATTGTCATATTGACTGAATTTTACGAATTTGGCATATTTGGTACATTTTACGAGTTTGGTATATTTGGTACATACAATAATTGGGTAAAAATAAAAGGACTACATTTTTCTCCCTGTTTTTTGACGTTACTGTGATACTCATATATATATATAAGAGTAAGTTCTGACTGACTTACAAATGACCTACTGGCAGGTCAAAATCAATGCAGAGCTTCTTTATACGCTGAACCTAGAAACATGAAATTTGGATGATATTTATGAAAGAGTGTGCACTAAGAAAGAATTCTTGAAAATTCAAACCCTAACCCAAGTCAAAAGTTCATACTTTAAACCCCCATGTCAAATTGGGGTTTAAAGTTTGAAACTTATCTATTTTCTATTTTGTGTAGCGTGCAACAGCTACTATAGACTACTCTTAATAAGGTAATCATTAAATGCAATTCCTAGTCACTTTTTCATGAAATTCCCCAATCGATTGATTAACAATCAGATCACTTACTCAATAACATCTAATAATGGATCTCCTATACCTATACCAAAATTATTATTTACTGAACTATAAAAATAATGTGGTGGTATGGTGTTGAAAAAGGCAGGCGTTTTCCCCCACGTCAGTCAGTAAATTAACAAACAAGTGACGAAATACGAGTTATTGATAAAACTACACTGCTGAAGAATATATAATAATTGAAAAGGACGTGCCTACTTACCTACGTCATGTGATTAAAGGCTGAGCTAAAAAGTAATTATTTATTTCTGCATTTTGAAGCATTTTCAAACAGTTAAGTAATCAATTTAAAGAACATTTACAGTACTACAACAGGTACAATAACCTATTGGCGGATATGCCAGTATTTTTTAACTCTTTTTCTTCCATAACGGTAAAAAATTATCAATTTCGCTGTCCGTTTAAATCATAGCCGTAAAAAGCACTTACTATAATACTAAAATAACTATTATCGTCTAAAAAGCTGTCCAACAATCATGGCAACATCCATAATTCAAATTTGGAAGCCGTTCTGCAAATTCAGTAACGAACCGTATCCGCTCGAGAGTGTGTGCGTTCGTAATCAGTATTGCCATGTTAATAAAAAATAAAAGCTTCCATATTGTTGCCACCGTCGGGTTTCGGGTGGTAAAAAGGTACCGACGATGTAGTTTGCAGTTCAAAAAGGTTAAGTATCGCGCCGACTTACATAAATTAAAATTTATCAGAGTATTTGTGACCATTGGGCTTTTATATTAGTTAGTAACTTAGCACCCAGAGAGTTTAATGTATTGCTTTTTGATCATTATTTTGAAATACGGGCCAGCCGACAATAAATATAATTTTATTTTGAAATCATGCGATTTAATAAGGAGTAAGTAGTTATTTGTGTCGGTTTTTTTACATAAAAAATTGGTCATGTAAATAGTGACTTTAACTCGCTCACTCCCTTTTACACTATATTAGCTCAGTTGTAGCTGATAGATTTTGTAATTATGAGGTAAAATTGTCCCACTGCTGCGAATGGGTCCTGCTTCCTGTAGTTCTATTTAGCTACTATCTGACCAAAGATAGTCTGTTTCCTGCTGTCTGTTTTTATTGATTTTTTGTTTTTTCTTTCTCTTCTGCTGTTAATCGTTTAATTTTAGTCTTACAACTTTTTATACTCTTTATTGTATACTCCATCCTGTACTATATTTATTTTGCAAATTATCTCCAACCTAAGGTTGTCTGGAAAAGATCGCTTTTAGCGATAAGGCCGCCATTTGTGACACTAGATGTAAGGTTTTTCCTGTATATTTGATGTTTGTGTGTCTGCAATAAAGAGTTTATTCATTCATTCATTCATTCCTTTCGGGAAGCACAATCAAATTGTTGTAAACTCAAAAAATATTTGTCATAGCGTTTGAACCATTATTTTTTAGCTGTGAAAGCCTCCACTATTTTCTTTTACAGCTCTTTATTTCTTAGCGACTATGGTTCATTATGATATTATCTTCTAATTGTAGCATTTTTATCATGGATCGAGTTTTTTTATATCCGACTAGAAAACGTCTGACCACACTAACACCTGATGGTAAGTAAAGATGCGGAAGATGTAGCACGTTTACTTAGTAAAACCTCATTCACATAGCGCAGGTTATTCCAATGTTTTGCTGTTCTAATTTAAAAGGTAGAAGCAAAATGTTGAGTTCCTACATCGTTCTCCTACGTAGGTTCGTTCATATAAGTACCGCTAAAACAAAGTAGGTAATCATTCAAACATGTATTCCAGATAATAACTTCAACAATAAGGACTGCTATGGTACTTGCTATGGATACTATCTGTCTGTATTGCACTTGTGTATTGGCCGCAAAAGAAATCATCCTGAAAGAACCATTTGCAATTTGCAGTAATTTGAGTTCACAATATAGCTCATAAATCATCTTCATTACTCCAACACGACTGATTGTGAGCCAAATGAGATAGGTAATGGTCACCATTGAAAGTTTCATAATAGGTACCCGAGTTATCGATGTAAAATTTATGAAGATTAACCTTGACAATCGTGGCTATTTCACTCTTGACTCCGAAATCAATGGACTGGAGGCTCTCCCCGAAGATTTATTATTCCCTATTGGGAGGTAATCCCAACTAATTCACCGAGGAAAAAGGAGGATTTTATAGCCATCCTGGACAATCGAGCTTTTGTCGTTTGCCTCAATATATTTTAAATGAGTCCGAAGCGGCCGCTCGCGCTGCGTTCCCCATTGTGACTGACGATGGAGTCCCTTTTACGAAATCGAAAGGATATTTATTTTGAATTAAGAATAATTTCTTTTTTAGCTGCCGTCTGACGTGTGCCGGGCATTAGTGGCCTTTGTTGACGCTGTATTAATGAAGGTTGGTATCGGGCGGCGGCTTTGAGTGAGGACTACCGCAGCTTGTATGGGTTCTACACGATCAACTCGTAATAGCTTTAGGAATGATGTTACTCTCTGATATTAGTCAGAAATACTTTTAACATTTACTGAAATTAATTGCAGCAGATGTTATAAGTATTAAAGGTCTAAATAGGTACTAAATGTACTTAAGTACAGCTAAATAAACAAAAGTTTTGCCAACTTAAACCAAATGAAGGAGATGTGACCTTGAAGACGTAAATCAAACTTCATCCTTACAATCAACCACGACAAGAATTAGCTCGAAAACCAGGTTGACACATTAATTAAAAACAAGTTTTGTTATAGATGCTCGAGGATGTGGGGTTTTTTCACTACGAATATTAGAACTATAACTATCCACTTCGCCTCAGAGCGACGCTGACACTGATTATACCCGTGAAAATTCAACTATTCCACAGGAAAAATGCAATTTTCCGGGATAAAAAATAACCCATTCAGAACATAAGCCATCCTGAAGTAAAACTTCATCAATACCCGTTCAGCCGATTGAGCGTGAAGGAGTAACAAAAAACACTTAACCTCTCTCCTTGAAAATATTAGTTTGAAGTGTCATTTTTTACGTATATTAGATGTGTATTAGTTACACACATCATACATCTTAAATACACTAAACTAATTATATTGGTTTAAATTTACCAAAATAAATCAGTTGAATAGTTGTTAATACGAGCACGTCAGCAGACCACCATCCGTCCCATTAGTGACAGCATTACCATCAGGTAGTGGACACAACTAATGCGGCTATCGCTCGCCCGCGCCCGACCGCGGCCGGACGATTGCAGTATACAACACTCTTAATTGGGCATCAATATGCACCTTAATAACGAACGTACGGCTGGAAGTAAGCGAAGAGAAACTGTCTTTTTAGTAAATTTTTTGAGCCGTGTCACAAGGATAAATTATAGTATATCGCTTGAGATTCATGCATCAATAAAAAAAATTACTTATTTATTTAGTGCATATGTTCTGAAATAAAACGTTAGAGTGCCAAAAGTAATTTGAGTAACATGTAATGATGTATGCAATGATTCAGTGATGGTGGGATGCAATGATCAACTCGTATATATTTCCACCTGTTCTTACAAATAAATATCATTTCATTTAATTTACGTAGATACGCATCTCAACAACGAGTTAATGGAGCATAGAGTAGTATGCTACAAGTTGAGACATTTAATACTATTGTGACAAATGTATATTAAGCAAAATATACATGTGTAATTAATATGTGTAGTTTCGACATCAAAACGATGTTAATACATCGCAAAACATACATACACAATAATTAACACAAAACGTAATCTTACAATATAAACGCCGCTCATAGATAAACATACAATACAAGAAATTGCAATTTGAGTCAGACAGAAATCGCCTTGTATTTAACGTGTCTAAAACACACATTCCAGCATTTTGCTGAGTTGTGGTCGGGTTATGATAAATATTGCATTTCTTTTTTATAAAGTTTGGTTGTAAATAATATGTGTTATGTTGTTATTATCACAAGTAAATTCATTCATTGTTAAAGCACGTGACGTTTTTTACGATAAAACGATTCAATCGGCGCTCAGAATTGAGACACGCATTAAAAATTCAGTTTATTTCTAGCCACAATAACACTTACGGCCTACCGTACCGAGTGGTCGGTTAATTAAGATGTAGGCAGAACGCGGGGCACGTCTGCTAACGAGGCGCTAAGCACATCCGCCGCACTCCACAACCCCGCGCCCGCGCCGGACAATCTGAAACCGCCCTTACAATAGGACCGTCTCAAAAATCAAAGTAGGAATTTCGTAATACGTATCGATAAGTATTGAACGGTTAAATGTATCAATATAGATTGCTCTCACGTCCGCCATGGTCACTGTCTAAGTTACCGATTTCTCATCGACTTTTTCCTATAAAATTTCGTTCACTCGCGACTTAAAAACACCAATAAAAGTAACGCAAAAATAATCGGAACAATTTTGTTAAAGTTGGTTATCACTTTACTAAATTAATTTTATGCAATAAAAGCAAATCCAGATGCAAGAGCTAGATGATCAAAGTAATTTATCCGTAGGTAGGTACCAACTCAATGTACAGCTTGAAGTGAATGCTAATGAACATTGGGAAAAGATAGCTTTATTTATAAGGCGTTGAATCACTTACTAATTATTCATTATACTGGAAGCGATGACTTTGGAGTTGTCATTGTTTAGATAACTTTTTAACAGACTTAAAAAAAGAGTAGGTATGTTTTCAAAAAAGGTGTTCTAACGTGCGATTAATTGAAATCTTAATGTTAAACTAGTGTGACTGTTTCTTTTTTTTTAATTAAAAGAAGGTTTATTTCTTGCAAAAAGCGGTAGGTTTACCGTGGCGCTTCCGGCCGATTATATGGTAGATGCTGTATTATATATTATATATTAGAATTGCATTTTTTGTAATATAAACGCAATTGGTTAAGAGGTTGTCGTGGTATACGGATGCAAAAAGTTTGTGTTTCCTTCGTAAAATTACTAGCAATACAATTTATACATTTTCGATCTTGTTTCCCTCCCGGTAAACTCAAAATTACGCTCGCGGCAGAAAATCAGAAACATTCATTAATCATTGACCCTAACAAAATCCGCTTAACAAAAGAGTTAACTTGAAATCGCTTTAAGTAAGTCAAGTAAGTTTTAAGTACGTAAGTAAAAGGAGCCCTCAGTTAAGTTACGCTAATTGTGCGATCGTGACAATGTAAAACAAAGATCACCATGACATGATGGTGGGTCGTGGGTCGTCTGTTAGACTGGTTTTAGCATGTCACAAAGTTTTTTTTATGACCTGACAAAAAGAACAAACGTGCAAAATGTTTCTACCTGACTATTTTAAAAGATTTTTACTCGACTGCGAAAGAAGGAGTGTTATGTTTATGTTTGTGTTCAAGTGTAGCAATAAAATGTAAAGAGCCTAAACGGCTTAAGTGGTTCCAGCGTCTCCAAGAACCCAGTAACGCACAACAGCGCGCAGTAGAATAAATATCCTGCCTAGCTTCCACGCTTGGCTAAAGAGGAAAGATAAGGTTACTTTTCGCCTGACCCAGGTCCTTAAAGGGCACCACTGCAATGAATACGTGGACTCAGCGCAGCACACCCTTGCGAAGTGTAGATCATGGGAATCGGAGCGTCAGGAGCTGATAGACGTAGTGGGACCAGATCTCTCATTGCCACAGCTGATCTTGGCCATGGTTGCAGATAGGACTGAATGGAACGCAGTTACTCACTTTTGTGAAATTGTTATTTAGCAGAATGAGATTGCGGAAAGAGGGCGAGAGAGAGCTGATCCAGCTCACAGACTAATTTTAAAAATAAATTCGTTCGTCATCCTTTATTCATCAGTCTTGTAAGAAGTACCACAAGTATAACCGCAAAGAGCAGTTGTTTAACAAATTAATTTCCTCAAATACCTTTCGCACTTGTGTGTTCTGAGAACTTTACACACGCTATTTTTACAAAACCACGATAATTACGTACAATTAACAACACCAAAACGTTGTAATTGTAAATAATAATCATTTCAAAATTATTTTGGACTCTATACCAAGAGTCATAGTGTTCAAATTACAGTTGTTTGAAAAGATTGATTGCAAATCTTTGATGATCGAATCAAATACACAACTGTTGTGCGTATTTAGCAACTGTTTGAAGTTAAATGTTACTAATGAGTATTACAAATAGCGTGTTTTGTCTTAGAAGAAGTATATTAATGGTAGGTATATTTATTAATAACTAGCTGACCCGGCGAGATTCGTACCGCCTAAGAGTTATGCATGTTTCTCACTTTCTCTAAACTTTCAAAATCATTTCAAATCAAAGTCAGCGATATCGACTCAGCCGTTTTCGACTCATAGCCATCCTTTTCGCATCATCTTAAAAATTTAATCAGTCAATACCTACATTGTTTGCAATTCTTTACGAAATCAACATATTTTTATCTTAGGCTCTGTCTTCAAACTAGCTGCGCCTCGCGATTTTACCCGTGGTATTTATTTGAATATTCCATGGGAAAATATCAATGTTCCGGGATAAAAGTTTTCTATGTCTCAAATATTCCTATCTTCGTGCCATACATCTCTAATTGTTTAGCCGTTTGAGCGTGAATTAGTAACAAATCTACCCACACGCATACAAACTTTCAACTTTATAACATTACTGTGATTGCTGAGAGCCCTTGTGCCTCTGCGTTCTTTAGAAGCCGCCCTGTATTATGATTTTGAAAGCCGCGGCTATGTACATAGATATTATTATGTTTCCGTCGTCAGACGTTAGCCATTTTACTCCAATCATCTGTAGTACCTCCTCATTAGGACTTTCCCAGGTTTGTTTGATATATTAAGAACAAAGAACATGAACCAGTTCTAATTTCACTAAATGATGTTAATGCGGTAAGCGAGAGACAACTTACATTGGACATCCTTCATGAAGTATCAAATTCAGCCTTATTTCAGGTAGCACTGGGCTTAAAATAGATTGTGGATGGTTTAAGGCATTAACAGGTGCTTCTTATAATGCGTTTATCGTAACTTAGAGCCTTTGTATGGGAATATTGTTTTTGTTTTGTATGGGAAAACGACCAGGTTTGGGAAGAGTAGGACACAGATGAAAATTTTCAAAGTTTTAATCTTTTGACAGTTTTACAGATGTACCCAATAATGTCACACTCACTCTTGTCTCTTTTTAGCAATTTTTCAGATATATATATTTTTTTCTATTTATGGTGTTCTAAGTGAAAGTCAGAGTCACCGTACTCATCCTACTGAAAAAAAATTACTTGGGTCCATATATTTATTTTGTCGACGACCGATAATCTTTTCCTATGAAAAGGCAATTTATTTTCCACGAATTTAGGTTTGTTTCTATAGTCATTGAAGCCTCTACAGTATATCCTTGTTCGAAAGCCATAGGTTTCCCATAGGAAAGATGAAAAGGATATTATAAATTTTACCACAATATGGCTATTGTAAAAGCAACCTTCCTATATGGAAAATTCTATTAGTCGGCGAACTCAAAACCAGAAAACGAAGCGAACGCAGTGCTTTAACTTAGTAAATACAAGCTTTTGAAAGAGACTTTTTAAATCGCAATCTACTAAAGGAAAACCTTGTGAATACCAGTTATTAAGAAAATATAAACAACGTTAAAAATATTGCGTTGATTCATCAACTATTCATTTTCTAGCAGCTGAAGAGTCTCTATTTAAATACATATAACACGGGTCAACATGAAATTTGACTTTGATTGCAAAGCATTAAATTTCGGTAGTTTAGGTCGTAATAAGACGGAAAAAAAATATATGGCATGAAAAACTTTGCTTTTGTGCTTAGAAGACTGATTGAACGAAATTTTTAAAAATCTCGGATTATAATTTTTGATTGAAAATAAAACTATTGAAATAAAAATGTTTATTATTTTTATTAAGTTTTACTATCAAATTAGCTTACAGAAAAGTGGAAAATAACTTAAAAGTGCACACTTTTACTTTTTCTTTTATGTTCATAGCTACTTTCTCTCAATAAACCCCAAATATAGTCGCCCATCATGTTTTCATTGTATTGGCCTTGATAGCGTTGTTCAAAATTCATGATGTCCTGATGGAAACGTTCTCCTTGCTCTTCGGAATAGGCTCCCATATTGTTTTTAAATTTATCCAAATGAGCATGCAGCATATGTACTTTTAATGACATCCTGCAGCCCATGGCCTTAAAATTTGTAAGCATATCCTCAACCAACTTTTCGTAGTTTTCAGCTTTATTATTTCCTAAAAATCCAGAAACTACTGCTTTAAAACTGTTCCAACTTGCTTTTTGAGTACGATTCAGCAACGTTGGAAATTTTTCATCGGCGAAAATCTGTCTTATTTGCGGACCAACAAAAACCCCAGCTTTAACCTTTGCTTCCGATAACTTCGGAAAAATTTTTTTTAAGTATCCAAAAGCTTCTGAAGTTTCATCCAGTTTTTTAACAAATTGTTTCATCAACCCTAACTTAATGTGCAAAGGCGGCATTAACACTTTTTCCGCTTCAACAATCGGCTCAAATTTGACGTTCTGTTTTCCGACACACAATTCTGTTCTTGCATCGTATTTGCACTTTCGTGACGACATTTTAAGTTATTCTGGGCTTGTAAATAACACCTGATGGTTGTTTATCACTCGGGTGCCATCTAGTGGCACAGTGTAAACGTTAATACCCCACTCTCACGGCGCGGTCTTTTTAAAAATATTAAAATCAATTAAAATTTATGAAAAAATTGAAAAATGAGTATTATTATTATAACTATCACAAAAGCAAACTTTATACCGAAAAAAGGTATTTTCTTTTCGTTTTTGTGCAAAACTAACTGGAAAATAATAGTATAAACTTTAGGACAAAGAACGAAATTTTTTTTGTAGAGTCGTGTAATTTATTAATAACTCCATAGTTACATCTATTTGCTATAAGCAAATAATATCAAATAATATATTATAATTTTATATATTTGCGCAAGCAACAATATCATTGAATAATTATTTACAATATAATTTATGTATTATAATGATCAATCAATCAATATCATAAAATAAATTGTCATGCAGCCAAGCTTTGTCTTAAAGCGCCCTGTGGAAGGTGCATCTCGTACTGACAAGGGTATGCGATTATAAATTGAAGGTCCCAATATAATGTTCTGTTATTGAATTATGATATGTTTTATTGTATTTTTTATTAGTTTGTAAGTTTTTCAGTTTTGTGTGTCTTTTATTATGTGTGAATTTTTTAAGACATTAATAATTTGTAAATGTATGGACTAAACTTGTCTGATATAAATATATTTGAATTGAATGGAATATAAATCGATCGTAACTTAACGAGGCTGTGAGATAGTGTTATCCACCCATCTTCTTTTTCAAACGTAAACAAAAATTTTCCTTACATATTAAATATAAGTGTGATTAGATGTCACGAGCTTAAGTTTAAAAATTTTGTACCAAAATTTTGTTCGCGCTATAAAAGTCAACACTATACAAACTACCCACAATCATCATTTTCCTGACTTTATCCCACTACGTGGGGTCGGCCCAGCATGTCTTCCTCTTCCATTCTATTCTATCAGTAGTCATCTCTTCGCTCACTCCCTTTTCACACAATTCATCCACATCTTCTTAGGTCGTCCCCTCCCGGCGCGGCACTACCATCTACAACGCAATATTTCACAAAAATATACCTTACATATTTCAAGCTTCTTTATTCTCTGTTTTCCACTGCACCGTGGGTACTTCCAGAACCAAGTAAGTAAATTACATTAGCAAATTGTGCTTCTAAATGCTGTGAGAACTGCCCATGGGAAGTGAAGACGGCTGCCGACCCATGCTTCCCTGGTTCTACACCTGACCTCATTTTATACGTACACACACTTTAATGTACAGGTAATTTTGAAATGACTTTTTATTTAGGAACGTAACTGGAATGGAAATTTATTATTTCTATAGTTTGTAGGTACGGTAAGGTAAATTTAGTAATTTTTTCACTAGTATTGGTAGCTTAATTTTATTCGTGTACTTATTTAGGAAACGGCTGCCGAGTCATGCTTCCCTGGTACTAAACCTTAATATGACTTCATTTTACAGTTTAATGTACCTACTTAATAAGTAATTCTGAATGGACATGTGTACTTTGTGAGAAACTTTAAGTTAAGGAAAACCTTTCTGCCAGAAAATAAAAGTTTTTTTTGCTTTTAACTCGTAACTTTAATATTGTTCAGTGATTAATAAAAAAAATAGATATATTTTGATTTCTTACAAAACTGAATGTAGTTTATTCTTTATTGTATATCCGTCCTATTTCATTTCATTCTCTCACAATTGTCTCCATCCTCAGGTTGCCTTGAAGAGATCGCTTTTTAGCGATAAGCCCGCCACATGTAACATATTTATATTATATTATATTTTGAAAGAATTTTCTCTTGTATTTTATTTTGTTTTTGTGTGTCTGCAATAAATAATTGATCTATATATCTGTCTATCTAGGCGTTCTTTAGCTTGGAATTCAATATATTTTATAATAATTAAACAATACTATACAGTGTTAACCAAATACACTTTGTAAGAATTGTTCTTCTGTGTTTTGTTGCGTGTCTGCAATAAAGAAATAATCTATCTATAAGTAAACACGCTATAAGTATAAACTCAAAACGTACGTACTCGACACCCAAACAAAGTTTGTGGGGATTGTTAATTTTACTCTGTTATCTAAACTATTCAGTTTACAAGGTAACGTTCCAATCAAGGTTTGTCTACACACACCACCTCGTGTACCCACAACGAGTCTCCAACTCTAATGAGATATAATAACTACCACCCAGACTGGGATGCTGCGAAGTGCTAGGCTAGAGTGGAGATGGCTGGACCTTTTGTTATATTAAACTTGTAAGCGGTTTCTTTTGTTGGCCTTTTAAGTATGGCTTGTGGTTATAAATAAATAAGTACCACACATACCTATCTTTCGTGCGTAAATCATATATGCCATTTTTTTTAAATTTCATCTCAATGGCTGGCAAACATCTTAAACTGAGAGCGACGTGGTGATGGAAAAGTTTGCGAAGGTACACATTTGATTGTCGAATCACCGGTCGCGTCTCTACATGTTCTCTACCCCACTCACAACGATCCATCAGAGATCTAAAAATCGCCACTGCAGTTGTTTGCCTGTGATTCTAAACTTTTGTAATGTCTTCGTATCGGGAGCCATCTCCATGCTAGCGAGTTGCGCCGGCGCGGGCGCTTAGTTGCGCGACAACTCCATTAGCCCGCGTCAACCGTCCGGTCACGACGCGACCGAGCGACGATCCGATCATCCTACCCACACTCTAACTATTAAAAGAGAACACCAAGACTGAATAACTGCGAACGTATTCCTCAAATTCTTCCATGAGTTTATTGATTATAACACTTATATAATCTACAATAATATTATAAAGAAGAAAGATTTGATTGTTTGTTTGAATTGAATAGGCTTCGAAACTACAGAACCGATTTGAAAATTCTTTGACTGTTGGGAAGCTATACCACCCCGGGTGACATTGGCTATATAATATTTAAAAAATAGAGATTCTTGCCAAAATTCCAATAAAATAAGCCAAAGTGTCAAAAAATATTTAATTTTGAATGTATTGTTTAACACTCGTGCGATGCCGGGGCAGGCCGATAGTTTCCTAATAATTTAATATGTCGGTAATAAGCATTTATTTAATGGTACTGAAGATACAAAGCTAGTATCAGTTGTGGCATTGATGGTATAACAATAAACCCAACATTACATGTACATTATATATTTAAGATTACAAAATATTAAGTCAAAACCATTAACCAGCGAGTAAATTAAAGAATAGAAAGCAAATGGGATACGAAGCAGGAGAAAAGAAATTTCAAAACCATAAAACCCTGCATAGATTTGCAATTACACGCATCTTAGTTTAATGAGAAAAGCATATTACAATAATAACATGGGACGTTTTCCTCAGCTATTAGTGATCATAAAATTTCACGCTCATCCTAGGGTCCATTAAACTTAACATGTGTTTAATATTAAGTATTATTATGGTAGAGAAAGTCAATTACTTAAAGAACGCAACATATGACTTACAACCCAATTTTATCAGGCGTCAAAAAAGCTAAAATTATTTTCTATACAATTACATACAGGCAATTTAAATAAAAAACTATTGTTAAAATATACTTTTTGTGACGAATTCTTTTTGTTACTGATTTTCTTAAAACATACGCACGCACGCTAGGTCCGATTCTCTGTATCACAGTATATAGTCTTCAATTTTGTAAATGCTCGCATGATCGCACAACTGCAACAGTGCTGGCTAGGCTGGTTCGTTCCTTAACTTCGACTATTGGTTAGTCTAGTATAATTAATAATATAAAATTTCTCCACACATAACTTTATTGTTACAATACATTTAGGGTTTACTTTCCCTAAATCTATTCTTAATTTAGACTGCTGTTGTTTACAGTTTCCCGATGGGGCACTTGAAGAATGAAGCCCACTCAAAGAAGCTGAATCGCGCGACAGACACTTGTGGCCCGAGGCCGACACTTACAGTCGGCGGCCGCTACTTATTTTAAGCTTTGCTATCATATTAAAATCATCATTATAGACTCCAATTTTCCTTCGAATGGATTGATTGCACTTCAAGCCTTAAATGGAACGCCTCAGAGCGATGTAACGTCGCATGAGTCATGTTTTTTCCTGCGTTCAGCCGGCTCCATCGAATTATAAGACGTTGTCACGTCAGATAACTAGGTAATCAAAACCGTGAAGGAAATCTAATCGATGAGACGACACCTTTTATGATACAGTAAAGCCCATAACTCCACTTAATTTGCTTTTAACCCTTTCTCTTACAATCAATTACTAAATTATCACCGAAATCGCGCAACACACTAATCATTATAAAGACTTCGTTAAAGCTCTAATAGACCATTCTTAAGACTTAGATAAAGGACTTATTAAACTGTACAATAGTACAGAATAAGTAAAATACAGAGATAAAAATAAATTAATATTTAATTTGGACCACAATGTCATTGGCCGTGATTTTAAAAAGATTTTTCAAAATTCTAATCCCAATGTTTATCAAAGACAAAATTTATCATCACGCAACCTTGTAAAAAGTGGTAAATAGGTATTGTGTAACTTGAATGAAATGATAGTTTTAAATTAATGATAGTACAAATTCTGGCAGATAAACTAATATACACCCGTGATATATATTTCTTATTTGTTTTTTTTTATGCGTGAAGATTAGTTCTCAAATGTGCCATTTTAAAATGGAAGCAAACTTGTGATAGCTTATGAAAGTTTTGATAAACGCTTTATTTGTAATATTATGTAAGAGCCAAGGGAACGTTTGTATATGCAACAACGTTCAAAGCTAAAATCATCTGCGTTGTCTAATAATTAATATTAGCATTTATACATACCACTTTTATAATGAACAGTTGTCCGTCTGCATATTTATATTCTGTGACAAAACTAACAGGTAAAATTACGTCGGGACACCTCGGGCACTTAAGCCCATTAAGGATTTCTGATGATCGTGCGCGTTCTAGGGTTAAGACCTGGGGTAATTCTGAAGCCAATTTTTAATTTAAAAATTGTTAAATAAACAACACAGCATGATCAAAGATTAGACCCGTTTTAAAAAACTGTTCCAAATTACATTATGGGACTTGTCATTAAAGTAATAAAAAAATTAAATACGTTATTATATGTAGGTACCTCAGTGTTCCAGCAACATTCATTGAATTATTGTTTAGCTTTATTAACAAAATAAACCTAATAAACTATCCACGCCAATATAAACACCAAAATGGTAGCTATTATAATTTCCATCTGCTGGTATGCCAACCGAAGCCATTTCAACACTGCGTAAATTGTAGTTGATTTTTTAAAACTACATGTTGGCTTTCTTTCATCAAATAGTTTCTTTTAGTATATAATCTATCACGTATAATTCTTTTTTGTTACTTTAATGCATATTTTATAGCGATTAGTAGCGATGATGGTCGAGTAGTTACTGAGGTCGATTGCCGTGCAAAAGGTATACGCTGTTTGATCCCACGAAACATGCAAAAAGAGCCTGAACTACCGACGAAGGAAAACATCGTGAAGAAACCCTATAGTTTCCTCATGGTGCAAGGGCGTTTCCTATCGCTCGCCTGGCTAACTACCACCCTCCAGTTGTAAAATCTATCGCCAAGCCAGTGTATTCTAGCTGGTCTGGATGCTCCATCTAGGGCTACAGTATTGCTGACTTCCCTGGTCGCGCAAACTTGTGTTCAAATGCGTAGCTGTGCTGGTTACTTCCCTATTTAAATTGTTGCAGAATGCCTAGTTATCCGCGCAGTATCAGCTTAGCTTGCGCCTTGCGCCTTTAATTTGTAATCACCATAGAATGCTAATTGCTTATTAAGCCATTACTAGCACAACAACTTCTTGAACCAATCAACTATTCTGCCACAATATATAGTTTTAGAAAAAAGTATTACATTCCTAATAGATATATTTTTGTGGAAATATTTTTTTACTAAAATACATACTACGGATTCTTAAATTCTTATTTTTCCATAAAATACTTATCTATTTAAATTACTTCAGTTGCAGAACTACCCGCAGTGCCCAGTTATCCGCGCGCTATCATCCCAGCGCGCGCCTTGCGCTTCTAATTTGTAATTACCATAGTCTGCTGGTATGCTGATAGCTTATTAAGCCATTACTGGCACCGCGATTTTGTTAACCAACTTATTTTATATTAATTTTCTGCTAGTTATAGCTTTTTTTTGCAGAATACGTGAGATTTGTGGTAAATGGTGTAATAAGAAATCATTTTATATTATATTGAGTAGTATTAATGTATATGTATTATATTCTCAAGTTGATTGTTTTATAATTATATTATATTATAGATATTTTAATTAAGTTTATGATTTTAATCAATGTATGTATGATTATGTGTATGAGTATATTTATTTCTTTATTGTATGTGTTTAAGATAAGTTTCTTTTAATGAAATACAAATTAAATACATGTCTATTACTATTTACAACCTCGTATTGAATATCGCGATATTTTCACATGCTTTTGGAAGACGATACTCATGGTTTCGTTGAAGAAACAAACTAACATACGAAGGCTTTATCCCGAGGATTCCGGATATCTCGTATCGATTATTAATGGCAAAACGATTGAAAGAAATTAATATAGTCCATAAAGGCAAAAACCATACTATGTACGTCTTTCAAGCAGTTTCACGTGCCCAAACTAGCCTACACAAGTAATTGGCAAAATCGTTCTCGCGATTGTTAATCCGATATTCGAACCCGCTACACTTGGCCCTTGGCGGGTTGGCTGTTTTGCATTTTGGCTTAATTAAATGTTTAAATATATTTGTTCCCCAACCTGTATCTATTTAACTAATACGACCCAGCACATAGTTTTCATACATACTTAATTTTCATGTTTTTTTTTCCTTTATTTCATACAGAAAAAATATTTTTCTCTCTTTTTATTAATTATGACTTTACACTATTTGTACCAACGTCAAGTGGTAAGTTATCAAGTAAGAGTCGAATATAAAGTAAAAAAAGAAGTATTTTCAATTTGTAGTCACATCACATGAAGCGGTGATTAATGGTGATTTTCCTGGAACACTAAATCCACATTATTCCAACTTTATATCAGTTGCCTACACTCCTACGCATAAACAAGACATTAATATTTAATAATTAATTATTATGACAGAAAATTCGAGTTTTGGATAAAATATAAGATTAAATTAAACCAAAAATAAAAATAGGTACGAGAACCAAAAATATTTATATCTATATATGTGAAAAATCACGGCGTAAATTGAGATAAAAGTACAGCTGCCTACCTATATTTGTATGGACACTAAGAATTGGTATACGCTTTTAAATGTCATTTAAATATTAAATTAAAATTTGGTGCCTACACCTAATCGGGAAAACCCATCCAGTAACCGCCATAGGAAAATATATTTAGTAAATATTTGATTTAAAATTAATTATTTCCAATAACCAAATCGGGAAAAAGTTGCCATTTTAAATGAGTTAGATAAAAATAACAGGAAAACAGGTGATTATGGTTTGAAAACAACGATTATTTGTAAACGTTATAATATAATATGTTACTGTTAGCTATAATTCGGTCTACAAGTCGCGAGTGAATCGGTTTCTTTAAGGCAACCGCGCTACAGCATAGGTCGTATCGTCGCTTTACATCGGGTGAGTTACGGTCGAACCCAAGCGAATTGCCTAATACCCATATAATATATATTTTCAGTTCCAAATCAGACCAATATGGCATAAACTTCCTTCTTTTTTGAAGTTATTCGAAAGCTAAAAAGGGAAATTGCCCAACCGCCGACCTCTTGCTCAAGGATTACCGGCCAAGCGTAAAGTCAAGAGCGCCGGCGCCGCAGTGGAATACTAAAAAACCGCGTGTGGTATTGGATTGATGTCAAATATTGGTATAGATACGGCAATTAGTTGTGGGGACCGCGGCGTGACCTGACGACGCCGCCCGGACTATGGTTGACCGAATGTGTCACCACTGACCATGTGAACTTGGTAAAAAGTGAAGTAAGAATGTACGTTTCTAAAAGTAACACATAATATACACAAAAACAATGGTATGTTTATTTTGTATGTACAATTGATAACTTTTTATATTTACCACAAAAGTAAAACATAAAAGATTAAATTCAACAGAGAACCGATACAGATGACGGTATAATTAAATTTGACAGCTGGTTGGTCAGAAGTCAGTTGTTGTCGAAGATAGCTAAGCACTCCACCACCTGCTCGCACGACTACTGATGTCAGCGACACTGTGGCCCTAGATGGAGCATGCCTAGCCTAGAATGGAACATTTGGTTTATCATATATAATAGGTTTTTGCAGAAGAATTCCTGCCGTATTAAGATATTTTTTTAAGTTATTGTGTAAGTCTGGTGGCGATTCTTCAGATATGTAGCGCAATATACATATTTGAACTCGACTATAAATAAAAAAGATCGTGTAAGATATATAAGAACATCAGTTAAATAAATAATTAAGTCCAATTCTCACAAAAAAAAACCTAAATGCAACAAAATATTAGGATTAGGCTTTAATATAGGTAATGATACTTTGGTGTGAAACTCTCATTTTGAAGGGGTGGTTGCTCATTACTTAGCTTTTATTGAATTACATGCATGTATATTCTATTCGTCTCGCAAATGAATTATAACCTCGTTTGATATGTCAGCAAGTCATCAAATTCTCTCAAGTCCAAACATCACCAAGTCCCTTAATGATGTGTTCTTGGTTAATGAACAGTTTGCGATCAATTAGGCAATTATCGAACGCGTCCGGTTCGAGGCCATTATTAGAATAAACCCTTTTAAAAGAGGCGCCAACAGCGGCTTCTGTGTGTTACGTCAACTAGGCTGTTTGGGGTCATTATGACGTAACTCTAGTGGAAAAGTGACTCCGTACACTGTTCTAAAATGTTTTTGTGTCGTTCGCCTAATGGCCACAAGTGGCTAGAGAGCTTGCGGTCCCAAGTACGATTCCTGGCGAATCATGTGGTGGTTGGTGGTCGATATAATATTATTTCTGAATCCTGAGATTCAAACTCATAATTCGAAAACTGCTCCATCCAGTTTCTAATTATGAGTTTTAATCATAATTCAGAAAGAACGTTATTTCTGTATTCTAAGCTGTAAGTCACAGAATTCTCCACAGCGCTGATATTAGCAAAGCCCTTACGAAACAAAGGTAGAATTTTTTTTTATAAGATTGTAATTTGGAAGATTTATAATTTGGAAGTTTGAATTTGTAGTACATAATACATTTTTACGAAACAAGTTTGTTTCAAGAGTATGATTCTTTCGAACTCTGTTAGATACATAATTAAAAGCTACATGTGACTAATAATTGTAACAGTCACAATGCCTGTGTACCTTTTACAATGCCAATAGTGCAAGTTGGCGAAGAGAGCGAAATTGTCTACAGCTCTGCACTCCTTTCATAGGAGAAACCCGTTCATAGAAGTGGAATGAATCTACTTCTGGGTCTTGTATTTAAGTACCAGTACATCATAAATGCCAATCACAAAGCAAACATCAGCAAGGTATGTCACAGAAACGGCGGGTGCGTGGGCGCCGTCAAACAAACAAGCGAGCTTTGAGCCGCGCCGACACACAAGAATTAGCCGCTCTTTGTTTATACTTACGAAGATGCCACTTGAAGAGAAGATGTTTTGGCTTTCGAGATATTGTTAAGTTCGACAAGTAGGTAGATATATAGACCACGTTTGTATGGATCTGTACCACGTTAATCTAAAAGCAAGGTCGGCTTAAAGCATCCAAATAAATATTCTTCATTATAACTTATAAATACACGCAATCCCACAAAAATGGTAGCCACTAACGTTCTAATTACAAAATTGCTCATTAAAAATCTAAAAACTAACATTTAATCTGTTTTACCTAATAAAATGCTAACAACATTAAACATCTGTCGCCAATTTTGATCAATTTTGTAAGTTATTTCAAAGACCACTTCAAAGGAGTTCTCTGGTAAATTTGATCATTAAAGTTTGCCCAAAAAAGGACAATGCCTCGTGCTTTGACCACCTTTAGATGCTGATGTACCTATGTTGCCCAAAGTTTTGCTATTTGTTGTACCCTCGGAAAGTTTATTGATTTCTTATGATTTTTTTTGTGTATTTTTTGTGTTATACTTACATCATATGCGGTTTAGTTTGTAAGGTTCCTTACCAGAAAAGTATAAACCTAAGAGATTAAAAACTAGCTGTCCTACCGTCTGTCTGTCTGTTACCAAGCTGTCATGACTGATGATAATGTAACGGCAAGAATTTTTTTTAAATCAATTCAGTGATTTTCGAATTCGTTACATTCAAAAATACAAATCATTCGTTTTTATAATATTATTGTAGATTGTATATATATGGTATATAGTATAAATTGAATTACAAGACAATAAAATTTTTACCCTTACGAAGCAATTACAGTTACAGTGTGAACAAAATCTCGTGTGGCATTGTACCGCGTTTGTCTCATCCTAAGAAGTTACCAGTAAAACTTTTATTAGAGATTGCAATAAAAACATTTGTTTCTATGCCTAAAACATATTAATGATTACGTATATATTGTCCATACACCAATGGAATTGTACCTAGATCGCACCATTATAGAATCACTCATAAAGTTAAGACCGCACTTGTACCCCGAGGGGTTCGCGATCCGCATTTTATAGACCTTCCTTTATACACCTGCTTTTTACAAACAATGATAGCTAATTCGTTTTCTATTGCGCAAAACCTTTTGAAACTCTTCAAAACTATCGCAGACAACAAAGACCACCTTGAAGTGAAACCAAAATACCAGCCATTGTGGTCGGAAAATCAATTGTAAGTGGACATAAATTTACTTACAATAGTACTTAAAAATAAATTATAGCTGTTCGAATAAAAAAAGCTATTCAATAAGTCTTATGAATATTTTGGTGGTTTAAGAATTGGACCGTTAGTCGTTATAACTATTAAATGATGAGATTAATACGATATTTTATTGGATAGTTATTTATTTATAGAGCAGCTATTAAAATTTCAATTTTTGGTAGAAAAGATTTTGTATCGTGCTTCTGCAATTCCAATAAAAATAGTAAGTGTGTCTGATTACGTCAGATCTTGTGGTGATGGTCGAAATGCACCAAGTTTAGTTCAGTATCCTGAATCACCGAGCCGAAGTAATAAGTTTATCCTCAGTCAGGTCAGATGAGTAATCAACGGTGTGATCAAAAGAAACCAAGATTCAAAGCTTACACTGAATCAGAATCAGAAGCTTTATTGACAAAACTGTGTACATAGATGTTAAATATCAAGTCTAGTTTCAACAGTTTTACCCTTGTCGGGCGTACAATATCATGTGCAAGTTGGTACACATACATAATGTTGCAAATGTAAAATGCATAAGACTTTTAATTTTGTGCATTTTACATTTGAAAATGCAAAATAAATAAAAAAATGTAAAATGCATAAGACTTTTAATTTTGTGCATTTTACATTTGAAAATGCAAAATAAATAAAAAAATGTAAAATGCATAAGACTTTTAATTTTGTGCATTTTACATTTAAAAATGCAAAATAAATAAAAAAATGTAAAATGCATAAGACTTTTAATTTTGTGCATTTTACATTTGAAAATGCAAAATAAATAAAAAAATGTAAAATGCATAAGACTTTTAATTTTGTGCATTTTACATTTGAACTTTTAATGTTATATAATCCATTATATAAACCAAATAGAATAGTAATAATAAATACTATCTATATTATTACTTCTAATAATAACAATAGGCACCTAAAACAAAATTATCTACATGCAACAACTGCATTCATTAAAATATTCTTTTAATTTGTAAAATGACACTTGTTTTACTTCTTTCAACGATAATTCTAATCAATACTAGCACAGGTCTGATTTATTGAATTATTATACTATTAAGGTAATTTTACAATTGATCCCTGCGTATATACTACGTGTGTAATTGATTTACCTTAGAATACAAAATCAGTTTTTCATTAGTTAAGAAAATATAGAAATTAAACATCAGTTAAAAAATGCAAAGACCTGTGTACAGGAGAATAAGGAAATAACGAAGACACAAGCAAGAAAAACAACAATATTTTCAGACATCACCGGAAAAGGATTAGCATCTACAATTGCAAACCACTTAGGAAATAATCATTTGACAAATTATTGTCTGCCAGGAGCCAGCTATGACAAAATTTTAGAAAATTATCGAAAACAATCAAATTGTCTTTCGAAAGAAGACACAGCTATAATAATTGTAAGTAAATACGAACAGTCGCTCACACAATAAGGCGGATACGTAAAATTATTAAAATAATTAATAGAAAAAAGGGATAGATCTTTCAATGTTATAATATTCGGATTAAGCTATGACAAAATTAATGATTTAAATATATACCATATAAATAAAGAAATAGCATTTTTAGCGCGTATGAACAAAAATGTTAAATACGTTGATCCCAATATGAAGAGCAATCATGGAAAACTCTACAGCTATAGCTCGATGAAAAAATTTATAACACAAACAATCGTTGTATCAGTTCTGTCTAAAAAATTCCAAGGCTCATCTAGGTACACTTAAACTTATTGAATATCGGCATGATTCAGACAGTATTACATATCAGAGAAATACGAAGAATTTTCAAATCAATCCTCCCGTAATAGTGACATCGTAATTCTACATGCTAACATACAAAGTATTCACAAAAAATATTTAGCAATTGATGATTTGCTAAATGATTATGAATGTGACGTATTATGTCTGTCGGAGACATGGGGTCAAGACGAACGAGTACATACGATGGTGATTAGTGGATTTGAACTTGCGGCATATTTTAATAGGAAATTTTTTATGCACGGCGGTACTGCTATTTTTATCAGAAATAATTTAGAATATAAGGTTAGGAACGATATAAACAAATTTTCTTTTGAGATGAATTTTGAACTTACTGAAATAGAACTTAGATCCTCAAAAATAATCATAATATCAGTTTATAGACCCGATGAAGACATTGACTTATTTTTTGATTTACTAAAAAAAATATTGCAAAAACTCCACCACGAAGGGAAAAAAATTGTACTTGCTGGAGATTTCAACTTAAATATATTAAAAATTGATAAAAATATAAAAATGTTTTTAAAAATTAATGATGATTTTAATTTTAAAATAATTTTGAATGAACCGACTAGAATAAAGAAAACTAGTGCTACATGTATTGATAATTTTATTGTAAACTTTGACGAATGCACAGGAGATGTATTGAATCGTAAACTAGCGGATCACAAAGTAATTAGACTAACAATTTCGAACAGTAAACTTAAAACTTTATCAAAAACAATCGCATTTTCTCGGCAAATATCTGTTAATAATATAAATTATTTCAATTTCTTACTAAATCAGGATTTCATCCATTTAAAAAATCAGATCGTACTATGTAAAGAACCAAATTCAAGAATGAATATTCTACAGGACGCGATTAGATTTTATTACGACGTAGCTTTTCCAAGAAAAAAACGTGTAGTACGTAATAGGGTTACCAAATATACAACCAAAGGAATAGATATCTCAAAAAATAATTTAGCTAAGATGGAAATGCTGCAGGAATCACACCCAGATAAAGAAAAGTTAATGTATATAAGAAAATACAAGAAAATTTTGAGAAAAGTTTATGTAGCAGCTAAAAAGCTACAATATAACCACAGAGTAAGAACTTCAGGAAATAGAATAAGAGTATCAAGGAAGATTGTGAACGAACAAATCCGATATAATAAGAAACAGGTAAACAATAAAGGTGTAAAATTAATTAAAAGAGAAGATGAGACAGAAACATCTATCTCAAAAGATATAGCAAATGATTTCAATAACTTTTTCGGAAATATTGCTCGTAAATTGACGTGTAAAACTAGTACAAATATTGATGAATGTAAAAATTATTTAGAAATGTGTGAAAAACCTATCACCACTGTTAAATTTAATCAAATAGATCTTAAAGAACTATGGACGACAGTAAAGAACATGAAAGAGAAATGTACACCTGATATGTATGATATGAACTCAAAAACATTGAAAAAACTGATCTTACAAAATGAACATTTAATGGAATTGCTTCACATTGTGATTAACGACTGCTTAGATGAGGGAATATTCCCCGACAGCCTAAAACATGGTAAGATTATTCCACTGTATAAAAAAGGAGATTCGACAGAACTAGGGAACTACCGACCAATATGTATTTTACTGACTATATCAAAGATATTGGAAACAATAATTAAAAGTAAAATATTAAATTACTTTGAAGAAAATAATCTCTTTACTAAGTCTCAATTTGGATTTCGAAAAGGTAGATCTACTGAAATGGCGATCAGGAAAGTAATTTACTACATATTGGACTCTTTGGACAAATCACAGAAATGTGCAAGTATATATTGTGATTTGTCTAAAGCATTTGATTGTTTGAGGCACGACATACTATTAATGAAATTAGAGTACTATGGATTTCAGGGCCCCGAACTAAACGTGATGCGTACTTACTTACAGAATCGGAAACAGGCTGTGTATGTTAACGATACAAGCTCTAAGATTACAAATGTAGATATAGGAGTGCCCCAAGGCTCTATATTAGGACCATTACTGTTTCTTACATATATATATAAGTGACTTATCTAATGCTATGCCTGATTGGGCATATACTAGTTTATTTGCTGACGACACGCACGTAGGAATCAATGATAAAAGCAAAGACAAGCTAAATACAAAAATAAACAAAGCTAAAAGTATATTGAAACAGTGGTTTGATGCTAATGGTATCATACTAAACGCAGATAAAAGTGTTGTAATGACATACCAATCCAGGAAAGGTGTTGATAGTAATTTAGTCTTAGAAGAAAATATATTCTTGGGATACACAATAGATTACACAATTACTCATTCAAAGCATATTGCTAAATTGTGTAAAAAGATGTCAAGTGCCAATTATGCATTGGTGAAATTAAAGTCATTATTAGATAAGCATGCATTGTTGTCAGTGTATTACGCTTACACACATTCTATTATTAGATACGCAATAACTGTCTGGGGAAATGGTAAAGATGTAATAAAAGTACTAAGAGCCCAAAAAAAGCTATAAGAATTATATTTGGATGGCGTAAACGGGCGTCAGCTAGAAATTATTTTAAGAATAATAGAATCATGACGGTTATATCTTTGTATATTTATAATTGCCTCCTAGAGATCTATGAAGATAAGGATATTTTACAGAAACAACCATATGCGCATAATCTAAGAATGGATGAAAGACGAAAAGAGATACTATGTAAGCCTAAAACACGCCTAGCCAAAGTTAGAAAACAAGGAATTTATATTAAGATATGTATGTTTAACAAATTGCCCCACGCCGTAGTTAATCTTCACGCGAACGATTTTAAACGAAAAATAAAGCGGTTTTTTGAGTCAACCCCAATTTACTCGGTCAAAGAATTTATGAACATGAAGCTGACTGAATCTTCGTTCGTGAGTGAGCTAACATAGTTTTATAAGTAGGTGATAGCTACATTTTTAATAAGACTTATCGTCATTGTTTTTTCTTACTAATAATTTTAATTTAATACTTAACTTATACTTAATTTATATAACATACTGTCAAATCTAACTAAACAATTGTAGTCAAAACTCACAAACTAATAATGACATTAAGGTATCTTATTATATAATGACTTTATTAAATTGTACTCACATTAATGTAAACTATTTTAGAAGTATTATTATATCAGTAATCTATCTATTAATCGATACTACATAATCTTATTTAAATTTTGTAATTAAGTGAATTGTAAAGTTTTTGACATAGGTACATTTGAAATTTACTAAATTAAGTATTGTGTGAAATATTGTAATGTGACTTGCCTAGTATAACATAAGTGGTTATAAGGCCAATAAATAATTTCATTTCATTTCATTACACAAAATAATAGAAGAAGTTACTGCAAGCAGAGCCTGAATATATTATTTTCTTCTGTATATACACAGATGCGATCGATTGGACTGGGAAAATTCTCTTGTGTCATAGCAACACCAGGATTGACCAGGATCCTAATAGACATTTAGGACTTTGTGTCCAGTTGCCAATAAACAATTTAAAAAAAACCGATATTTGACGGCTGACGCGCCTAGACAAAGACATTATTTATCACGGGGACATTAATTTTACACTTACTGTAAACTTCTTCCGCGCTTGGCAAAACCATTAGCTTCTATATACCTTTTCAATTTCGTTCTCGTCAGCTCATTCGCATCTGTTATTCACTAAACAATAGCAGTTACAATTACAATGTCCTCCGCTTTACAATATTCAAAATAGTAATACTTTGTCACAATACAAAATATAGAAATTCTTTTCACAGCCGTTTCGACTAGGAGTAGTTTAATGTGAAAAGGTTGCATCTTTAGTGAAGTGTGTAAAAAGTTCATTAATGGTCCAAAGACGGACCATGGGCGTGAAATACGATGATTTTCTGTCATATTTCAAGGATTTAGCGTGAAGTTGGCGCCATGTGGTGGCCTAAGCTTTTGATTGACCGACATCGGTAACGCAGTATATGGCAAAACATTTTAAGAAATTTGGGGCTAAGCTATAACACAACCTGTCAGCTGCTACTGTATCTGGCAATTCATAGCCCATGCCCATGTGACATTATTTTTGAACTTGAGGTGGTAAAATTAGAATCAGTCAAGACTTCAATCACCCATCCAGAGTTTCTAAGGCGCCTGAAGGCCTTTAAAATGTTACAGGGACGGTACATTTTATCCATTGGGTTGTAAATTAGTTATAATTATTTTATTGTGTTGTACTGTTAGAAATACATAAAAACTGTGTATAAGATCAATCGCTAATAAATAAAACCTGCGTTTGATCCATCCAAGAACTGCAAGGAGCAGAGGTTATATTTTTTAATTACTGTTTTGTGAGTCTGCATTAAAGAGTTAATCTATATTTAATTCAACTACTCGTCGCTAACCTAAAATACTCGTCAACTGCCATAACATCAAAATCAACATCTGTAGTTTTCACATATACTACGAAGTCAAGATCGGCCAGCAAGACACAGAGGCGTTAGTAGGACCGTAACAATCGATGAATGGAATGAATTGGTTTCTAATGGAACACCCTGTACGCCCCTTAGATTCCTTTGTCACTGAGCCCTGTGTCTTAGAAAAAGTTACGCCAGTTTGCCTCACCGTTGTGAACAAAGATAGAAGACAAGCAGTTAATTTTTCCAAGTTATTAGATAGTCTCATTAAAAATTAGATGTGATGCGAATTTGTACCTGTGTTAGTCTATCTGTAAGGACGCGTTTTATAAAAGTACTAGACCTCGACGATGTGAAGAATTGTGGATCATGATAATACATATATTATATCCATAGCTCTTTACATCATCTAGGTGTAGGTAACTTTCGTAATAACAAGATACATTTTATGTTTTTATTTTCAATCGTAATAATGAATACGAACAATTTCACAATTATTTTCCTAAATTAATTCATGAATCAATTAATTCAGCATATTTTTATGATAGCTTAGATCTCGGTTTTCTCAAATTGCGAGTAAATCGGCTTCTTCTAGGCAAGCGCGCTACATCCTAGGCTGCAACGGTCAAGCGCAAGCCGTTGCCGTTACCCCAAGTCAGCTGTAAAAAAAGTTCTATCTGTCTGCCTGGAAGAGATCGCTTTTAAGCAATAAAGCTGTAAAAACTTTTGGCACTATATTTTGTTACTTTTCTACTCTTGTTGATTTATCTATTCAAAGATTGCATTTACCTTTACTTACTTAAGTTAATAAAACCGACCATTGCTTGCCATAACCTCTCTGTAATTTTACTTGTAAGTACCTATTTTTTGTTCATGTGCAAGTTATAACCAGTTCATGAATGACCATCCAAACCTAGAGATAAACCTAACCCTATCTAACCTTAAGCATACCTCTCATACGCATATGTTCAGTGCCTAAAGCTCCAGTTAATCGGTTTTTTCGCGTCTTCAAAATGGCGGAATGAAGAAGCCATTTTGTGCTCGCAATGTTAATTGGCCGATAAGCGTTCGCCGCCGGAACATTTTACCCGCGCAAAAACTTTTATCTTTCACCGATTAAAATAACGTTCGAAAATCGAACAAATGAGTTCGTGTAGGTATTCGATACGCCTACAGCGATAGAACTTGGGTGTTTATATTGTTTGTAATAGAAAAGAGCGAGGTCTTAGAATGTCTCTTAATATATAAACACAATACTTTTAATCGAAGGAGTGGTACCTCGATTACATGAACCTTTATACGTCCAACTACACACGTGTCTCCTTTAATTGGTGTAGGCCATGTTTTGTAATGATATGTTATGATGTAGGTACATAGGTACTTTGACTACTTACCTAAATGTTCAGATTTGAAGACGAAAAGACTTCTATTTATATTACAAAATATTTTTTTCTATGATATAAAGCCTAATATAAATAATCTTGCTTATTATATTTCTTATGAGTAATAAAATAAAGTTATAGTTTTATTATAATAGTAAAATAAGACGACTCTTCATTTAAAAACCAGCAACAATACATAAAACATGACAAAAAAAAGTTTATACACGTATACCAGCTTTTAAACGGCGGCCTTATCGCAGGCAGGGTAAGGTTGCTTATATCGTACCCCCTAAGAAAATATTGCTCTAATATTCTCTACATTTGAAATAAGTAAATAAAATGTTCAGCATCTATAAAATTTCTATTTATCTGACTTTCTAATAATCTCTGTATCACTAAATACGTATTTTAGTATTTTCCAAAAACATAAGTTCGGTACTACTTACTCGTATTTATGCGCCTGGTCGCCTAATTCGTACCACATGAACCCTATTTCATACTTAGAAAATATAAGTACTAAAAATATGATAAAATAAACAAAAAAACTGGATAATATGGCATCACATGACCGGCAAAAATATTATTTGAGTCTACATGAAAAAAAAAATGTAGTATTTGTTATTGGTTTGAAAAACATAGGAAATCAAATTAAATTCTTTATAAAAACAATTCAATAGAACTACTGAGCTAAAACACAAAGATCACAAACAACTTATCTGTGTTTCTTTTTTTCATGGTCTTATTTATTCTTGTTTCTGTTCTAATTATGTTCATATCTTGTATTAAAAATATTTTTGATAAGTTCTTTAAGTTGATTCCATTATTGCAGTATTATAGTAAAATAGATTTTCTTACTTCATATATTCATCTATTATTAGGAAAATATCTGGTTAATCATAAAAAATATACTAGAAAAACAAAATATTTCTATGCGTTTGGCTAAAAAGTGTGAGCAAGACATTAAATAAATTTCATACTACCTAATTCGTACCGGTACGAGTAAGGAATAGTGCTTAGGTGCGATTTAAGAATCATAGTTTACTAAGTTTTAAACTAAAGTCATAGATTTAGCAAAAAAACGTGTTGGGATATAGTATGCCTAAACGATTGCCTGATAAGCACTAAAAATATATGTGATCAAAAAAATATGTAAAGATTATATGGGTACTGTAATAAGCTTACGAATGAATATAAAATATTAGTGAAAACTGTGCAAAAAAATTATTTTTTGATTATTTTTTCTCTATGAAACCGGCTGGCACTCTTTTTTCTATCGTTTGCTCGGACGACTGACTGTAAAGGTCAACCCCACGAGGTGGTGCATACCGCTAATACTCGTAGTAGCCGAAATATTGCAGGGGTTAGATAGGCACTGCACTGGTACGAATAAAGGAACCTTACCCTACTTATTATGCAAGTACTAATTTTGTTATAATTAACCCTTATTAGTTTTGCTGTTTTGTAGATATGTACCTAAGTATAGGTGCTGAGGGTATCTGCTTTATAAATCAACTAATAAAATAATAATTTGTTCACAGGGCAAGCTTTTAATATTTTAGTGAAAATGTTCAGTGAAACCTCCGATACTGTTTTCCACCATAAACAATATTTTTTTCTGGACCATGCTTGCGCAGGAGCGCGACACATTTTGTATGTCAATGTCAAAATCAAAAATGGCGGGAGACGAAGCGTGGGTTAATTCGAACAATGAATTACTTTTATTTAATCGACAGGGCTTTACTTGTTTGTTTATTTTAATTAGTGATACCTTATTTACATGAAATCTATTACAATTTTATTTTATAATATTTTCAAAGTAATTTTTTTGTTAGCTGACTTATTAGTAAACACGTCTCAATGTTGGGCGTCTTTTGTTTTGTATTGGTGACTACCATGGAACCAAACAAGACAAAAGACGATCAAAGTTGAGTCACATTTTGATAGGCAAAAGGATAAGCTGTTCCTAACCAATCACCGAACTTGGACAACCCTGACCAGTGGTGGTATCGTGTAAAGTTAGCGGCGAAAGAAGTGAAACAAGTGAGAACAATCTAGTTTCATTTTGACCATTCGCCTACAACTCTATCAAAACCAAGATTGATTAACTTATTTAGTGGTCAAAATAAGTGACCGTGGAAAGGTATTTGCAGCTGAACGCTATAGTTAAGTACTGGGCGGGGGCCGCATGAGACCACGTCCAGGTTATATCAGATCAATGCTGTTTGTCATTACTTTCCACCTAAATAATCTATGCATAACACACAAAAGGAAATTCACAAAAAAACATATGTACATTTTTTTAAATTATATTCACTGTTTCCACATTAGACCCATATAGGTTATAAAAATATGGCTAGCTTTTAAAAATAAATTTTTGAATCCATACCAACTTATCCACTCACTAAGGTTGAGTACTTAAGTACGTAAACTAACTTAATCTGGTTTATATCTGATAGAATACTATCGTAATAATATGTAATAGCTACAAGCAAAATTACTTAAGTACATTTAAGAAATAATTTTCGTAGACCAACATAAAAAAGTAACCCGACATTAAATTACATATAGCGACATACCTCACTTCACATTCTATATTTAAAAGTGACATTAAAATGACAAATGTACGTTATTTACGCGTTACGCTCTATCAATCTAATAGCACATTCATAGACATTCCATATTTAAATATAAATAAATACACAAAAAAAAACATTCCAAAGACAAACACCTGCGCACGATTAACACGAATGTCAAAATAGAATCCGAGCTCAAAAATATTCCCTAACAGAGCAAATTAACCAAATACATCATTAGATGTATAATATTTCGTAAAGATGCCAGTTATTGAGGACCCCTCTTCCATGCTAACTTTTAAAAAAATACACTTTGTCAATGTCCCGTCTCTAAGCCCGTGCGTGTACTTAAAAGTTTGTCAATTACAATTTACAAGAAAATCTTGTAAAAGAATAAGGAGATTTAATTTTATTTTGTACTTTTGCACAACAAAAAATAATGTGGGTAAGCAACGGATCCGAATTGTCTAGAGCTCTAATTAAAGTGGTGTTTTCATATCACATAATTAGTAGTGTTGTGCTAAATTACTGGTATCGAACGTCTTGATGTCTTATCGATATTTTAAATAAATAAACACCAAGAGAGAGTTTGTTATGTGATTGCATACATAATAAGAACCACAAAAAATAAACACAAATTTCACAGTGTCGAGTATAAAAATACTGCTTTTTCGTTTAAAGCGTTCTCTTACAGGCAACTTTTGCTGAATCTAAAGAAGTTTACGCTGTGGCATGTAATAAAGTATAAATACAGTACTTAAGTACCTACCTACTAAATATAGGTTTATTAATTTTTTTTGCTAATTACGCGTACTTACATAAGTTTTAACACAATGATCTTAGAAAGTGAGGCATAGGCTACTTACCATTAGAGTAAAGGTTCAGGTTCATACTCTGAATTTCTCGCTCTCTCTCTTCTCGCGCTCTCGAACTCCTAAAACTTCATCCCTTCTAGATAGTTAAAAATCAGCGGTCACTTTTAGGAAAGCGTACCACCACTAAGGCGGCATTGTCTCTTTCATTCGGCAAGAAACGGTCAAACGCAAGTTTGTGTTGTTAATTTATTAATATTATTTTTTTTATTATAGATAATTAAATTTTACCAAGAATCGATACCAGCTTGTCTCATCCCTAGCTAATCATTAACAAATGCCATAGACAATTTGTAACATCATAACTGGTCTCACGTTACATGAGTCACAAAAAAAAAGTTCGTTCATAAATCATATTTTTTTGGCGCGAAAAAAAAAACGTAACGGCGAACTTTGTGATAATTGACGAGTTCCTGGTTACATTAGTGTTGTCATAGAAAATAATAAATTTGAATACACCAGTGGGACAACTTTTACTAACTAGATTTCTTACAGACAACTGATCGCGCGATAATCAAATTTTACTTATAAGTAAATGGCACAAATCTGTTTTTTGGGGGAGATAATAATATATTATGCCTTTTAAAATTGAAATTTCGCGATGAAATATATAATAATAAATAAAAATATAACCTTTATGAGTCCTATGATTTATAAAAAAGAACTCAATATCTACCAAATTAACTGGTAAGTAACAATAATGCCATAGTCTATACTGATTCTGTATCTAGTTTTTAATAATTAATTTTGTAAATTCTAAATCTTTCCTACACATGTCACTATAACTAGGATTAATAACATAGATGCGCCGAAATTACACTTACAGTCATAGCTTACAATAATATGATTTGTAAGAAATAAATTAAGTTAAAGTCTTACTAAGGAAGGACCAAAACTAGAAATTCCGGTCACCAAATAACATACCTTATACGATATCACTCGAATCAGAAGTAAGTTTTTCTACCGTTAATTCACACTGTGTGCAAAGATATGAGTTCATCAGAGCATAGATGCCATATCTGCTAATAATGAGACGTTTTCATTCATAACTCTACAGTAAGAGACCAAAAGATTTTTTCTCATCGATGCTCTACAGGGTTGCTAGAAATGAATTTGCACTGGATATGAATATACTTAATTGAGAAGCTCTTAGAATTTCTTTTTATGAATTATATGTACCAATACTTGAAATTAAAATATACTATATACGTAGGTACTCATACATTGATTTATATATAAAATAGTTGATGAGCAAAACGTTTTATTAAATAATATTTTTCTCTTTTAATCCAGTCGTCCCACTTTGCAATTTTTGAAGTTACATATAATGTTAAAGTATAAGTATGTAGTTTAAAGTGTAAGTATTTTAAAAAAAATACATTGAAAACCCCTTAGAGATATGCATAACTAAATAATTGAGGACAAACCATATAAAAACACAAAATTCCGTATCTGATTTATTTTAGATTCTGTCCATATAGGGACGTACAGGAATTCCATAACATTTGTTTGTTAGGGGTATTCCACACGTGTATAGAATACACGTGGTTCAAATTTTGTGGCTTACACTATTAAGGGTTTATAGAAAAAGACATCCGCTAATTAGTCTTAGTTTGTAGGTTATCCTTACCAACTCAAACGGATGCTGAACCTAATTCATTGTTTAATATGAGGAAATAGAATAATATTGATATGCCTATGTTGATTCCTGAATTAAGTCATGGACATTTTTGATTTTAGGTTTTGAATGTCAGATTAATATGGCCAACACTTCCTAGGGGAGATCCGTGTGTTGTACAGACAGCTGCGGTACACATATCGTTGTATAAAGACGCGAAAATATAAAGTTGCGATTTTTTATATTTTTACTGCGATTGGAGTAAATAGGAAACGCTAAGTAAAATTTTATTTATTTCATATTTAATAAATTTAAAATACTTTTTGTTAGGTACAGAACTATGTAAATAGAATTTAATGTAAAATTTTCTCGTAATGTAAATAATTCCTTTCTGTTACCTTTTTAGTCACAGGGGGATAGAAAGGAACTTTTATTCCTGTTTGACCCCTTAAGGGGACAATAGAGGTGACAAACAGGAATCATTTACGTACTATACTAAAATAAACCTAAGTATGCATCTATAAAAGAAAATTGATGTGTTGTGTTGTAAACAACTACGCCAAGCATTATATGCTATTATAAATAAGGTAGACCAAAGATAAAATGCAAAATATAAATTCAAAACCAACATAGTCTATCCGAGTAACTTTAAAGAATTCAAATAAAAGAAATGGCGCACGCCTATCTTAAAAAAAATGAATATATTTAACTAAACGAAGTAAGATGATTAATATGTAGGTAAGCTATAAACGTTACAAGAATAACATTCTGACTATTTGAAATATAAATTAAAAAATCTAATAAAATACAACCTCAAGATATATAAGAAAGGATTAAAGTAAAGCCGCCAAAGATCACTCAGACAACACAAAAAGACCAGATGTTTATCCAAAATCAATACGAACCCGTCGCCTCTGTAATAGAATCGTATTAATATCGCTTCTTCCTCATTCATCTAATAAGGATGACCAAAAACAAAACCACAATCAAGCTGAAACAAACGAAAATAAACCTTAACCTACCAAAATAAAAGTCATACACACCGAAAATGTGCATAAATCGAGATGTACCGTTTTTCTTCTCACCCTATGCAATTAACTGTCTCCCTTTCGAATACTAAACACCTATTTAGTACCAACTATCGTTAGACAGAGACAAGAATATATGAATTTAGCATGAGTGATCGAGACAGAGAATTTAGGGGTAATAGATATCGCCCTAAGTTTTCACGGGTTCATCGCAAGGGCGGTATAGACATGTGCTATATTGTCATATCCCCTTGTTAGTTTATTTTAAGAGAAACCGGGTGTGAAGCGATAGGAACTGAACCGTGTCTAATGCAGTTAAAGATGGTTAAAAGGGTCTATTAAATATATCTAAACGGGCATAAGTGGCTGGTAAAAAACTAAATCGAGTGGGGAGCAATGTAACTACAGAAGATGGAAGAAAAATTGAGAATTAGTTAACGTAAATGCTTATTTAACTTAAGTTTGATTTTAAAAGTGTGTAAGTTCCTACGTTGTATTAAAATATTATGAATAGTACTCAAATGAATCTAAAATTTGATTGAGCTGATCCAGTTTTTTGATTAAACATACCCGAATTAACTGTAGATTAAAATAGTATCTATTTAGATACCTACCTATGTAAATTATTGCACGATTGTAAAACAACAACAAAGTCTTAAAATTATGTTGAACCTATTTATAATAAATATTTTGTTAAACATACTTATCAATCAATGGTAAAACCATATTTAGTAATATTAAATATTCGACGATATACCTATTTAGAAATATTCGATGGATATTAAAATACAATCATCTACCGATATGCCATAAGCATTGCTGCAACTGAATGATGTGGCTTAATTAAGTATACAGCTGAAATTTCTCGTGTAAATTTAGGAATTCGAGAATTGAGTACTTAATTCTTAATTGTCACTAAGTATATCTACGACTAATGCTATATCATCTACCTACAAGTGAAACGATTTAGAGCGAGAAAGTGTAGAAAACACACTAAAACAGGGAAATGAGTTCGCAATTATTAATCAAAAGTATAAACGGTACAATAATTCAACATAAACAAATCAAAACACAAAATGAACGTCACCAAGCAACAGTAAATCAAGAGTACTAATTTGTTACGGATCCGAACGCCGAACTCGTCAGTCTCCGTACCCTAATCCTACAAAGGCAAAGATTCGCTCAAAAGGATTTAACAAGCATTCATTATATTTTTATACTCGGACGTAAAGAGCGCGATCAAAACGCGCGAACCCCTACAAAAGGTAATTATGTTTTGATTCTTGCAGAGAGAAAAAAATCGAGTATCACAAAGGAGACTAACGAGATAAGAGCGTGCTAAATCGCGGTCCCTCCGCTCCCCGCGTGGATCAAATCGGTCGATTGGCGGAGAGGGACGGGTGGAACGAGGCGGTACCCACCACGCCCCGCCTGCTGCCGCGAGGGTCTGCCACCGCTCCAAGCCGCCAGTCAGCCTCCGACCGCGCCCGCATGCGGACACGAACACGATCCCATCGCGCCCGGTACATGTGCACATGGAACTGAACATTCAATGTTAAAAAAACAAATCAACGAGGACCAGGAAGTGAACATGGCGATACAGAGCGTCCCCAGATACCCCAACAGCCCGGCCGAAGCTACGGAACCGCCGAAAACGAACCGCATCAGCTTCAGCGTTGCGTCAATCCTAGCCGATACCAAAGCCACTACCGCCGAAGAAACGGCTGAGAGTATCAGACATCACAGAACGATACCTGAATCTCCTTTACGGCAATCTTTGTCTGCGCAGCCGGAGCTTCCGGGTGGAAAATCTCATTCTCCGCGCCCATCTTCCGAAGCGTCGCCGTTGAATTTGAATGCTTCTCAAGCGGCGACGTCGTCAGATGAAGAATACGAGGAGTCGGTGAATCAAGAAGATTCTATAGTTGATGTAGAGGATTTAAAAAACGGTGGGCAGAGTGAAGACGATGAGAGGCCGTCGGATAGAGGCAGGCTGGTGAAGCCGATGCCGTTCAGCGCGCTCGCGGCGGCGGCAGCATACCACGGACTGGGCTGGCCAGGGCCGCCACCTGTCGTGCCTTCTTTCGGTTCCCTCTTCACATCACATTTCCCTGGACATTTAACAGGTCAGTATTTATTTATACATACGTATATTTTTTTGTTTTTACACCACCGACATATTTAACATAAAATTTCCTGTCCTACAAGAGTAAGTACTTCGAAACAGATTTCTTTTTAGCGATAAGGCATCTGTTTGTGGCTGTTTTCTGTTGTATTTATTATAAGGTTTTAAAATGCGTACGCGTTTACTTTTAATAATTAAAATTATAATGCTTATCACCACACTATGATTTAATATGATACTTAGACAGACACTCCTATGTGTTTTCAAGTTTGATTCGATACCTGATTTACTTATATAATCACATGATGCATATGTTTATTTTTTTTTCTTTAGTGTTAGAAGTTTCGGCTATCACTTTTTCTTAAATTACTTGCGTCTTATTTACTTACACGTTATAAGTTTTTTTTAAATCTTCCAACCGCACAGCTCTTGCAGAAAATAATATCTAAAAATCCTAAATATCATAGTTTTTTTTAATTTTCAACCATTTGTAGTAAGTTGTTCAATAAGTGATTGTTACGGTTATTTCGGAAATTCATTGAATAATAATTTCTTTAACCTATTGACACGATTAGTTTTGTAGATTGTTGCTTTATTTGGTAACCAAATCGATTTGTTTGTAGTCTGGTGTGATTTGTTTATTATCAATATGTGTAGTCATTTCCTTTTTAAATAGCGTTTTTGAAATTGAATTGTAGAGTCCGGAAAGAGAACCGTCGCCGCGTCGTGGCGAAAGGTGGACAGCCTCAAATAGTAAATTATTACTATAAAAGTAAAATGATTATATGATAAATAAAACGTTTACTGAGTCACGCTACGATATAACAGTGTTGTTATTATAGCAAATACATTAAATAAACACTGTGGTGCTCTCATATCTACGACGGTTCTTTTTCAGCACAAATGATTTAATTTACTAGATATCTATAGGTACATACTAGATATCTATTGTATAATCCTTATATATGTTTGGACATTAAACAATTCTAGACTGTCATAGCATTTGAAATTAAATGCTTAGTGTCATATGAATTTATGAAAAAAACTTAGCTGGTATTCCTCTACACCCTCCAAATTTTATGTCTCTAGGTTCATGAGTTTAGGCTCTGCGTTGATTATTAGCAAATATCAGTCAGTCAATCGGGAATTTGATGTGCGAGGAGTCATTGGATTTATTTTTATCTTCATATTAGTATAACATTTACAGTCATATGCTATACTAGTTGCATCTTAAGGTTTCACTCGTCAAGATTGTCAACAAGAGACTTCAAAAACTCCGCTTCAATAAGTCGGTTCTAGCCACTTGTTATAGAGAACTCTATCCTCCGCCACCTCAACATGCAATCCTCGTTAATCCTTCTTCAGAAAAACTATTTTTTACTAATCATCCTTACGTATTTACATTCGTCGAGGAGGTTATCAATAAAATTGTTTAGGTGTGTTGAACTTATAGGTGTAGCTTTTTTTAAAGTTATGCCTTCTTATTTTTAAACAAATCACAATACTAGCATGCACAGGCATTGTCACGATGTATATATAGCAAGTCCAAATAAACACCGGCATTCTGGTCACTCATCCTAAATAGCTCCGATTTGTTTTAGAAATTCAATTAGGCTTCCAGATTTTTTCGTCACAGATCATATTAGCATCTTTCAACTGTCAGTAATTTAATCTTCCTATGATTATCCTTTGGCCTTCATACATGGTCTATAGATTCTGATTTTGGTGGCAGAGTTCTCAGTTTGAGCAAAATATGGTTTTTGCCGTCGTACGAGTAGGTAACGATTTGCTAATATTTTGGGCGTCGTTCTTTGGAGACAGACATAAAAGGTAATGAGATCTGATTCTGAATAATAGATTATTTTTATTAGGTGATAAAATTTTAATATAATAGATTTATTCCAGGGTAATAGTATTATAAGTAATATATATTGTTATATATAGCTATTTTGTAATGTAATATGTTTAATTATATTGTCCATTTACCTAGATTTATATAATTACACCTTAGTAATATACAAATGTGCATGCTTGTATTCTTAGAAACCTAAATTTACCTACCTAAAGGTGTAAAGTTGGCTCACAAAGTTCACCTCTCAAGGTGTAATGTACCTAAAAAACCACTTTATCACACATATAAATATACATACGTATATAGATATATAATATATACGTAGGTATATGTACACATTACTTTTCAATATTAACTTACAAATAAAAAGGCAGACAAAAAATACAAGACGAGTTGAAATGTTCCTGCTAGTTTTCAGCGTAGACCAAAAAGGTTATTGATACCTACAATATAGCTAGGTATATTATTTACATATATACATAGCAATCGCTAATAAAAACCTCTATTAATAAGCTAAATATAGTCCCTATCGAGGTCGGGCTTTTCACAACAAACAATATTTGGAAATTCCCATACCTTATTTATAATAATGTTAAAACAAGGATAAATTGCAGCCAATTAATTGACTAACACATATTTTTCAACAGTTTATTGTTATATTATCACAATTTTCTGTTGCTCAGTTAATTATTAATTATTAACTTCATTAAATACTTCGTGCGTTAGAATATGGACAAGTTAATTGTGTCACAGTATCCACGTGTAGGTATAACATTAATTTGTTTGTTATAACTAGAATTACTTTGCCAATTAGGATTCCAGTTATTACCTACATATGCAAACTATATAACTAAAGTTATGTCATCTCATTCACGAAGAGTATTTATTGTATGATCAAAGTAAACAATTAGCGGCTGCGATTGTTTATTTGTAATTATAATTATGTATTATACAATACGTAATGGAATCAGATAATCTTTCTTTTCTTTATAAATAAAATGTAATGTATTTATGAAAACCAATAATCAAATTGGCTATAGGTACGCGGTAAGTAACAAGTTATGAACGGAGCGAAATTAAAATTTGGTAGGCCTTTAGAGCACCTTAGATAACATAATAAAGGGTCATCAAACTAAAGTTAAAATAACTTAAGTATTTTGAAATACTCTTACTCTTAATTTTTGAGGTATAACTTGTATCTATGTCATTATACTAAACTGCCTCAAACAGATGTTAGAATTTGATGGAAACGATCATTGAATTCTAATCTTATTAGAATTATCAGCAAGCAGAGACACATCATTTATGACAATTGTATGTTTTGTCATTGACTCTTTAACAAAATAGAAGATTGGGCATCTACGATATTTTTCGATTTAGTTCAGCCCTCGTCATGTTAATTTCGATAATGGCTGGAAAGGAAAGTTCATGCTTTACAAATTTAATCATCAGGCATAGTTTGACCTAAAACCTAACTGAAACACTAGTTTACGAAATAACTTTTAAATTTTATTTTATTTATTAGTTATCACACTAATATAATAAAGGCGGAAGTGTGTGTCTGTTTGTTCTTCCTTCACGCTCAAACGACTTAACGGATTTGGATAAAATTAGGCATGAAGATTATACCTTGGATTAACACATAAGCTACTTTTTATCCTGGAAAATTGAAGTGATCCCATGGGATGATCAACTATCTACTTACCACGGTTAAAACCGCGGGGCGCAGCTAGTTTCAAATAATTTTTAAATATGGGTACAATCAAGTATCAGAGCGACTTCGGACAAATCACAATAAGATCAATATAATCTTCCAAAACACACAAACTTTCAAATCTTCTAAAGCCCATTGAATCCTACAACCCTTTAGAACCAGTCGAGCTTCTCATCGAACAAAAGGACTGAGACAATAAGCCAGACATAAATAACGGATCTGTCGAAACGCGTAAACAATATCTTTTAACCTCCAGACAAGATGGCGGGATTGGAACAAGATGGCGGATTTTGCATAATTTGGCAACAGCTATTTACCTCTTTAAATAAGTGTAAGAGTTTGATTTTTTAGTAGACAGATTCAAGGTAGTACACAAATAAAAGTTTTACATACAAAATCACTCAATGAGCTGGAATAGCGAAAAGTATTGGTTATATTGCACACAACATGGCGGGAAACGGCTTAATGGTAAAGAATTGAAATTAGGATTAAATTACCTCAAGAGTAGGTCTTTTTTATCTTTTAATGTTTGATTAAATTAAATACTGAACATGAAGTACAAAAAATTTTTGGGAATCATTTAGGTTTACTCATTCGTAAACTAGTATCAAGACATGATATATAGGTATAACCTTTTAATAGGCAATGTAAAAAACATAAATCACTCATCGAATCAGTCTTCATTGACTCAGTGATTTATTCTCAATAAGCTAATCGACATTATAATACGAGATTATTCGCTACTAATAGTTACACGGTTAAAGCCGTAATTGGCTGATTATCCTCAATGTGTCGCCAATCTTATAATTTATAGGTTTAAAATAAGGTTTCTTGGAATGAAATCCTTGTAGCGTTCACGACTCGCGCGCAGCCATGTTGGGACTTCGGTTGTAGGAAATCGAAATTTATATCTTGGTTACCAATTTACAAATGTTAGTTAGCTTGTGTTCTTAGAAACTGGGATAGATTTAGAACACAAAAATGTTTTAGTTAATTTGTTGTATTTATTGTTTAAAGTACCGTTTTATGGATAGTTTGTTAATTGCTTCTGCAAGAATATTTACCAAATTTTTTTGATAATACTTTATAATAATATTTAAATTTTTTCTGAGCATGTTTTGGTAATGTAGTTTTGGTCGCTTCTGTATTATTATTAACGAAATATTTTTACTTATATGGTATCAACCCATAACGTCCTATGCTAGAACACGGGTCTCCCCTATGAAAGCGGCGTAGAATGTCGAAGTTTCGGATTGGGGACTTGACTTATCTTCGAAAGCTAAGAATGTTCAAGTAAATTAGCGTAGACAACGCTAACGCTAATAAAATATATTTTTAATTCTTCTTAATTAAATAACTTATTAAATAAAGTCAATAATTATAATCCGACAATATTTTCATTATAAACTAAATATTGATATATAGCTAATAATTAATAATGTTTTTTAATTATTCAGTATTGAATTATACATTAGGCCACAATATTGTTTTGTCAAACATACTTACTATGCGTCTGATCGCTCTCGGTACAAATGTACCCATAACGCTTGCTGCATCACTACACTGAATGTCTATGGCTAACCTTAGTCAGTAAACTAACGCGTGTTAGATTCATGGTTTTCTGTGCGAGACGTGCCATCGTTGGATACTAACGACTCATTTAATCGCTGATGAAGTTCACAGAATGTGAACTGAATTAATGTTGAACCTTTTCAACTACGCTATAGGTAGGTACGCGTAAAGTACTTGCCTAATCCTTAAACAAAATATGGCCAACTTTTGCACGAGCCGACTTTTGGACTATGGTTTAGTACAAGTCGATACTGAAATAATAGTCGTAATGTATAAGTAATTCAAGAATTTGAAACTCAATGTAATGGATTTCAACATTTTGAAATTCATCATACAGAAGTATCTTTGAAATATTGAGTATTTAACATGTAGGGTTTTAACACACCCAATGGCCCTGAAAGTATTTGTAAGTAGGTATTTACCCACCTAATTTTAATTATTTTTGCATGCGTATTAACAGGAAACGTTTCAGTAAAGTGGTAGGCTATATTGTATAAAAGCTATTTGTTTTTGCAGTTTGTAATAATTAATTAAATACTTTGATGTATATTAATTGCAAGGGCGGATCCAGCCTCGGCGCCAGGAGGGGGGGGGGGGGGTCACATAGTCGTGGTCAAGTCAAGAACTTATCATTTAATTTTGATAACAATAGATACAAGTTAAAAGTAGGTATTTTATTAATTAACGTTAGTACTGTACTTAAAAATATTAATTCTTTATTGTATACTTGAATAACTTAACACATAATAACTTGTACATATTGCTATCTTCTCTTGAAGACATCCAGAGAAGCACTATCACGCACGGAAGGAGGCAGCCTGTTTATATTCCACAATCGTGGTGAATGATTTGTCATAACAGCTAGAGGTATCTAAGTCCTGGAACCAGCTCATGTCATGAAAACCCATGACCCCAACTTTATTTTAATTAAAATTTTAAATTTTTTTTACTTTAACGTTGACTAATTGTAAAACTAAAATTATTTTTTTGTTCGAAAAATGCGAAAAATGTTTCCATTTCTAATTTAATTTTTGTAAAGCTATACTATAAAAAATAAGGTCACTTAAGACTACATATAAAACTCTGCTTATAGGTGACGGTAATCGATCAAAGCATCTTTAAGAAACAGGCCCAGGCGTATATGTAAAAATCTTTTTTGAACTCGGTTAAACGAGTAATTCGTGACTAATATAGAGTAAGAAGTTTGCAACATAAACTAGTAGGTACGTATAAAAGTAGGTATGTATTTTTTTTAGCAAAGAGTACGGAAATTGCTTGATGTAGTGACATTTCGTTTCCTATACGCACTATGATCAAACCAGACTAGTTACACGGTTATTCAATTACTCGGCTTATAAATCGATAAGTACTCCATGGTGACCTTTATCGGTATATTACTCGATTAACTATTTGTTATATATCGATTTTATTTTTAGCGTGCACTCACAATATGGCAAAATGGCGCAACTTTGAGGATACCTAATTGGTTCATCAATATGCATAATTTAGGAGCTCTGTCGTATATGTATTTATTATTACAAATGCAAATATTTTGGTAGGTAAAAGTACTTACTAATCATTGGAGAAGCCATTTTGTTAAAAAAATATCGCTAAACATACAATTTAAGTTTTAAATAATCTTATGTAATGGAGATGTGTTTTAAAATTTAATAATTAAATTAACTGTAACGGCTATTGATAAAAAATATTAATATTAATATCTGCCAATAAATTTAGTTGTCAGGAATGTGGTCCCTTTGACCCGACGCGCGTCGCCCGCGGCGGATGGCGGCCCGCCGCCTGCGACGTCTTTAGTTACTTCAAAGCATAGTAGCGGGTGGACGCTGTCAGTTTTCAAGCTTTTTTTTAACACAATGGAGATATTCAGCAAGTAAAATGAGAATTGTACACGTGAGATTCGGTAATATTCAATGAATTTTAATTCGTTACCATGTAAAGTATTTCGAGCAATATATTAAACCTTTAGCACCTTTTTGTTCTCTATTTTTCTAAGTATTTCGTGTCTTGTTGATTAAGTGTTAGTTTGCGTTTAATCAACATCGTTTAATCGGCATCGTGATTTTCTTCTTATAGCAGTGTACTGGTATTACTAGTGCTCTTTTCATATTTTGACGTTGATCGCCCAGAGTGTAGGTACTAAAGATATTTCCGGTGAATGCAGCGGATCAAAGTAACCGTGCACGTGAAGCCCGTTACCCGCGATGGACAGCGTTTGTCTGTAGCAAACACTCGCCATCCGCCACGGGCGGCGATTTAAGGCGACAATATAGTCTTACTGAGTAATTATTTTTTTTACTATGCCGGAACAGGGTTTTAATATAAATTAATATAAAAATGCCTATTTATACAACATAGCTATGTATATACCGAATGCTGGTATAACTTTCTATACACCAGCAATGAATATCAACATCCGCTCCATTGTACATTTACCGCAAACGTAATTAGCACAAATTTAGGTGTTCAAATAAAATCCATACATTCCATCATTCAAAATAATAATAGTCAATGAGTTGGTAGATATGAATAGAAAGTGACATCATCATCGCAATACATACGTAAATAACTACTTACCTAATGATGCTTATAAACAAACGTAGGCGCTTATTTTAGCATCCGCGAGTGCCTTAAATACCTAACAGAATAATAAAATGTACGTTATTTACGAACAAACTCAATATAAAACTCGTTTTATTTAGGTACGTCAGTTTCGTCGAAAAGTGGCTAGCCTATCGGTCTTTTATCGGATACATTTCGGGGAGTGTGCCTTGGAATTACATGAATTAATTCCCCTCATCTCCATTCTACAATCGGACAAGTAGAGATACTGTAAAGCGCCACCGGTTCATGGTAGAGCTTCCACGGACTCGCACAAAACGCTTCGCGTCTACATTTGTTGTGCGAACTGCCAGGTTGTGGAATTCACTGCCGAGTTCTCTATTTCCCGATAGCTATAATCTCGGTCTCTTCAAATCGCGAGTGAATCGGTTTCTTCTAGGCAAGCGCACTACATCCTAGACCGCATCGTTACTTTACATCAGGTGAGTTGCGGCCAAGCGCAAGCCTATCGACTATATACTCGTAAAAAAAGGTACAGTGGAAAAGTGGACTTATGTATCAATAAAACCTATGTAACCTATGTAAATTGCAAAAAGGGGTCGAGATTTAAATTTTTTAAACGTTAATAAAAAATGCACAATTCAAATTCGTCAGTCAGAAAATGTTTTTTTATTTCTTGCTAAATCTTACATGATAGAAAAAAAAACTTTGTTTTGAAATACTTTCAAATCTGAATGTAAATTGTAGCCATAATTTCTACTGAAGGTATAGCAGGAATGCTCTTAAATAATTTTCTAAAAGTTTTCGATTATTCTATGCTATATTTTATGACATTTAGGTTCTTTTAATATAAAAATTTATTGCCGTTCGTTTGTCTCGCTAAAACTCGAGAGCGGCTTAGCCGATTTAGCTGATTAGGTAATTGTAATGTTTGTGAAAGTTAAGGGAAGGATTCTACGGTGAGAAATATACATAAGCGTTAGGTGTTACGAAGTTAGCCGGGTCAGCTAGTATTCAATAAATAAAGTAGGAATTTTAAGGCATGATTCGAATATTCGAACGCACAACGTTTTTGTTGTTTAGTTTCTAGATTAAAACTTGATTAATTTACTAGCCGCCTAGGTAAAAAAGTAAAATATAAATTAACGAGTAAGTAAAATCTTATGCCATTCCAAACGTATAAGCAATTCCATTAAAATAATCGTTGAGATTGGTCTAAGAACAAAGAATAACGAAACAGAAGTTGTACATTTCAAAAAATGCCTACTATGAGCGGCACGCTAGGATACAAAAAGTAGAGAATGCATATCGTCTATTATTTGCTACAGTTGGCTTTAGGCACGCAAATGATGTTAACCCACATCCTACATGGCATACGAATGCAGGAGAAATAAATTAACAATTAAAATAAATTAATGAGCATTCGTTAATGCATTGCATCTTTTTTATTAAAATTATAAATGTGCCTGGCATTGTTATGGCTTATATTATGTACACCTGATACTAAAACGCTTGGGGATAGATGCTATAAATACAATAATAATTAAATAAATTAGGCGATGAGATACCTTAGCGTATATCCAACATATCCAAATGACGTGGCAGCAAGTTCGAAAAATATTTAAAAAAATATATTTATCAAGTACCTAATAAGAGGACTAGAACTTATATAATTCGATTCAACAGGTCCATATACAAATTAGTTTGTTATAAAAATCAAACGATTGGGCTGATTTTGATCAAATCTATGTATGTTGGCCATATGGGAAGTATAAAACATATTATATAATAAAACTTTTCAAGTCAATCTAGGCGTTTCTGAATGATCGTGAAATATAACAACAAAAGACGATTCTAACGAATTCATTACCTCCTATTTTCCAAATAAACAATGATTAATTCAATAATTCAAATTGTTTGTTTACTATACAAAAAATCTGAAAACGTCAGCGTTTCCACAGAGTAAGTAAATAAATTAGCGATTAAATAATTTGCAAGCAGCACAATAATGAAAAGTGCATGAAGACATGCAATCAGCACCTTTAACGACCGACCCACACGAATGTGGGTTTAACCTTATTAAATATACTTTTAAACTTCATTATACCTAATTTTTGTTCATTAGAAATATTACCAATTCTGTAAAGATAACTACATTAGTAGGAATCTATTGCTAAAAGTTCGCCTCGAATAGACTTTTAGATATCTTGACACGCTCTTGCTCGATTTTATTCATACTAGAAATAGTTATTGATCGACTACGCTCTTTTTTTGCTGGAGTAATGCTACTAGGAATTTCCATGTATAAAGATGTGATCTGAGGCTGAAAGAGCTTGCAATTAACGCTATAAGGATGGACGTTTTCAGCAAAGTCGGCAATAAGTTTTGAAGTAATCAAACAAATGTTTAAAAGAAAAATGTACGTAGTTAAATATTGTATCTAAAAAAAGCTTAAGTACTCGTATAACACTACTAAAATCATATTCTGAGTTTTTCGTCACGCACTTCACAAGTTTTTTTTTTAAGATGGTGTCAGATGCTTGGTATTAAACACACTATCGTTATAAATAAAAGTAAACTATACATATTTAAAATTACATTTATTCTTAAATATTTTATAACACCTTTAATAACGAAATGTATGAAAAACTTTACAATCTCATTTCTTGACCATTGCAATTGGAAACGCATTTGTTTTCAATTCCATTCAATTGCACCTAGTATTACGATCCAATTGCCATTTTGATTGGCAATAGAAGTCAATTACGAAACTAATCAGTACTAGAGCAGCTTTAAGAATAGTTATCAAGAAAATCTATCACAGATCATGTCATAGTTGGTAATAGCATTATGGCGTCGAGTCATAGAATAACGTGAAGTTCGTAGGCAGTAGTCATAGATTAAAGAGTAGTACGATAAGTCAGGTCACAATCGAGGTACGTAATAGCCCATTATTGGCAGTCGTAAACAAATAGGGAAACGTTATAACCCGTATTAATGCAAGTGGTAATGTGAGATTTTTGTACCTAACTATACCTGCACCTCGATTCACAATGAGTTTCCGACCGAATTCGAGAACTTTTCTACGCGAAGCTGTTTAGAATATCCTTAGTAATTATATTGGATATAGATTCTAGGTCTAAACTAGTAAAATAAACGTATTTGAAACTTTGAGATTTCATAACGAGCTTTGCGTATTTCCTGTTGTAAAGTTTTCACATCCGATCGGAAACTCATTGTCAACAGGGGTGCAGATTTAGGTACCTAAGTTTAATAAAGCATGTGAAAGTTTTATGTTAGGTACCTAACTGACCATTGTTCTTGGAATATATAGAGTAAAAACAAATATATTCTGCTGACCATAAATACATGACCATAAGGCAAAGGCAGATGGCATCATAAAGAAAGAGGGGTTGTATCCAGCAGTGGGATAAAGAAAAGTGTAGATGATGATGAAAACAATAACTTTTGTTAAACACCTATTGCAAAATTCGAAAGAAAAAAATTCCATACAATAATACAATATAAGCGTGGCAAAACGCAAGGAATTCTGTTTTTCTAAAGTCAAGGTCAATCAAATAAATATGTACCAATAGTTATACTTGTTACTTCATCAAGTGGTATTGCCATTATACCTTACAACTTCCAACAGTATTGAAAATGGCAATCTATTTACACGCTTGGCCCATATATAAAACCAAAACGGCCCTGAAAATGGTAGACAGGAATTCTCGGCACAGTAACCGTGGTCCCTTCATCGGATAAGGCAAGCAGGCATACTTAGTTTTATTTTCAGTGAACCCACAGAGCCTCTCGAGATAGGAGACTGATAAGCCAAAGTCAGTTATGAATTGTTTTATATTTTTGTAAATGTATAAAAAACTTGTAAATAAATCATTATTTTGTAAGCAGTAGTATAGTAGTATAGAAACAAGCATTGTTATAGCCTATTATCATCTGTTGAGACCTGAATACCCATTCATAAAGAGTTAGACAAAAATACATACATGATATACAATCATACACTCGAAAAACATTACCTTCCTTTTGGGCAGTCGGGTAAAAAGGTGGTAATTTCATAAAAAATATACATAAATGTCTGTATATTTATGATGCAAAAATAATGTTGGTCTGGCCAAGGGACTGTTTGCTTGTCTTATACCTTGAATTACCTGAGTAAATAAAAAATGCGAAGTCCACCATGCTCTAGCGCTAAGTATATACGGCATTCAAAATGTGTAATATCTTAAATGTACACGAATAACAAATACAAATACAATTTCATTTCATAATTATTATTTATAGCTTTAGCTTTAATACTGTATAAAGTTCTATATAACCATGTACATAAAAATCGAGCTGGAAAACCAACAACGTTTCCATTTCACACTTATTGAGCCTTTTCGGCATCATAAACTTTCAGCGATCGATTTACAGACTTTAATTGTAAATTACAGAGATTACCTGTACATTACATTTTGTTATTGCTACTATAATCGTGAAATAATCATAGGATTGTAATGGAGTGATCTCAATTGCAAATAGTAGAATTATTGTTTTATTAACACGTTGATTCTGAGAACTGGTTGGAATTATGATTGTGCTGATTGTATGTATTTATAGGAGCTTGTGGTTGTTAGCTAATGATATAATAGTCTTATTATAATTATTAATCGTTTATCGAAACAATTATAGGGTTTTCTATTGTAGAATATGAATATAACCATTATACCTAGAACTTCTTTGGAATTGTAGATTTAACGGTAATATCTGGTTATCACGCATCTAGCGCAAAAGGGATACTTTAGAAAAAAGGCGAATTACCTAGGTATAGGTTCTAAATTTGCCTGTTTAAAGGATTTAGGTAACTTAAGCAGAGCATCTTTGGTAAGTACTTACATCAAGATCAAAATATTTAGCAAGCACCATTGGTAAGCAACTTTAATAACCAACTTTAGCAAGTAACTTTACCAAGCAACTTAAGTTGTCGGAGTGTTGGATATTCGATTTAGAATTGCTGCTTCTTACATTTGACTGTGAGAGTAAACAGAAAATACTGATTTTTCTTTTTCTACTGAGTTTTCCGAATTTGTATGATAACAGATGTTGGGATCAATAATCTTAAACCACTATTAAAACGTGCGTAAATTATCCGATATAATATTGAAGTATGTTAATTATTACTTTTTTATATTTCATTTGGTATTTCTATATCGAAAAGGAAACATTTCGATAGCTTCTTCGTTAAATTATTACTAAGCTCCAGTATTATTTTCTCTTTCCTATATTAACTTCCTATTTAACTCTGCTACATAAAAATTAAGCACCTTAACAGCTGTATTTATGAATAAATCACTTGTTCCGAAACCGGTAGCGAATTTGTCTTCCACCTTTAAAATCTAATTTGTATAGCATAATGACATAACGCGTACTAACGTACAACTCGGTGCAAACTTAATGATAAATATATCCATATTTGTCTATCAGTATAACTGGAAAGGCTTATCGTTTCCAATGCTCTCGTTAGCTCGTGTAAACTGAAACCCCATTATTGTCGAATGATATAATACGAAATAAGCTTTATCGAGGTAGCTTTTGAGTCGAGTTTGGGTTGGAAGTCTTTTGTAAGTGTTTTTTTTTGTGCTGTAGTCGCACGATTGCCTCTCCTAATTGGCTCGCCATCTGTTTTAATTCATTTCGCGATAGTTTTACAAGTATTTTATTGACGCGTAGCTCCCCCTTGCGGCCGTGTGGTGTAACGAAGCGATTAATCGATTCGATTGCGTGCGACTCGCTCGATCGCAGTGCGGACCGAATAAATCGATCGTTAATTCGATTTTAGAACAATTATTTTCATTAGTCGAGTTTTATTGTTTTGCTTGTTTAGCAAAGCATCCGTTAAAACTCTTATTTGCAATTAAAATAGGCACTGAAATAACGATCGATCAAAATTTATAGCGCGATGGGAGGTCTCTAAAGATGTAATAGTGTACGCTTACACAGTTATAAGAAAGTTGTTAATCGTGTAAAATCAAAGAGATAAGTGCAGTAGCAGTCACTGACGCGTGCTGCCATCTCTCGGACGATGACAGTAAATAATAAATCTTGCAGATAACATCAGAGGCGAAGATTATACGGTACTGAGTCCTCATCACGCCATCCGTGTTTCCTGCACGAGCAAATTAGTAAAACGTTTTGCGAACCGTTTAGATTTACATCAAGTTTCTGAAGCTTTATTCGTTTACGAAGAGAGCTGAAAATTGCTCGGCAGTTTATCTTAAAATGGCAAGTAAAACGGTTCTGTAGAACGCGTATATTTTTAGTGCTTCGCAGAAACTGTACACGCTAAAAGTTAACGCCGTTGCCTGAACGACATTAGACAATGAACAGAGCTAAACAGTTTAAGTGCCTAGTTAACGTACAGTTACTCAAAAAGCAGTATCCCGAAGGCATATTAAGAATACTATTTTAGATTTTACGTTCCCAACTCGAATGGCGATATTCGAACAATTGAAATGCGGTTTGCGTTTCACGTGTGTATTTTTTTTTTGCTTGCATTTGTAACCGGCCCGGAGTGGCCTCGACCTGCGCGTTGACCAATTAGAAACACCCATTAAAATGTTCTGCAAAGTCCGCTCTTTTTCGGCGGCATTCCTTCACGAAAACAAGCCGTGCGATTTGAGACGTCAATTTGCAAATGGAACAACCACCGGTAGCGCTTTTAAAAATGGAACGCTAATGACATTCCGAATTTAAAATTTAAAATACATCATTAGCTGCCAGTTCTCGGATCTTTTAAAAGCAATAAAAATGTTAATTTAAATAAAATCAATGGGTGAATAACTGTTTTATATTATTTGTGAATGTTTGAAGTGGCATCGGCTACTATGAATAACGATAATTTCAAAACAGATAAAAGCGATAACGATAAGACATTGTGATGGAATATTTTTTAATAATTAGCTGACTAATACAGAAGCTGCTGGATAGCTACCCATTATCAACAAGCTATTATCATTATTCTTGAACAAAATGTCTTAATTAAAAACAAAGTAGCCATTTTAACCTTGTTGTCATGTTGGCGATCAAATAAAAACAAAAAGCTATTTGGCGTTCGTGCATAAGAATATCCAATTAATTATTACCAACAATAATTCAAAACTCGAATTTAAATTTTCGATTAAGATTCAGTATACGAATTAATCATAACATTTTTAACAAGTTATTGTAATTAATATAATAAAGCGTAGCGAATTAGATAATTTGTCATCGGACCCGATACATTATGTTATTGTTCGAAACCACATAAATTATACAAACGGTACGGACCTTCTTGGAAATATAAAAAAAGTAAAACGATCTTTTTTAATAACTTTTTGTATCGGTTATTTTTTTAAGTTATTTGTTACATATCGATAAAAATGGTTCTTATATAACATATTAATAGAAAAAAAAACATAAATAAGCATGTCCTATGTAACAATTTACTAGTGACTGCAGGCTCAATGCGCAAATCGTGCGAAGCCATTATTAAATAACAACTCCAGACTTAGCGTATTTATTAATACAAGTACTCAATACCTGTTACTAAATACAAATGAGTATTTATACTAAGTATCAGAATTATTACTCCTAATTGTATCATCAAGAACTGCTATCGGCGTGGGAGTCCAAGTGACTGTAACATATTCCGCGGCTTGTAAGGCACCCCGCGGACAGACTTACGGACAGAAACATTTATATTAATAATGATGTTGAGAGATATATCTCTCTATTAGAGAAGGTTATTCTATTACGTTAATGCTCATTCAATTATAGGTATAGAATTATTTGAGAAGATATTTTGATGAAACTTATATGCGAAGGCCTCAAACCGCGCTTTAGTTCAGCGTGTTAGTTATAGCCACATATAACATTCTAGATAGAGAAAGCCGTGACCTATTGTGGGACACATATGGAGTTATTATGGAGTGTACTAAGCCAACAGGGGGTCATTGTTCTGAACATATATAAGGAACAACTTTCACTAGAGTTTTTAACTATTTTCACTAGTGCTTAAATTCTTTATAACTAATTTAAAATGTATTTGTCAGAAAATTATGTTTATTAAAGTTTCTGATATGACAACCAAGTAACACTGATTTTGAAAGATAAACTACATTTTATCATCAGTGAAAAAATATTCCTTACATTAGTAAGGAATAAGTAAAGTTAAAAAAGAATCAAAGGATTTTTATTAGAGTGGTTAACAGAATAAGGGCCAGTCCACATTATCACTAATAGACTCTAAGGGTGCGTGCAGGCAGACGCCCCGCTAGGTACGTAGGCGGAACATTGCTAGCACTACAGATACTTAGGTAATTAAGACGTCTTATAGACGACAGCACAAGTACTAGCTCCATCCATATAGACCACGCTAATTCAAGTAGAGCTTCTTTATTGAAACTGATGGACTAACAGACTATAAACCGAGTGTTTTACATATACCGATAAGTTTTTTAATTATTTTTTTATTTAGGCCGACACAATAGGGCACTCTTTCCGTCTTATTAACAAAAACTATGTAAGTACCAAAAGTAAGAAGTCCGAGTTCCTCACTTTATTGCAACTAGTAGTGAATACGCTGATACTGAATGAATGAACTGATTCAAATAATCAAATGCACAGACAAAAAAAATACAGAAAACGTTCGTTCATTAATTTATTAGATTTTAAACCCATTTAATAAGTTTGTTATATATAATTACACAAAAAATTGTCATAACACAACACTAACATAATTAACAAATATGCGTTGTCATAAAAATTGTTATTCATAAGTCATTTGTAAAACTTAGTTTGTTACAAACTTCATACGAGACTAAATTGATAGATATGAATAGTGCGAGAACGATCGTGAACTCCGATAGGCTCATAAATTTTAATTTAAATAATAAATTCCTAATTATCATAATTAATAGAGATTGGAATTATAATTCGAAGTCGACAATAAGAAGTCGATTTTGTGCTCGATTCTTGAAATATTTCGAAGGGAAACGTAGATTGGTTATAATACAACTAATCTTGTCCAAAAAATTTCTCAGTGATTGTCATCTGTTTGAAATTGAATGGAATTAGATAAAATATTTTAGTTTTAACTATTGAAAATATCTACAAAGTAAGCAGTCTAGTAGTTACCGACCTACGAAGAATCTAAACTACCCTCGTACCCATCTCTATAGGCATGTGTGGTACAGTCAGCAACAGTCACGCGCCTAATTATAGAAGCATTCCCAATCAATTACCGAGTATGCGCAACAAAACTGTCGAGACCGCTCTATTTGCGGTACCGACAGCAAAATAATAAACGCATATTTTAAATTTTATTTTAAAAGCCACTATGTTTAATTAAGTCGCCATAAACTTAAAAACAATATATGAGGTACCAAATTTGGTAAATTATTTACAATGTTTACGAAATAAATAACGAAAATATGTACATAATATATGTATAAAATATACGGATACACATCCAGCTATATTGATTAAAATATTTTAGTAACAGATAATTTTTAGTTACTATAAATAAATATTTTTCGATTTAAATGCGTTAATTTTAATAAATTGTTGTACAAAGGTTTTTTATACAGTTTTTTTTATTTTTGTAGTATTCTTAGGATACTATAAAAAAAGAAAAATTATAAATCATAATAACATTGTAATACCTATATAACACATTGTAAATTATGCAAATTCTTATCTATTTAAAATTTGAGTAACATTTCTGTATAACTGTGCATTTACGGTGAATAAAAGGCGTTTTACATTATCCTATAACGTGATGTCATTAAATAAATCTAAATCAGTAATTCAATCACTGCCCAACGGGACCAAACTCTCTTAAATACTGTCTTCTCTCCGTTACAAAAACTACTTATTTCAATCGACACCAAACAAAAACGCATATTCATTATCGAGCCGTCACTTAATCCCCGTTTAAACCCCGTTTTGTATTTAACAAGCAGTCAAACGCTCAAGAGCTGGCGCGATGCCAAAATACTAATGTGCCCATTGAACAACGTTTGTATCGCTGAATGCTCTTAATAGATCATTTAGAAAAGGGCTGCTAAATTGGCGGGTGTGAGATATAATCCTAAAAGAAATCTATAAACGCCTACTTACTCGTACTTTTTGCGCTGGCGCAACAACTTGGGGCCTATGTCAGTTATGTGAATTGTTTCAGAACTACGATTCAATTGCGTCATAATGGTCGTTTTGACATAATAATAGTTAGTATGAACCCTAATATTGACAGACTACCAAAAACGACTATAAAACAAACGCGTAAGTACTTAGAGCAATGCAATCGTAATTCTGAAACAATTCAAATAACAGACTTAGGCCCCGGAAAGAAGATATGGTCTTGACTTCCGTAGCAACAAAAAGCCATTGGATCTGATCCTATATATTAAAAAAAAAAAATTCAATCACACATTATAATAATTAGTAAGCTTAGTTGTGACCGTAACTACACAGATAATTTAAAAAAACAGAGATAAACAATATTATCTCAGTTTTTAATTGTGTTTAAATGCACCATTTACAAAAATATTACCGTGTCCAATTCCGTTAGCTTTCTTACCATCAACGTCTTATTGCTAAACACGGCTTCTCCGCCGTTAACAAATGTTACAGCAATTAATACTATAGTGAGCCATTAAACACTGTATATAAACAAACCAAATAAATAAATAGAAAGAAGGTTTTAAGATTTCTACAGATTTGCGGCGCTAATATTCAGGATACAACATACCTTTATGTTTATCACATATCTAAAAACTATCCAAAAACAAACAAAAACGCCCTCTTAACCTAACTTATTCGCTTCCGCATTTTCCGTGGCCCGCTTTTATGAGCAGGCGATCGAGCTCTCTGATGAATGGCTCTTGTAGGCATTTACTTTGATCCCCAGGATAAATACTGTGGGCGGAAGAATCCAGGAACATTTGTTAATAGCTGCACTATTCTTTGACAACCAACGTCTTTGTGTGAAATGAAATTTATGGGCACAAAACGAGTGTATTATTCCAAAACATTCGCTTGTCCATAAGTCTATTAAAGTTTCTGGTCGTGGGCTGTTGAATATTTTTGTTTATAAAATTAGCTGTGCGGTGTGAATAGGCAAATGGGTTCTCAGATATTTATGTCGTTAAACATTATAATATTATTAAAATGTTGTTCAACATGGAAAATGTTTTGGTGATTTCACACCAAAATTTATTCGAGCATAAATTCTGATGACTTCCAACAATTTAAACATGTTTAACGCAAATATAATTTCGCAGTCATATGTTTTAAATTGTCGCAACCGATAATGAAAATCGTGTAAATACTGACTGAAAAAATGTAAAGTATCTTCTGAGACGCCGAGAATGTCCGCCTCTCCGGTACAGACAACAAAAACGTCGAGTATACAGCCAGTTTAAAATATTGGAATGAATGACATACCGCTCTTCGCACGATTAATGGTACTGCTCACACAAAAAGCAAACACGCTCATTAATATATCAACTGTCTTTTTAGCAGCGCCCGGCAACGTTAGGTACCGTCAGCAGAAACGACGAACACCAGTTCCATATTTAAACATTAAAAACCGTCACAAAATCTCGCGCCACTTTTCATAACTCATTCGTTAGACGCGCGTTTTAAAAAAGGAAAATTATGACGTTCGACAATGGAAAACGTTCGGGGCACATTTAAAACGTCTCGTATTTCTCTCGTCGTTCACAACATGAACATAATTTAGGCAGCAACATCTGTAGCCGATATCTCTTTGTGCAATTAAGAAGAGAATGGAATAAGACAGTCCCATATAAGTGTGTCTTTATTTATAATTTAGCTACTGAATAATTTAAGACGCGGCACACGTGCGTTTCGCTCTTAAATGGTTTGAATAACGCCGCATGCTTAAAGGTTTTTATCGATTAAACTTATTCCCATTTTAACCTCAACATGATGTATCAGCTGTATCTAAACGGTACGTTTAAAAGGGTATCTAAGTGTTGTTTACTTTTCAACGGCATGTGAACATTTTTTTCTACGGTGGAGAAAAAAAAACCCGAAGCTCTTTCGTGTGTATCGGCTCCTTACATTATTTCCGTCCGTGTCGGAGCTCGCTTTGACGTCCGCTAAACACGACATTAAACATTTCGACGTTTTTTTTTTCAACTGTCACATACATTACTTTTTTCCACCTTTTTTGTGGGCCATTAGCTATTAAGCGGCAACCGTGAGCACCGGGATTAATACGTGAACGTTTTAAGCGCCACGCTACCATAATTCTAATTCGAAATATTGCATTCGTTTAATGGAGTATTATTTTTATTTGACAATTGATTATGACAAGTTGCAGTTGCGACTCGGAATAACGTTTACAAATAGCTGTTAAAACTCACGTACGCGTTTAAGATCATTCGTAAATCTTGAAGCCTGTCAAAACATAATTAATGGTACTTAAAATTGGGAACGGTGAAAGTGATCTCGGCGTTTCAACACTCGAAACACGTGTTCACTTATCAATCAACATTCAACGTTCATTAGTACTTAAATACCAATTAGTTGCGATATAATTATCTAGGTTAGAATCCATTAAGCGATAAAATTAAATCGAAATTGTAAATTAGACTTTGTGACTGCCAATAAAACCACATTCATTAACAGTTAATTTTTATAAACTTGAGACGTTTCGATTGATGGATTGTGACTGTAAAATATAAATTAGTATCGCATAAAACAATGAATTATTTCATTCATATTAGGTCGTAAAACTAATTAGTTAGTTCAATGAAAATTGTACAGGAAACCGAGCTTTTATGGATCTGATAAACCTTGGCCTGACGTAGCTTTATCTCGAATCTTTCTATTTACGTGTAGTGTAGGCGTTTCTTTTTTTTAATTTGACATGCCTATCCGGTAGCCAATAAAATGACGGTTTGCGTTTTAATTTCATCGTAAGATAAAAAATTGCTCGAGGTCTTATCGAGTTTCGATCGTGGCTTGTTTTTGTTTCCCGGTCCTTTATTATGGACTTTATTTTAAGTTTTATCATAAGAGTTATACGAAATGGACTCAGGTACGGTTTGCGATTGATTTTTCTAAAGTAATTTGGCGCTTATTTTTCCACTTAACAGTAAAACATTTTTAATACATGTTGAAAGTTTTAATACCTTTAATATCTTTGTATCTCATATCTTACAAATAGGTATAGCAACATAGTTAAAATTCTTTAGTAGCGTTACCATTTCGCTGTTGATTAACCTGTCTTGTAATGAAATCATTTTCCTCAAAAAACACAATTTCAATTAAGTAAAGTTCCTAATGTTTCTTCTACAAAGTAAACACTTAATATATAAATTTTAAAAAATCTCGTTTCTTTCACAAACGTAAAATTTAGGGCAGAATAAAATTACAATAAAAGTCTCAAAGTGAGTTTTGATTTAGATAATCTCTCGGCTTCCAAGTTGGACCGGCATCGTCTCAAAGTTATCGGATGGCAGTAAATTCTAGTAATCAAAGGCCGTAGGTGGAAGAATGTCACTAATCACAATTTGTAGAATTTGATTTATTTGAAATATTTACCACTTCAAGTCATTAGAGACGTTATGAGCTATCAAGTAGTAAGAAAGCTAGGCCGACAAACGAATCCACTAGTTTTACACTATTGAAAAACCTTAGAATATGCAATCAACTGATCCACAAGCTGGATTTTAGGTTGCGGTACAAACTTCTCAAAGCTTCTTCGTTCCAATACATTTTTCTATTCGATTTACGTTTAACATTTACTCAAATATCGAGTTTTTGTAGCCTACACTGATTCATTGCATTATAATCAAAAATGTTTTCTAGGACTCTTTTGCTTTTATAAGATACACATTTAAATATTCGTAGGCATTCTTTTGTTCATATATTTTTATGTAATAAAGTCTCGAGTAAAACGGTCTTCTAGACGTTTTCTAAATCACTAAAAGCCTTTTACCATATCTAGTTTCTCATTTATCAATCATCTAACCGTGATATTTTCTTCTTCCTCAGATGCAAACGGGGAGCCTCCAAAGCTAAAGTGCAACCTTCGGAAGCACAAACCAAACCGCAAGCCTCGAACACCGTTCACCGCGCAGCAACTGAGGGCCCTGGAGAGCAAGTTCGTGGAGAAGCAGTACTTGAGCATAGCTGAGCGGGCAGAGTTCTCTTCCAGCTTGGGCCTTTCAGAAACTCAGGTAAGATAGCTAGATAGTTAGATGATGATTGTAGACACACAATACATAAAATCATAATTTTACATAGATTTACATAGCAATTTCTTCACCTTTTCCACTTGTAGCACATATACTAGGTGAGGAAATTACTTTATTTATAAATATAGTATAGGAGCAAAGAGCACGTTTGCCGATAAAAACAGGACTCAGGTCTTGAAAATGACCCAATTGTAGTTATCCGGGAGTCCCACAACATTACTATTAGCACAACGTAAATAAACGGTAAGCGTTTTGTAAATGTTTAGGACCTCTACCATGTAAATACGGATGACGTGTTAAGTTCCATTTGTCTGATTATGGTATGGATGAGAGAATGAGATTATGTTTCTATATCCTTCTCTTGTATTGAACATTATACCGCCTCACCTGTTCAACTTCGAATTAGCGTATTTTGTGGTGTTTTAAAATATTTAAATGTAACTTAAATGTTATAATACCTCAAATGTATTTCAATATTAAAGTCTCAACTTAATTATTACGACAATCCTGATGTAGCTCATAAAATTAATCGATAATTTTATTAGCGACGTCAACACCAAACCTCATCGGCTTATAAAACTTAAAATTATCGTTCCAATCATATTTAATGAGCGCTATCATCAAATTATAATGTTTCCTCTGTTTTGTTGGCAGGTTAAGATCTGGTTTCAAAATCGTCGCGCGAAAGCGAAACGCGTGCAGGAAGCGGAAGTGGAAAAATTCAAAATGGCGCAGTTTTCTCGCCATTCTCACCATATGTACCCTCTGCAGTTGCAACAGTACTTCCACCCCCATCATTTAATGGGAGGACGTCCCCTTGGGCCTATGGGTATTCACCCGTCGCACCTTAGTATGGTCCAACCACCGACTTCGGGGAATTCACCGTCGCCTAACGGTCAACCTGGTCACGGACAGCAATAATTTAGAATATCGAATAGGTTTTATATGATAGATCGATACGAATTTAAAGTTGGAATAAGGAGACGTTTAATTTTGATTATAAAAATGCGTTTATCGTTACAAATAAAGAACCCATATCCCATTTTCGTAGGTAGGTAAGTCCTTCTACGAATGATTTGGTACTTACTTTTATTTGTGCGATATATTTTATGAAACGCAACTACTACCACAAAAACATTTAGGATTTAATTTTGGAAGTTACAAATTTTTGTTTAAAAGTTTGTTTCACTTTTTCGATATTTTATTAAACTAAGAGAGCTCATGTTTTTTGCAAACGGTATCGATTCAATGCATAATGAAACGTGTAAATTATTTGTAAATAATAAACAATATTAAGGTTTGATTAATTAAATGTAAACTTACATAATTTAAGTTAAATTTATTTCAATTTTTATTGTATTGAGTTTACCTATTCACCAAATTAGCGTAAGTTTAATCTTCCTACTCGATTTATTTTTGTTTACGGACTTATATATTTATATTTTGTAATATAAATTGTATATAAACTAATTCCTTGAATAATTTGTATACTTAACTTAAGAACTATTGTAGATGAGTTGAAAATATATTTCTTTAATAGTGAAAATATTCCTTGGTTTTATTTGTACCACGAGTGTCATCAGTACTGATATAATTTGACAGATCCAAAGTAAGAAAGAAATATTTGAGATTTATCTAAAATATTTCATTAATCTACCTTTTGAAAGCTCAAGCAAAAACAATGGGGTGTTTTGACGTGTCTGTGTGACTGTCTGTCGCTCCCAGACGGATGGACCAATTTTGTTTTTTTTTTGTCTGAAAGGTATTTAAGTCGGGTGTGTTCTAAGCTATGTTTGGCATGGCAATCGGTCTAAGATGGCCGGATCGGACAAAATGGCGGAGTACAAATTTTTCACAACTACCTCAATGTAGGTATCAAATGAAAGGGCTTGGCTAGTAGAACACTATACACTATAATAATTTCAAATCCAAGATAGCTGCTACAACAAATTTTACTTGTTATACAAACGTATTTGCAGAAGTAAGTATGTCATTTATCCTACTACGCAGCTTGGGTAGAATCACTTAGGTACAAATAATATTCTCTCATTTTATTTAGAACCTAGGTCATTTATTACGACATAATTAGATCTCATCATAATTAGTTATGAATTAGTTTATGGGTCTAGTATTTAAAAATATTCAATTTAAAAAAACCGAAATTGCCATTAAGTTTAAACTTAAATTAAATTAAACTCTAAGTACGTGAAACATCTAGACACTGAATTAAAACAGCTCATAATAGTTAAATCAGATCAATTCCTTCTGATTTCAGAACTACATTCATTTCATTAACCTTTTACTAAGATCAATTTCTTAAAATGTTTCTTTAATTTTAAGCCGTAACGCAAACAAAATAAGGATTAAATTTATAAATTGTTGTAAATTATATAAATACCTAAATGATAACAATTTGTTGTCAATTGAGTGAGGAGAACTAATTTAAATATATCCATTAAAGTTAATTGTCTGATAGCAAGCGAGGTCGGGTCACGGAGATATGTGTAGATAACTTTGGCTAGTATAAGGGGGTTCGAATGTATTATTTCTAAATTGGAGAACATTTGTAACTCCATCCAGCATAAGTGCACTTTTATCGGGTAAGTAATATTTAATACCCGAACGAATTGATCTACAAAATAAAAAAATTGGATCGATTTTTATTAATTTAAGATGGGATTAATTAAGAAGACAAAGTTTTAACAAAAAAAAAACAATTCATCTGTCGCCAGGAAATAAAACATAAAAAATCGGGTCGAATTAATGACCTTGCTCCTTTTTTGAGAATTCGGTAAAAATATAACAAATACCAATAAACACGAATAAAACCATAATAGTTAAAGTGTCAACTGTCGTCGTACAACGGAAGATGAACCAGGAGTAACATAGATCAACACTAAGTTAAGGACTCTAAGGTTTGTTTTCGGATAGGTAGAACCCTTCTGTCAGTTTAAAAAACTCAGACATCAGGGGAACTACTCTAAATATATTATTATTATTGTTAAATATTTATTTTATATCAAAAATCCATACAGGGTGATATTTAGCAAAAAATTTTTCTTAATTATAACTTATTATAACTTATTATAACTTAAATATTAAACTTAAATAATAGTATTGACCCAATGTTGTATGACAATCGTATATGTCTGCTAAATTTATTAAGATGCTGTTGTGGCTGCTTCGCCACAAAGTAGGGTTACATTTTTCGCTACAAAGTAGGGATACTTTGTAGCGAAAAATGTTAGTTAGTAGAGAAAAATGTTGTTGTTTATGAAGGTAAAGGCACCCTATAACTTAACTTAAGGTAAACACCCTATAGCTTCTACAATAGAGCCGGTCATTTAGTCTAGGCATTGGATAAGTGACAAAATCGTGACTTCCAAGCGGAGACGTGAATTCTAATCTTTTTTTAGGCCTGCACCTCGGAGCTTACTTACGTGCAAATTATATTACGGTGAAGAAGAAAGTGGTCACGCAACCTGCTTGTTGAAAATAACTGAAGTCCATAAACTGCATTTTGCCAGAGTAGCAGACTTGGCATAGTCATGAGGTAGGCACGTATAGTAAGCGGCAAACAACTTGACCTTGACGTGTTGTACTGTTCGCACCTACCAAACTACCCGTGGGAGTGAAAGGGACGATGCCGCCACCTTGGTTCTAGTTATTTGCCGCTTACTATACTCAGCACTGCAAAGTAATGCCTGTAGATGATCTTTGATCTTTTTTAAAACACGATGCAAAAACGACGGTGTGACATAAGTTTGTTTGTGTCTGTGTGTCTGTCTGTCTGTGATATCGTAGCTCCCAAACGGATGGACCGATTTTGATTCTATTGTTTGAAAGGTTTATAAGTCGGGAGTTTTCTTAGCTATGTTTGATGATAATCGGTCCAAGATGGCCGCCGCTACAAAATGACGAATTACAATTCTTTTCCCTCAATACGGGGGTCAAGTGAAAGAGCTTGAATAGTAGAATATAATACACTATGATAATTTCAAATCCAAGATGGCGGCCAAAAAAATGTCGGGGGTTTTCCAAAAATTTTAATTTTACTTGTTACATATAAAATTGCGTTTAACCTCATCTCGTCATTTGTAAGCAACGATGCGACCTAAAATTTAGCACGCTTACCTAGAAAATTAATAACCAATTCACTCGCAACTCTAAAAGTCCCAGATTAGTTGAAATTATTTCCCTTTCAACTCAATTATTAACTTTCATTAAAATTACAAGTTGAACTCAACTCAACTTTAAACTTAATTGTTGAGTTAAATGCGAAGCGAGTCCGTACAGACCATTTTGAACGATTCCGTGGAACGTAACAATAATATAGATTATTGAATAGATGTGTCTGTAATCATCCTGTATAATAATCAGATAAAAGAACCGCAGTGAGCCCCCTTGTTTTCGTCAACATTTTTTTATCAAATACATTAATTTTTACGAGTAACAATTTACCTACATCGAAGTTCGACCTGACCTATTTCACGATACTTACCAAATACTTTTATCTAAATTGCTTTATTATTTGTTAAGAATTACGTCTGTCAGTAGATTTTATTACAAAATATGTATTTTATGTGAATAATAACATTGGATCACGTATACAGCATGACTAGAATTTTTTCGCTCATCGCTTTGTATGATCTAATCGTTTTAGGTATATGATTAAGAGGATTAAAACAGTTATAATACTTAATGAAATTGTAATAGCAACTTAGAATAACACCTTACTAGCTGCATAGTTATAGACCGGAGTAGGTTGGGGAAATTATTTTTCGTATTCTTTTATAGTAGTATAAAAGAATACGAAAGTTCGAATAGTTATCTTTAATTCAAAGCACGCAATCGCAATCTCTAAACTTACTCATATACGGAGCCTAGTCTCGCAAGGCCGTAGCATCCTTTGATTTGAGCGGTTTGAGCGGGGCCGTTTCGACCCCGTAACTTCATTGTGGGAGAAGCAAGAAGCTCAAATTTTAAATGACTAGTAAAGGCATTCATTTGTAGATATATTTGAAAATTACATGAAGTTTGGACGAGTACTTAAGAATTATAGCAAGTTACATTTTGTCACTGACTCACTGACTCACCGATTATCAGAATTCTAAGATACTTCTAGCAAACCTACAGGTTAAAAATTTTGAACTCGATATTGTTTAGTCTTGGTAGCATGGAAAAAATCTGTCATTCTAAATTTTTTAAATTGTTTCCGAGATATACAATCTGAATAAGTAACTTGGTAATCCCATGAGATTGTATGTAATTACAAAGTTAGTTTTGCAACTGAGCGGAAACAATTAAATAAAATTATTTTATCAATAGAGCTTAAGTAATTTCTCAAACACATTGAGATGAGGTGGAGATATTTATTAAGGAAATAAAGAATAATATTTATGTTGTTGCTACAACATTTTATCAACTAATTACAAAGTATCAATTTATGACAAGGTGGTTGTAAGTATATTCACTCCCATAGATAAATAGGTATTGAATGAATCAACTTGGTTAACATCCGATTTCGCATTTTTTTATGGGAGAAAAACTGTGCTGCGATACTTGTGCATTTTTGTACATGTAATGTGTATGACCGGATAAAAGTTATTTCTATCAAAAAGGCATATTGCAGTAAGTAGGCAGTAAACAACATCAGCCCATTGCAGTGCACAAGTCTCCCGTATGAAACGTGTTTCTGCTATAGTTGGCCAAATTACAGGTTAGGGGCTTCACTTATCTTCGAAAGCTATCTTACCGTTTTCTGATTAGCAGGTTTCCTCACAACTCTTACTATAATGATAAAGCACGTGTTAAAAGACTGAGAAGTTTAGCTACATACCAAAAACGGGATATAACTCTTAGGAAGTTGGGGAGTATTGTTTTATTTTAGATAAATTGCTCGCGTTTGATCGCCACTCACCTGATGTAAAGCGACAATGCAGCCTAGAATGTGGCACGCTTGCCTAGAATTAAGGAACCGATTCACTCGCGATTTGACAAGACCAAGATTATAGCTATCAGGAAATAGAGAACTCGGCAGTGAATTCCACAACCTGGCCGTCCGTACAATAAAAGTCGACGCACAGCGTATAGTAAATGCCCGTGGCATATCTACTACGTGCCGGTGTCGTCTTGCAGTATCTCTACTAGTCCTATTATAGTAGCCATTTTCCTGATGGAATTAAATGATGTAATTCCAAAGCACACTCTAAGAAATATGTATCCCATAAACAGTACAGGTTTCGTCAAAAACAAAGACTAGGCTAGGATATATAGATTGTTTAGCCTAGTTCGCTAGTTAGTTTTCTAAAATGTAACTTTAAGATTTGTTTTCATGCATAAACAGCAGAGACTGTTTGTGACTCACAATAACATTCTGTTCCAAGTTTCCATCTCAACATACTAGCCGCGTCATTTAATGCAAATTAATCTGGCAACGATACTTGGGGGAATATTCTCGTGTGATACGATACTACGATAATTGTCGAGTGCTACCTAATTGATAAACAACTTACACTAAATTTATAAATTACGCAAAAAAATGTAGACACCATGCGAAATCAAACCCATTTCTAAAATAAGAATTATATTTTTAGTTACCTACTTACGTTGATCGTACTATAAATAATGGCGAAACCTAGGCCTGGGCTAAACATGATCTTGGCTATTTTTAATATCCATGTCTAAGGCAATAACAGCAAGAAGTATTGTGCCAGCGACCCCCAAATGCGAGCATAGTCCTAGGTCACTGGCACTTTCTTCATCGCTGGCACAAAACACTCGTTTTTTCTCGGAGCTCATGTGGTCCAGACCACATGAGCTCCGTGTTTTCAGTGAGCTTCAGTGTTTTGCTCTGGAGCTCGATATGACCTATAAGATTCTCCTAGATGGTAGCCTATGCAGGACCTAAAACTTAACTCTAGGCTAAAAATACGATTGTCACCAAGTCTATGTATAATATAAAAATAAATATTTATACTCAAATTAAAATAGACAGCATACAGCAAGCACGTCGTTTTTTTACAAACAATGTAGTAGCGGTCTTCTGGGATGGTCTAATAATCTAAAATTACCAAAGAAATTCACATAAGTATATGGAGTCTGAAATCATCACCAACCTTTTATTTCGTACTGTCGTGCAAAAATAATGGTTTGCGTTAAACCATCAGAATAACCACCGCACCCTTCACGCCAAACACATACCTACGCGCCATTTGATGCAAATTAATCTGGCAACATGGCGATCTCGGCTAATTAAAAATAAGTAATTCATTTAGTCGTAATACGCCGGCTCTTTGGTGGTAATTGCACGAATTAATCATGTTAATGGACTGTGACTTAACAGAACAGAGCGGTTTTAGATTGAGACGGTGTAGAGATGAAACGCATATTTAAATAAGGTAGGAAATACAGCTGACTCAAACATTATAATAAGTACCAGACAATTTTTGATCTACAATATTGTAATATAAACTATAGCCATCACGTTGCAGTCGTTTTGTGAAAAGTAGACGTCAATAGGCACAAATAATTTTGCAATATAAATAACAAGACAATTTCAGAACCAATTTTTTGTCATATTTTGAACTTACTATTTACTTTGACTATTTACTTACTATTTTATTTGAACTTACTATATACATAGGTTGTGTATCGCATGCCCTGCCACATATCATTGATATACGTGGCAGGAACATAAGTTGTGTCGAAGCAAACCTCCCCCAGTTTCTAGTTTTGTTTAGCATCTAAACCAAACAAAACGCTTATCGGGCGAAAGCGTCATTTTCTAGGAAAGGAATCACGAGAGTTTATAATTATAGAGCACATGGGAAAGGCTTAGATAAAATAATTATGACCGTCTGCCCCCAAGAACGTCCCCCACGCGGAGGTAGACGGTCACACTTATGGCTATCGACCCCCACATACGAGAAATGGGTGTAGAATATCATATTGAGGTATTAAGATGTTATGTGTCCATCTCTATTGCTCCAGAATTTTCTACGGCACGCTTATTAGTGCCCGGTGGAGCGTCCCAGTGCGAACAATCCCATCTCATGCCACCAGACACACTGAATGTATTACACTATATATATTACACTAAATATATCTTTTACACTTAGGATATAGATAGATCTATTTTAAGATACAATAGAAATATGTAAGTGGGATTTGCACTCGCTAGAAAGCTTTAGATATAAAAGTAACAAAAATAGTAAATCTGACAAATTAAGTAAAATAAAAAATTATACCCCGACACAGACCATCCGGTCGATTTTACCTTTGGGATTAAAGAAGATTGCGACGAATAAAGAACCTCTGTTTTTTTTTAAATCGGTTGTAAACATAAATAAATGCAAAATACTATTATCGCCAGACACATTTCTCAATCAGTAGTCAATTAATGACGGATGCAATAATTTATTGTTCCTATAACAATAATTATAATGTAACAATTATTGTTCCGTTATAAGAACATTTAGATAACGTCTGTCTTTTACAAGATCGCTTCAAATAGTTGTCACTGCAGTTTGTGAGTATTTTGTAATAACATGTTGAATAAAATAATGTCTTTCATGTAAATTAAAGATAAAAATGTGTAGCTTGAAATTATACTTATTTTTCTAAATACATTTTAGATAGTTTCATTCTGTCCCCGTCAGCCCTATTTACTTTGACAAAGGGCTCGAAATCCGTGAAATTTGGTATAGTTATAGTTAGCGTACCTATACATTTTATTTTCTACACCTTTGATTTTTCTTCGAAAGAAAAGATTAATTAGAAAGAATAGATTAATTAGAAAGAAAAGGAAAACAAGAAATAGAAAAAGCTTATAATAGCAGTGCAACATGAAGCGGCTTTATCGCTAACATCAATCTCTTCCAGACAACTTTTATTACTATATTAATTTACTTTACTATGGAAAATATATGTGCATAAAACTTTGTGAAAATAAAATAATTTAATAATTCAGATATTTGTACAAACACGATAAGAAGCCATTTCGGTTCAATTTTTAGAGTATGATGAAAATAAAATCAACTATCGCGAAGTAACAGTTTCAGCAATGATAACAGCTGTGTACGTGCGAGTACGAGTACGTCATGGTAGGTACGTTCATTAAAGTATTTCGGCTTTGGAAACTATGGGATAAACAGAAACAGACTTAAATATTTCACCTACTATTATATTCTTTCAAGTTGTGCTACTGCCAAACAGAAGTCCAAGCTGAGTTTCTGACTAAATCTACTTGCGCAAACGCAAGAAAAACTCGAGTAGACGTAGCGAATGAGAGATAGATTCGCACAGAGAGTGTTTTATGACTTCCTCGGTAGTGAGTGACAAGATATCGCGCTATTTCGAGCCGGTGAATGAATGACTCAATGAATGATTGACCAATCGACTGGCGCGTCTTAATTGAGGACTTTGTATGTGGAACTTGCGATGCGTGCGGATGAGAATTCGACGGATCAGATTTCTTGCATTGCATTACTTTAATTTTTACATTAGACATTTTTTTCGCTGAAATAAAACTTTGCTAATTCTTTGTTACGAGTACAGAAGTGGAAATTTTCGCATGGTAATTGATCTAGGGTGGTGAGGCGTCTTTGATTAGTTTGGTAACATTTTCTATCCTTTGTCAGTATGTTATGTTAATTCGGATGTTAGTTCTCACGTTCACGACGTATTTTTTTATCTTGATGAAGCTTGGTAAGTATACTGGGTCTACAAATTTGTAATGGTCGAAGTTTTTGCATTGAAGCATTTATCCCAAAAATTCAGAATATTGCTTTAATTTAATTTAATAGATTTAGCAGAATCATTACTAAAAATATAAGAAAAATCGTTGTAAATTATGTTTCTTTCTTTAACATTTTAATATTTAATATTTCTTGCGCATGAAATGTCTTCTTTTGAACAGAAGCAACAGCAATCATCGTAAAAAATATTCAATATAATTTCTCTCAAATAGAAGTCAAAATGACACAATTTTAACAGCCGTTTTGATTGGTCGTTTAAATAAAAAATATGTTTGCATTTAATAGCTCTTCGATTTCGAATGTATTAAAATACATTTTGGGTCATTAAATTTTATGTTACACGTTTAAAAAGGTTTGACACGTCCTAACATAACGATGTTAAGCGGTTTTCTTTGAGGGTAGGAAAGGTAGAAATTTTAAGAACTTTGGTCCTTTTGGTAGCGGAATCAAGTGTATAGCATTGTGATTTTGCAAATGCTTAAATTAACTGAACTCAATGTTTTATGAAAAAAAGCCTTAGGAATAATGATGGACGGCCTTTAACTTCATTTGTTACAAACCTGAACAATATATCATAATATATATCGTATAATTATATCATAAAAATATCTTTGTTACTATTACATCTAGAAATAAAATCAATAGCCAATCAATCTCATCAAAAAATAGGATATTTATTTCATTCTCTATTTAACTATAAGGTACTTAGGTACATTAATTTTTAATACCCTATACGAGTAGAGCGTTAAGTGTAGAATAGCTTAGTGGCTAGTCGACGAACCCCATGCTTGACAAGCGAAAGGGCGCGGGTTCAATACCAGGTTCAAGCATTCACCTCTGAGTTTTTCACTTATGTGCATATTATTATTCGTTACAATAAGCTTAAACGATGAAAGAAAACATCATGAGGCAACCTGCTTATCGGAAGAGGTCAATAACTTTTAAAGATTAGTAAAGTCAGCAGGTGAGCAGTGGATTATGGCCTACAATCCCTTTGTAAGAGACAATCCGAGCCCAAAAGGGACGTTATTGTTTGATGGGAATAGAGCGTCTTTATACCTGCTATGATTTCTTCTGTGGAGTCGCGTAAAGCAAAATTTGATTATCTAAGCTCGCTATCAGTTTAACCAAGCCCTAATAGCCCAGCAATCAGAGGCGAGGGCTGCCCGATGGCCGGTATCGGACAAACAAACATAAAAACGCACTAAAGTTTTACGAGGGACTGGGGTGAGCTATGGGAATTTCGGGACCCGCTTGATGTAGCGACTAGTAAGCCAACATACACGAGCAGTCTAGGTGATATGGCTATATGTAGCAATAAGGCGCTATGACTCGATACGTATTCTCAAGATCAAATAGTAAACGCGGTTTCTATGATGTAGATGAAATATACATAAACTAGAACAACTGAACTGTTTCGAAAAATATAGCTTAGCCTCGCCATTAACTTTTTGACCACTATGATAAAACCGCATTGCAAGGCACACAATTAAATAATTTTTGTCAATTTTACATGGCATGCCGCTAGACACGTAGATGCACATGGCTTGCTAGCGTTTATCAAGTATTTGGTCAATTCGTTCAAAAGCTTAGAGATATTTTAAAACAAAAAGCTAATATAATATGTCTGTCGTATATAACATTCACCTATGCCTTACAAACATCATCTTACGGTCAGTTCAGCTTCACAGTGTATGGCGGGCTTTAGACGGTAGCCGGTGATGAGGCGGTGGTATACTTAGTGGTGATAGGATATCAGCTACTGTTTTATGACTTATTAGATGATTATTATGAGTATGTTAATTATTTTATGTGTCTATCAGAAATGTGGGTAATACGAGAATTACAACATATATAGTGTTTCTTAAGGAACATAATAATAATTATGACATAATTTCCACTTTATTCACTTGGGTGATATCACCCGGGTGCACAAAGTTAAATATACCACTACGAATATCTAAGCTAAAGCTTAGTTATACTCAAAAAAGTGGAAATCGTCAAATAAAGTTTTTAGCGGCCAAAAAAATTTTGTTATTTTGATTGATTAATGAAATTACTGCATTGATTCAGTAAAATGTATATGAGATGTAAATTGAGTGTGCGTAGACTTTCTCATTAATTCCAAAACTGCTTAGGCGTCCTGAGTAATCGGGGTATATATATATATAATGATTCCGATGAATTGAGAACCTCCTCCTATTTTGAAGTGAGTTAAAAAGGTTTTTTTAGGTTAAATTCAGCATAAGACAAGTTTAATGTATCATTTCCAATAATCTCCAAACCTTTCCTAACCCAAAGATACCACGAACCACGGACTATTATAAAATTTAAAAAAAGTTTTTATCAAGCAATCTAAACATATATTTATTTTTATGTCTTTATTCTTAGTATTTTCCGGTAGCTGTTAATAGTTTAATGCCATTAATGGTAATTATAAATTCACTTGGTTATCTCGCATTAGTTTTATGAGCTATTAGTACGCTACAGTTCTTCTGCAGTAACGCAACTTCAATGTAAAAGAGAATAAAAAAGAGAGTGTTGTTTAATAATCGGACCACGATTCACCAGTTTTTTTTTTCTATTTTCTGAGTTTTTTCGGTTTTAAATAGTAAGTCATAGCAAATACATGCAATTTAATATTGTGGGCAATGTTATGCTGTATTGAAAAGCTTAAGTTAAAACTCGAATAGATACATTTTAAATTCTATAATTTAGCCATGATATTAGAATATTGGTACAAAAAACGTGTCACAGAGTTTTAGAATATAATTGGAAACTCTTCCTGATGACTCAAAATAAAAACGCTGTAAAAATCAAAGTTCACTCAATAAATAGGAAGAGATCAGTGCAAAACGCGATGTAACAATTTTGTAGAAGCTCTAAATCCAATTTGCCATACTGAGCTTATCTTGCGAGTTGAGCTACTGAATTAAAATAATGCACCATGAACTCAAAACTGAGTACAATTTGTAAGCGAAATTCAAGGAGGCAGTAGCGACCGTATTTATGTTTATTTATCAGAGATTTTTATAAACCTTTTTTTATAACCGGTCTCCGGCGACGACGCGGCTTTGTCGCAATCACGGGCCCAGTTTTAATTAAGAGATTTTATTTAATTTTTATCTCGCGTTGTGTTATTCGAGTGCTGGGAGACTTGGAATTTAATTGTGAGTTTAAATTGTAGAGTCTGGGTGGTTCAAATGAGGGCGAGCTAGAGAATCAAGTTACTGAATATGCAAAATTATAATTATTAACTAAGCTACTATACTATAATGTAACAGCAAAGACCGCAGCCAATAGTTACAAATCTTGAAAAATTATACATAATGTTTGGTCGATGATCTTCGTATGTATACCTAATCGAAGTTCAAACAACACAACAAAATCAGTCATAATTTCAACTTCTTCTTCTTGTTCCGATCATATAGGAGGTTAGACTACATCAGGGCTATTCTTATTTTTAAAGGTGCTGCTCTAAACAGCGAGGATATGCTGTAGCCGAACCATTCATAATCAAAATCATAATTTATTGGTAAGAATATTTTACAAGACATTGGGTAAAAAAAATAAATATAACGTAGTAGATACAACAGTATGTACACAACTCACCAAATAATTTATCCATTCCCGAAGGTTGTTTAGCCAAGAGTGCCGCCTCCGGCCGACACTTGTTTTTCCAGCAATCATCTGAACATTTTGTTTCAAAATTATTTAAACATAGTTTATACGCTAGTTTAGCTAAAGAGTAATTAAAAGTTAAACATCCTTTTAAAAACATAACGTTCAGCATAGTAAGTGTCTGAAGCATGTCCAAATCATTTTGTGGTAAGAGTATCTCGACTATAGACGAGACGAAAGACGAGTGTTCGGTAAATACTGATAATAATCAGCCGATTTACTCTCTCTATCTAAGTATCTATCTTAGTTTATCTATCTTTTTAGGGGAAAGGGAAGTAATTATCGTTTTAATCAGGATGCGGCGAATCGAAGAACTTGTAGTAAGGTTTGTGATGAAAAATACGACACGAACGCGAGTACTAACATCCATACCATCCATATCTCAATATTCATACTGAAACATAAATGAAAACAAACTTTCGCTAAACTTTACGCTTCGCTCGCTAGGTAATTATTATGCGTGTTATCTATGTAATATCACAAATAAACTGAACTTTATGTCCTATTACATAACATAAACCAGCAAAGTAATGCCTTACAAAACCAATTCCACTCTTTAACTCAAATATATGTACTGCCGTCTTTTAAACTTGCCGAAACTGTTTGCACCTAAAACATTTAATTCCATTAAAATAATCATTTTAAATTAAAAATAAAGTGAAGCATTTTAGTGTTCATAAAACCGCATACAAAATACCTGCACACGAGTTGTTAAAGTTATTAATTAGCAATTACTAACCAAAAATGGTAGAGCCGACATCAATACACATTATGTCGCGTAATACGCTTTAATTGGGTAAAAATTACAAGAAATCAGGGTAATAGTAAGGGAGTTCGCTGCTGATTTTAGTAAGGTTATTTTCGCTGTAGCAAGTTTTGAAGCCGTTTGTGTTAGATATGGTGGAATATAATGCTCGTCACTTTTACTGCTAATAAGAATAAGAAATATTTATTGGCCTTTAAATAACGTTCGTTACAGGCATGTCTTATAATATAATTAATTATGTCATCTGATAAGCAATACAAACAATAATTCTTTGTCAAAGCGAAAACTGAATTTATTTCGGTATCGCATCTAATTTTTTTTTATATTTATGTTCCCTTATTTCTCACAGGCGCCTAGACCGATTTGAAAAAAAAAAAACATTTTGAAAAAGTATATTTTCTAAAATTGGTTTATTAAAATTTGCCGAAACCTGACTAGATGTCTGGTTTTTAATCAAATTAACAGAAAAAATTACAACGGTACCTGCGGAAATTTAAACGTATTTTTCCTAAATACGACATACTCACGATTCGGTTGCAATTTTTTAAATCTATTATTTTAAATATTTTTAAAATATTGTGCGTGTCTAAAAGTATTTTTTTTTTTAGAATTAAAATACATCAGCATTTAACTCTCTCCAGTCGGTCAGCAGCTCCCCGACTATACGCATTAATAAAGGAAGTGTTTTAATGAACAGTCTCACTGACAACCACTTAACGGTTAATTATAGTAACGGTTACAATCAGCTGATGAAAATACATACCTGGATTCTTACAACGCTCCACTTTTGTCTGTTTTTTAGCTTTCAATAAACAATAAAGTAATACTTTAAAAATATTTGCCGATTTCGATCGACATGGTGCCTATAGTATTTAGACCAGGGTTGCCTTTAAAAATAATAATCAGTGAAAAAAAATAATAGTGGGATGACACCCATTGGAAAAGCGGGAGAATATTATAATAATGAAAGGAAAAATAATTTATGGGTGATCTGAGGACGGGAAGGGGAGGGGGACGAGAGTAAAAACCGGTTTATCTCGATATCCGGCAATTCTAAAAGTCCTATGGAAAAAATTACATGGTTTTTCGATTTTTTCACATACATTTTGAGGTTATGTGAAGAAAGTGTCCATACAAAAGTTTTTTATCATTTTATTACCTATAACTTTGCCATAATTTTTTTTCCATAGGTGTTTTAGTTTTGCCGGAAATCGAGATTAACCGTTTTTTAGCCTTAAACCCTCACCCCCCTTCCCGACCTCAGATCGCCCATAAATTATTTTTCCTATCATTTTTATAATATTCTCCTCCCTTTCCAATGGAATTCATCACTCAATTATTTTTTTGATTTCAAAAATTATCTACCCTGTTCTAATTGTGGTGAGTTTGTTTTACAATTCATAATAACTGAATACACTAGTTATACATTATTTTGACTAACTACTTGACAGGTTTTAATTAAAAAATGAGTCTCCTAGAATACGACATTATTAACACACATTAAGAAAATTTAGCTTGATTTAGAATTTTCACCTGTTTCAAGTCTGTTAAAATATTAGCTATTATGGTAAGTACCTATATAGACTCCCTTTCGGCTTAATAAACCACGGGACTAAACTTGACAAAAAATTTCTAGGATCATTATTAATTATTATGTTTATAACTGAATGTAATGCTTATATTATAATATACCTATTAACTAGCTGAACCAGCAAACGTTGTTTTGCTGAAAATAATATTTAGGAACTTTCGAGAAAGAAAATGTTGGCTGATTCTCATCTACCCGATATACTCACAAAGTTGTATAAAATTCCGTCCAGCGGTTTCGGAGGAGTCTGGTAACAAACACCGCGACACGAGAGTTGTATATATTATATCGTCATTCTTACGCACTAATGAAATACTCATATTATGACAAGTGGTTGTTTTGTCGCAACTGTTCATATTATTACTGTAATAAATAATTTAATTATCGCATTAATTATCGCTTTAATTGATCCGTGCTGGTTGTTAACGTGACGAAAACAACCTATCGAAATTCTACGAAATATGCTCAGCGGATATAGAGCGACTAACATATAGAAATGTTTGTATTCCAATTAATCTACACAAATTATACCTTAATATTTACATTTCTGTCGTCTCGTAGGTAAATACTGTAGGTGCATTCTAATTCATTCTAAGGGCTGACTTTTATAATCGAATTTTATTTTACATCCGATTGGAAAAAGAAAGTGTAAGTCTGACCAACATCTCCCGTGGGACCGCAATTTTTAAACGGGTAAATCAATTTTGATACTTTATTATTTCATTTAAAAGCAGATCTCTAGCTGCGGTGGTTTTCAGACACATTATTAGACCCATTTTATAATTGGATAATTTATTTAGTTCTTATTTTATTTATTTTTTAATAACCTACTTGAAAAATTCCATAAAATTTCGTTCAAAACCATTTACTTCAGAATGTGGCCTTTAGTTTCGTAAACAAGAAATTTAATGCAAAACAGATTGTAAATGCTATTGAAACTCTGAAGGCAACCGAAAAATCTAAGCCCTATTGAAAGACTTGATTAAGTTAATTTGTTTTAAGTGTATGTAGCAAACCATAGATAAAATGGTAATATTTAAATGCTATTTTACAAAATATATATACATACATACATACATATATGAGAGCACGACGCTTGAAGAGTTCCATTACGTAAAAATTAATATCATCGCTCTGGGCGTTACCGTGGGCAGTACCCACGGTAACGCTTACTGTGGGTACTGCATACTAATAAAAAAATGTATTAAATATTTTAATGTTATTAATTGTCTAGTAAGTTTTTTAACACATTATTGAGCTAAAACATAAGCTATGGTCTAATTAGTCACGTCTTAGCATTATTAGCTCTACATTTCCGTCAGCCAAGAGGTTATCAAAGTCACACTGCATTCGACATTAACACTGAACCGATTTTGACAATAACTAAAAACAAGGACACAGTTGGTAGATTGAAGAAAAGTAATTCTACTTAGTTATTATATTACAACTTACGTATATGCTTAGGTTATGGTTTTATGTAACTTAACGAATAAAGGTTAAGCAATGTTTTTTTTAAGCTTATTTATATCTAATACCGAGACAACGTAGGTAAGCATCTTTTCTATATCAAACTGCCAAGCAAACTGGTGAAAATATCAATGTGTTTCGGTTTGAAAGACCATGTTTTCTACCGCATAGCATATACCGATATCTAAACTGTATTTAAACACATTAAGTGACTAATTATAAGAACAAATGTGCAAATGAACCGTTGATGTATCACCCAAATATCTATCTATTGATAATCCAGTTTCCTGCCTTCTTCCACAGCGAAGCGTATCCAGTTTGCTAGCGGCATTACCACACTGAAAAGCAATTGCTTGGCCTAGATAAATCAATTAATTAATCTTTGTTAAGTTTTAGAAACTCTTACTCTTATTAGGTGATTCTTTTATAATATCCTTCTAGAAAAAATCCAAATTATTAGGAACGTTTTTGTGGGACAATTACTGAGTACCTAACAATTATACAAATGACTTTCGTATATTGACGTTTACGTATACTTATTGACGTTTCACGTTGCCTATAATAATTAAAAGAATTAATCAATGTTTATTAAATAAACGTATACATTTTATTAATTAAGCAAAATAATAACAATACTTTTCATTACTTTCTAACTGATTAAGCGTAGATGAACTTTCAGTTAAAGTTCAACTCGATATCAAATTAAATTATTATTTATACCATTGTAGGTAAGTACATGAAATATTATGTATTTTATCCTCATAATTATAAAAATTAGGTCATAAAAATATTAACGAGCTCATTCTACATCTGTACACAACGTTTTACGACTTTACTCAAGTAATTAAAATTTAGTTTAATTTGCTCGTACTCGTAATTAGTGGAATTTACGAGCAAATGTCAAGATTTTGCAAAAACTAATTGATATTACGTAAGAGCGCATTTACAGATAAAAGTCATATTTATAAACTTAGACTGATATCACGGGTCATTCGGGATCATGTATAGTTTAACTAGTACGTACTCTCACTTCGTACTCTTAAGAGTACGACGTTAGGGTACCCTTAAGTACTACTAATTACAGATTACCACTGAGTTCGTAACGTCAGTACCTAGAATCAAATATGTGCTAACATAGTTCTCAGAAACTTAGTATTTTTATTTGAAGGGAGCTTCCCATTTGTTCCCATGTTAAAATAGTAATACACGTCTGGTGATTGAAGTAAGTTTTCACTTTTTTAAATTATTATTTTGTTTATATTTTAGGCAATTAGGCTTGACCGCAAATTCCCTTATGTAAAGGCCTAAGATGAAACGTACCTGTGCTTTAAACGACGATGAGGCCTAAGATGAAACGTACCTGTGCTTTAACCGTGATATTGTGTAATTTTTTATTTAACGCAATTACTGAAAGTTTATTTGAAACCAATAGAAATTCATATTTCATGTATTATTCATGTACTGTGCAAGCTATTTCTTTAACAAAATTCAGTTCTTACTCGCACGAGTACTAATCTTTATTGCTATTATTATAATTACTATTTTATTATAACAGAGCCATTAATAATACCGTTTATTATTATTTTAATCGACCATTATAATTAGGTACCCCGGTCATAAAGATAAGTGTTTAATTAACACCTAAGTTACAATGAATTTAGGATACAAATAAACTAGTAATACGCCCTGACTTAGACTTCGCGAAATATTTACAAGCTCATGACCGAATTGACTTTGAATTGGAATCGTGCTTGATTGATAATGATCTTTCAATAATATCTGGTCTCAACTACCCGAAGGTTCGTATTGACTTAAAATGTCCCGCAGCAGGCACATATCCTTCTAGAAAAGCAGGATTCCTCGCGATGTTTTCCTACAACTTTAAAGCAACTGATAATTGACTCAAACCTGTACATAAGTAAAAAACTTAGACCTAGGTACATAATATGTACCTACCTATACTTATCTAATTAATCTAAATAATAATTCAAACGTAACAAGACTTGTCTGTAACGAACGTTATTTGAAGGCCAATAAATATTTCTTATTCTTATTCTAACTTATTAGTCATCTTAATTCTCACTTGCAATATTAGTACAACAGACTAGTATCGACATCGCGACCTCGATATTTATAAAAAAGTGACCCACCCACAACTGAATTTTTCATATTCAGGTATCTTAATTGATATTGTGTTCCGCATGTTTTTTATACCAAATATTATTGGCATCTAACATACAAAAAAAGAACATCCTAACTGATGAACATTTTGACCCAAAGTAGAGAAACTTTGCTCGCTTCGATCGGGCAATTATATTACGCACGTATTTATATGACGTATATAGTTAGGACCGCTTGTGACCTAAAGATAACGTGATGTGCAATAACTTTTAATTGTTATTGCAATTATTTCTACCAATTACTGTTTATACGACTGTATGATAAACTTTGTCTTTTCTCGTTTTTGAAGAAATAGTCAGTAATTTTATACCCAAAAAATCGTAGACAGAGTTAAACCACATTTCTGAAGACATTTCTGAAGTATCCTTTGGAATTAAATTGGCCATGAAGTGTTGCAAGCATACCACATTTCTTCCCACAATGCATCAAAATCTCCTAAATTTTACACCTGTTATTTTTTAAAGAACTTGCACTGAGGATATTAGGGCAAAAAATGTGACGAATCCATCATTTTGGATTAGGCTTTTGTATGGATATCACAAAAGATATCTTGGTCGCTGCACTTGGTGAGAAGTTGTGTTGAAATGTGGGATAAGTGTTTGTGTGGTTTTAAATATTATTGGTCTTAGGTATTTTAATATAAGGCGCATTAATGTTAAGGCTTTTAGTACTGGCTTCAAAAAGAAGGAGGATCTCAAATCATCGAAATCTAAATTAAGTTTTTTAGGTATTTTCCCAGATTTCTCAAATATGAAAAAATACACTTATAAAAAAAATTGAAATGGAATAGAAATAAAACTTACCAACCAATCTGGTTTTGGTTCAAAATTTAGTCTCAAATAAATTTTCTCAAGATTGGTCTAGTAGTTTTATTTATTAGATATAACTTTTTTAAATAATTTACATTAATTACACATAAATTAGAATAATAATCTAATAGCTATATTCCGGGCATGTCTTGCCTGGAAATATATACCCAAAGCATGGAGAGAAGTAAAGGTTGTTTTTCTGCCAAAACCGGGTAAATCGGATTACACAAACCCAAAATCATATAGACCGATTAGTCTGAGCTCTTTTCTACTCAAGACTTTGGAGAGGCTATGTGACAAATATATTCGCAACGGACCTCTTAAGGACAAACCGGTGCATAGAAGTCAACATGCTTATCAGTCAGGAAAATCCACTGAAACTGCATTACATCACGTTGTGTACAAAATCGAATCTGCCTTGAAACTAAGCAGTCCTGCCTAATAACCTTTATTGATATAGAAGGAGCTTTCGATAAAACAACCTTCCCAAGCGTAGAAGACGGGCTAAGGAAACATAACGTAGATGAAAGAGTGAACAAATTGATCACAACAATGCTATCAAATAGAGCAGCGAGCATTGAGTCTTCAAATAACTCTCGCTGCATTGTAACGAAAGACTGCCCACAAGGTGGAGTGCTGTCTCCTTTATTGTGGGTAGTAGTAGTAAACGAACTTCTAGAACTTCTGAACAAGGGTGGGATAAATACGATAAGATATGTCGATGATTTAGCAATAATGATATCCGGACTCTTCGAAACAACCCTTTGTAACAAAATGCAAAAAGCATTGAAAATCGTTGAGAGGTGGTGTGAACAATACAGCCGTTCGGTGAATCCGCAAAAAACGGAAATTGTGCTCTTCTCACGAAAGAATAAACTACCACAATTAAAACTTCCTACGCTATTCGGGTCTAAGCTAACCGTAAGTAAAGATGTAAAATATTTGGGGGTATGGTTAGATAGTAAGATCTTGTGGAACAAGCAACTTGATCATATCACCATGAAAGCAATAAACGTTCTCTGGCAGTGCACTAGAGCAGTAGGTAAAGATTGGGGATTAAAACCCAAATTATGTCGTTGGCTATATACAGTGATGGTTAGGCCGGTACTAACTTACGGATGCGTAGTTTGGTGGCCCAGAACTTCCCTTGTAACAACTATCACAAATCTACAAAAAATTCAAAGACTAGTATGCGCGCTCATAAGTGGGTGCACGAGGTCAACAGACAGTGCTGCTTTGGAAATTATCCTGGGACTAACGCCTTTGCACGTTCATATACAGCAAGAGGCAATGGCGTCAGCACTTAGGATTAAATCTACCAGTGGAAAGGAGATGGCTCAGCAACAACCCACTGTATAGTCTTTAGCAGGGCAATAGCTATAGTCCCAAACGCCAATCGCGGAACGGATAGAATAGCTAACACACACTTGGACAGCAAAAAGTATACACTGCTTGCAGTTGATAACATTTCAGCAGACAATGCGAGCAATGGTAAGACTTATAACGTCTATACCGATGGCGCAAAAAGCACCAAAGGCGCTGGATGTGGATACTACTCACCAGAGTTTAGGTTCTCAGAATCGAAGGCCTTAAATGTGACCACAACAGCCTTGCAAGCGGAAGCAACGGGGCTTTTGTTGGCTGCAAAAGCGGTTCTATCAAGGGCCACCACATATAACCATATTAGGGGAAGGCCGAAAGACTCTCTTATATTTACTACTGACAGTGCAGCCATCATCTATGCACTTCAAAAGCCAACCACCAGATCAAGAGTAATATCCGAATGTCATCTGGCACTACAAAACTTAGCAGAAACAATAGAGCGGACGTACTCGCTAGGCAAGGAATAGACAAAGTACTCTATACCGACATTGCAGATCTGTGTAGGCCAACTGCAATGGAGGTGCGTACACTGTTAATCCAACACACAGAAAAAGAGCAACAAAGCCTGTGGCTAAAAAAACAAGACTGCAGACATGCCAAACATTTCTTTCCACGCATAAACAAAAACGTAACCAACAGCTTACTTAAGCTAACAAAAGCAGATCTACGTCTGATGGTCGGAATCATCACCGGCCACTGCGACCTGAACTACCGTCAACATAAGATTGGATCAACAGATAGTCCTCTATGTCGAGGATGTATGCAGACAGACGAAACTGTGGAACATGTGCTTCTACACTGTGAGGCCACGGAAAACATCAGACAGAGACTGGGAGTGCTGAAACGCGATGAAATTTATGCATCCAAATCGGTTTCGCATCATGAGGGTATTTCTACTACACCTGACGAAATAGGACTGGTGAGCCAGCGACCCAGAGCTGTACTCCGTTATTTTAAGGAGCTTGGCTGGTTGGGTTAGGTTGGCGGGGGGAAATGCACAATACACCCTAAGCGGGACGTCAGTGCAGGACTTATCGCCCCCACACAGAATAAGAATAAGAATACACATAAATTACATTATGTTTTGTAACGTACGTTTTGCTTGCCAAATTGAAGCCAGTTTAACTTTTTTTAAAGTATTACTAGTCAGGTAACTAGATTTTGAAAAAAATATATTTAGGATATTAATATTATGAATTATATTGAATTTGGTATTATAATAGGCAATGGCAAAGCGAGCGATGCGTTTCTGTTTCAAATTTGGCAAAATATTAATGTTTAATTGTATGTTAGTAACTATTTGTGTACAGATCTTTGATTTCAACAGATATTGCCATAACTGAATGTACAGATTCTACGAAAGAAATACCTAATTTAAAATATAAACATTAGATACCACGCCCTAGTGTGTCACTAACTATTTTTTTTAAATTTTTGCTTCATTGGTCCTTCAAAAATGTTAGTTACCAAAGTTTTACATCAATTGAAGAAAAATAAGGTTGAACCCACGTTCCTATAACTCGTTATGTAAGTTCATAGATACGTACCGCAGCTACTAAAATCGTGTTAAAAATATAAAGCCTGAATTCCCACTATGTAATATATCTCCCAAAACATACAAAATTAAATTCATGTTCACCAACTTTACAAGTTTTGTCATTATAAAAAAGTTGGGTCTCTATTGTCAGTCAGAGTTATAACGCGAAAACGATTGACTGTATTGTGAGGTGCTCGTCTGTATAAAACCGGGTGGAATCCAATTTTATTGCTTAATTTCATTGAGTGTAGGTGGACCGTTTAAAGAAAAATGTAGTAAATCAAGTTTTACAATTTTTAATTGTGACAAACTATTATTTTACTTTAATTATTTAAATACTTTTCTTGATATTATTATTATTATCTAAATTACCGTTAATTCACCATTTTAATTGATTTTGTTTGCAAATATATGGAGAATTTTGCAAAATGTAATGTTACTACTTCCTTTAACTCTAACACACGGTATGTAAGAGCCAGTATACAATGTTTGTAAGAAATGTATTTGGTAAAGTGATATCAATAGAAAATATAGGTTGTACATAGCAATGCTAACTTGCAAGAAATATCTTAAATATACATTTTCGGATCACTCAGTTACTATATGAATTAAGTTTTTAAATTGTGTGTTTATAAATATACACAATATACAAAGTCAACTGACCAAATAAAAAATTAAATATTCTCAAAAATTTAAAATTCTCACTTATCGCCCACTCGTTGAACGGAAATCCAACAATACATCAAAATCCCTTTGTTTACAAGAAAAACCCGCGTCCTCGACTGACAGCGGGTCGGGTGGTCGACAATGAGCCAATCACCGGACAATGCTGTCAACTGTCAAACTGACACAACATGAAATGTCAAGTGAACGAAATTTGGCAATGTGTAATTTGATGATTGGGCCTTTATTACGCGTATTGGATCGTACTATGAGTTTATAAGGATTGGCAAATCGATTTTTATTTACGAAATTTTAGATAATATTGATTCATACTACGTTCATACTTGGTACTCTAGCTCATTTACAATTTAGCTTTTCGTAATAAACTCATCGGAGGCTTGTTATAATGAACATTGTTCATGAAAATGAATGATAAAATTTATTTCTAAATCAACACACAAAGGCTTATATTAATATAAGTTTACTAAGTAAATTATATAAATTTATAGTATACTAGCTGTGCCCCGCGGTTTCACCCGCGTAGTTCCCCATTGGATTGTCGAGATAATGGGGGAACTACTTTTTTGAAGTCGGTTAAAAAGTATCCTATGTCCTTTCCCGGGGTCCAATCTACTTGTGCACCAAATTTCATCCAGATCGGTGTAGTGGTTTTGGCGTGAAAGCGAAACAGACAGACAGACAGAGTTACTTTCGCATTTATAATATTAGTTAGGATTTTAAAAGAGTATATTGCTTTTTATGTTGCAAAGCAATCGTACTTTTTGCGTAACTTTATTTAGTAAACAAAAATACATGTTGAGCTAGAAAAATGATTTTTTACTAACTCAAGATTTTGACGTACTACCACATACTAATAAGCACATTCGCGTAGATGTAGAGTCAAATTTAATTTTGTATTAACTAAATTATTTCGAAAACCTAAAATATTTTCTGAATAGTTAAACCAGAAACAAAATAAAATTATAAAAGCTTAAATTAAAAGTTTTGCATAAAATGTATAATGTACTTTGTTATTGAGATCAATTGTTACTCGTACCAACAGGGGAGAGGGCTCGTTCCACGAAAGCCATATCAACAGTTTATAATATATCCTGCTCACACCCACACTTGCATCTCACCTACTCTCAATAGCAATAAAAACAAACTATTGCAAAGTTCCATTCAATAACTTCGTAATAATTGTCCTTGTCAAAGATCTATACGAAACGTCAAGTAACTGTCAAAATCATTTCACCCGCTGAGCAAATCCGTTGTAAGTCAATTATGGACACAAAAGCTTCAAAATGTGAGTTAAGAGGTTTGTTTAACGTGTGGTGTGGTAATCCTGGTTAATCCTGTAAGAAGTAAAGGTGTTTATTTTGTTTGCTGAAAGAGGAATTATCTTGCGAGATAAGATGAAGTCCGTAAGTTGTCCGAGGGTTTTTACAAACAAGTGACTACGATTATTTTTTTTATTTCTCGTGTATTGCGATAGTTTTTTCTAAATAGGTATGCACTTTCGTTTGTACTTTTTTTGTATTACTTTCAAGAGGTTCCCCAATTATTTTTCGTACTTAATTGGAACAAAAGTGATAAAATGTAATTATTTCAATTTATTGTCTTTATTTAAAACATTTTACATCCTCCCCCAACTCGGAAAGAGTATTTTTGCTCTTCGATATCTGGGCTAGTGGGACTTATGGACACTTACTTGACAAGAGAATGAAAAGTTTAAAATACACTTAATTAACACATATCCAATCTTAACTCTAATTTCAACTAGCTTGATTGCGATAGTTTCCAATCGACGATAGCTGATTTATATTAAATGCATTCACTAAAGACCTAGAGAGATGCCGATCCCGTGCGCTGAGTATGGAACCTAGTGTCGCATTGGAAGGCGCAGTCTAATCACGTATTCGTACAAAATTTAGTAAGACGAACATATTATTTTCAGAATTTGTCGAAATCACTCCTGATTTGACTTACGAGCTTGATATTTGTTGCTCTTATGTTTTTACAAATTATCACGCACATAGATAAGGGAATTGCTTAAGCACTTCCTACTGTAACGCGACAAACCGGTATTTTCGTAAGTTACGCAGCTATCAACCAAATTAATGTACCTATAACCGCCACGAGAAATGTATTTTGCCTTTTTAGGACATATTGCTGCGACACACGCATTGTTCGCTATCCATATCTCCGTTAAGTTTCTGAGATCTGTAAATGCATTAGTGCCTCAGAGTATATCTACAGCCCGTCGGGTAAGTGAGAAACTGGATCGATAAAGAAAATAACTCCCTAGTGTTTATTAACAAGGCGCTAAATTAACCCCAACATGTATAAGCAATAAATGATTTAACAATTTAATATCTTTGATTCTCATAAACTTATTTATTTCCACTGCAACCAGGAATAATAATCGGAAATGAAACATAAATTATAAAATATATTCAAGTATAAACTTATTAAGTAGTTGATTTCTTGTTACTGTTTACAATTTTGGGTGGTTATAAAAGTATAAGAAGTATGAAGCTTTTGATGATTATAAATATAACCACATATTTTTTACTTTAACGACACAAAAAATAAAAACGTGAAATTACGCACAAATTGCATTTATAAAATTTAAACGAACTGTATGTTATTCTCCAAACTCAAAAAAGAATCCTTTTCATTTCTAGAAAATTACAGGTCTAACAATTTTATAAGTAACATATAAATTTAAAAATTACTAGATCGATTCCAAAAAATCTTTTTCGTTGCTGCAAAGCTGCATTATCACTTAGTAACAATGGGCTGGCCACATCGTTCCAAGAATCAATAACCGACGTCGAAGAAAAGTTCTTGAGTGGTGATCACGAACTGGAAAATGCAGCTTAGGTCTCCCACTAGGTGGATCGACGACATAGTAAAAGTCACAAGCAACCAGTGGATGCAATTGGCAGTTGGTCGTTCGTAATGGCGCTCTAAGCATTACACATTGCAATTCACTTAATTTGGCTGACGATGATTAACATAAGCCATATTAATGACAAAAAATGTCCGCCTGTGCGAAGCAGGGACGTGCCGCTAGTTAATAATATTCCCAAACAAATCTTTCGAATGTAATTTCATTTTCACTATAAATATAAATAAACAGTTATGTAATTATGATAACACAATGTAAGAGTTTATTAATTTTATCGACAATAAAGTGTTCCTTTTCATTAAAAACACTCTTTAAACATGATTTAATTATTGGCGTGCAAATTTATTATATGTGCGTAGTCTTTCTGTGTTAATATATATTATAATTAGCATTTATTTTTTCCATTTATACAACCAAGTGTATATCAACTTACGTTTCGTTCATGTTGTAATCAAACTTTACATATTATTTATTCTCGATCAAAATATTTTAGATTATAATATTATTTATACCTAATTGTAGATATATCAATAACATACTCTCACGATATAATAAGTTTAGTCAAAGTTTCGGAACAAGTATCCAAAGTTAAAACAAACGAACCAAACTATGAAATACTACCGGAAAAAGTTAAACTTTTGAGACATTACGAACCGAATATTGCTAAAACAGCTATGATGAATGAATTTACTGAAATAGAAAAAGAAAATGGACTGTATCCTAGACTAAAGGAAAATTTAGAAGATGTATATGAAATCAGTGCTGACAAAACTGCTGTGTCCGACATTATTTCAAACATAACGGTAAATGGGATGAATTTTCTCTCATCTTTTTATTGTGAAATTAAAGTAAATCTAGAACAAGATAACTGCAGTACTCATTTATATCTAAATGTATCAAATGATTACATTAAATACATTAATACGTTTTGCAACTCTTACGTTGAAAATATGAAAAATGCTACATCTGACCTTGATATGAAATATTACATATTAGACCTTATTGATTCAACTAACAAGGTAAAATCTCTCAATTGAAACATCTAGCCGAGAATCTAACAGAAACAAGATTTTTTTTCAGAGTTATACGCCTAACTCTGAAATCCAAGCATTTTCATAAAATTAATTCAGAGAAAGCAAAGAAAGCTCTGAAAATTCTTCTTGATTTGCTTGATAAAGCTTTTGCAGCACTCACAGAAGATTCAGTTATCTTCGAAGTTAATGAGGTTATTAATGGTATAAAACACTGGGTTACAAATGATAACCTTGACATACAAAAGATAGTGATAGACTTCCTACACTATGTGGAAAGCGTTATAGCAGCATTTCTACAGCGTATTGAACTAAGAGCTGGAGTAAAATCTCTTTTTGATTTATTGGTAAAAGGGTCATCCAAATATATGCTATTAGTTGATAGTTACTTGCTTACTAAAGGCTCTAAATTTACTAAGATGCAATGAATTGTAATAATTATGTTTCTAAGCAAAATATTACATAAAATAGTAAAGTTCCGTAAGGCTTATACGTACTAACAGTTTTTTTTATTTTCTCACCGTTTTGAAGGATGTCTAAGGATACAGCACTGGTTCTTTATTTTGTCAAAATTATACTTTTGTTGCTAGTTTGGTTTTTTAATGTTGAGGGACTTTAAGAGAAAATAAAGCATATGATATCTTGTAGATGTACAGTCGGTGACTCCAGATATGTAACGTTAGGCTACGCTAGGTAACTACATATCATTGCATAAAACGTGTTTGGTATAGAAGTAAAGTCCGTGATGTACCGTGATATTTAGAATATATAATATAGAATAGCATATACTAACAACACACGAGTACGAATATTATTACATATTATGTACTAACTACCTACATAATAGGTATACTTTTTATTGGTTATTAAGAACGGATAATTATTAATTCATAATAAAAATACCTAATCGTAAATATTTTAATAGTTTTTTTTTTCTCTAATCATTTTTAGTACTAACAATTGCTATGATTAAAATAGCGGTTATCACTATTTGCGTAGGAGTTTTGATGCGTAAGTATGCTTCAACATTTACGACAGTAATATTTACCTGCTAATTATATATAGGTAGATTCAAATGATATCAACAATTTTAGAAACATCAGCCGGACCGCATTGTTATGAATGTGAAGACATGAATGGAACAGTTAATAAATTTACTAAGGGTGATCAAGGATATTTTCTGGGACTAAAACAGACTGAGAAAAGTTTTACGTTACAAAGTTATGATCTAAAAAGAAGAATGCAATCTAACGTACCGAATTTTCCCTCTTCATGGAAAAGCTTTTCTTACACCGAAAATGTGTTACTTGAAGTCAAAGAAAAACTCAAAGAAAGAGGTAATTTTAAACTATTTGCTTTAGCAAATGGCATTAAAAATAAGACAAATGGAGTACTTGACATAGATAAAGCATTAGACAACGCTACTAAGAGCTTCCATCTAGCAGTAGATGAGCATTTTGACACATTGTTTAAAAAAAGAATGAAATGTAAACTGGAAGAAGAGTTTTACATTTTAGACTTACTTGAGTCTACCAACAAAATATTTACTATCCAATATTCAACCTTAATAAATGTTCTCAAAGAACAAATGAATAGCAGCATGTGTCAGGTATTTGGAAAAAAGTTTTCAAAGATTACGAAAAGCTTCATTGTAAATACGAAAAGCGAAAACTTGATACTAATTTGTGAAAAATTACATATTTGTAAAAGTTTTCCAGCCTTTTCTGACTATTTAGTTGAATTGCTAAATGAAATTTTAAAACTAACCGACAAAAAAGTTATAATCATTATAGAATGCTTAAAACAAATAGTAGAAGTGAAAGCATCCTTTTTTGGTTACTTTATTGAACAGAATGTAATGAACATAATAGGCCCCAAATTAAAAAGACTTTCCAAGAATATATCAGACGCTCGCATTTTTTTGTCGAAATTCAGCACAATTCTAATAAAAAGATTCAAAATATTCAGAAACAAAGATGGGTTTACAAACAGAAGATCAAAATCTTTGAGACTACTGATTGATATGATCAACAGAGCGTACGAAAGCTTAGAAGACCATTTTATTAAATATGAATATGAAAATATGATTTCTTACATAAAAGCTTGGGGAAAAGGCAAAAAAGAAGACATAGCTAGAAAGCTATACAGTTATATTGACAATTTTGTAGATGTTATGCAATATTTGCCTTCAGAGGTGAAGTTAGAAGTAAAAGTTCTGACTACAGTGTTGGTAACGGGAGTAGAAGACGTTGATCCCACATATGATTACTTGTTTACTGTAGGGTCAACGATCAACGACGCGCATTCTGAATTATACAGTGAAGAATATAACATATTTAATATAGTTTGATGGGCAATTATTGAGACTATTTGGCAGTTGATTTAATATTAGAAATCAAGAATCGCATAATATGTAAGTACTTCACAGGAGGTGAAACATAAAAAGTTAAATAGAAACAAATAAGGTACCTACTGTTAATAAACATCATAATGTAACAAAGTTTAAGTTTCTAATAATACTCTTAAACTTATGCGTAGCATGTAAAAATGAGTGCCCTATTTCAAAAAATTATCCATGACGAAAACAGTGGATTGCTTGAATAGCTTCGACTTAGCCTTCATCAAATAAGAAATTTTTATACGATATTTTCTTTGATATCAACGTTGAAACAACTGCTAAATTAATCATAAAAGTTTACACACGAGTAAAAACTCAGATCTGGACCTGGGATCAAACCTGAATGTCGACCCATTGACTTAGCTACCAGCATTTTACGTAACCATTGTATTAATGATTTAACTACCTATCTTTAATAACGCTAAGACGTTTTTAACCCCTCCTTTCATTAACAAAATGTCTTAGAAACGATAAATTACTTTCACTAATACCCTTTCACTACTTCGCATTCATACTAACTACTAATATTTACATAAACATTAAACAATCTATCTGATACTGAAATACCATCATTAGCGTTCATATATTCACTCTCGATCCCTTATAAATACTAATTATAAGTATTAACAATTCGCATTCTGACAGTAATGGCCTGCTGAGTGATTTTTTCAGCGATTTCCAACAATTAAACTGATAATTTTAAATTTATTTGTAATGTACATTATCGGTTAGAATGGGCAGTCCATGATTTGGACGGATAAAATGTTAGGATGTTAGATTGAGACGGATTTGTTAGTATAAGCGGTAGTTAGAGAGGGTTAAAAAGATTGTAGTTAACGTGTGTCCTATTCAAGTTTTCCAATACTGTAGACATGGTAGACTATGGCCGACAGACACCCTCTTCATGAAGACTCGTGTGAAACGCGATGGGTTGATTGATACAAGACAAAGATAAGATTTATAAAATGATTGCATCAAAACACGTTTCAGCGTTTTAGAGAAAAAGCCGATCTATTTTACAAAAATATATTGTCATGGTTCAACATATTTCTTACTGCAAAAGTTATATCAGATATTTTCATTATTTCAATAACAGAACAGAACAGACCATGTAAATTTGCGTAATATCTTTTTTTTTGTAAAATTCGTCGTTATTTCAGGCGGAAGTGCCAGAATAGATTTTTAAATGTAGAGTGTAGGTAGATGCCCTCTTAAATTAGAAGGTCTAATAAAAATGCACAAGGTTTGTCTTAATAAATTATACCAGATGCTTTTGCACGTAAGTACAAATAAAAAAGTGTATTATTTTACATACGATTACACTAAGAATTTGTATATAATTTTCTGTCTGACTGTTGCCATATTTATCCATATATGGTTTATCGATAAATATGTTGCCATATTTATCGATAAACATGCATTTTAGCATAGAGCAACTATCAAACTGTCAACAGTATTTAAATAAAAAGTGAAATTATGCCGGATGCGCAGACAGTGGCCGGACGGGTATTTTATCTCTACTGCCTTCACTATTTGTACCGATCATTAACAGTTATAAATGCCAATTATATTGTTATTTAGCAATTAATATTGCAATAGCATTTAAGCGAGGCGACGGAGTAGAAATTGTACATTGTAATGCAAAGGAAATTGCTTTGATGTCTGTCTGACTTCTCAGTATTGCAAAAGACCATGTTTTATGGATAGCCTCAATCGTCATTGAAAATCATTGATTAATTAAAAAGTTGAGTCTATATAAGTATATACTGTAATTAAAAAAATGTAACTTGTAAAGGATCTGTCTTGAATATTTCAACTTTACAATGATTATAAACTTGGCCGTCTCAAAGCTTATCAACCAGTGCGTTAATTGCCATGCTTGACTTATTATTATTAATATTTACTGGTTTTTTGACTATAAATAAGAAAATGCTACTGAATACGTTCACTCATATTCAAAACTAAGTATTATCAGCTCCTATAGGTAAAGCTGCTGGTAGTAACCCATATCTGGACCTTATGATGTCTCGATTCTCCACCAGAGATAAGTTAGGGTTCTTGAATCTACAAAATGTCGCATTTATTAAAATAAAGCTGAAATTGGATACATGTAGTCTTTTGTCTCGTACTTACATTTTGTAGAGGCCCAAAATTGTAATAATGTAACAGCAGACTGTATTTTTTTTTTTTAGGAATATTTATATTGGGTAACAACCAGCGTCCTTATTCTCTTACCAAAGACGCCTTTACTTGCTGAAAACGCTTGACGTGGTTAACGTTATGTTGAAGTAAAACGTTATTCTGGTGATGTAAATCGAGCGCGTTCCGTTCCAGAGCATAATATAAAAATTGACATTGGCCTGAATTTTACGTTTAATATAACGCGGGCGCGTAACGTATTGATTCATGGTAAATAAGGGCCCAGTAACATACCTATAGGTATTTATTAGTAATTATCATAAGTGTTTTTATAGCGTAGGTAACCCTTAAGTGTCTAAAAATTAACTTTATTTTATCATAATTACCAAAAAAAAAAACATTTTTTCATTATCATAATTAACACTCAATGAACATTAATTCAGCAAAATTATTGTAGGTGTTTTCCGCTCAGTTGTTCTGTGAACAAAGCCCTCATATTTCATATTCACACGTCGCTGTGGGTTTTATAAAAATACGTCGAGCAATAATTTAACCCTTAGATGTAATAACGAAACTTGCTAATGAGTTTGCGGATGATAACAGTCCAGTTACTTGATCCGGTACTGGAATGTGCGAGTCACTGATCCGTTTGCTTTTGATAAATTATTTAATTACTAGTACCTAGACAGAGAGAAAAACACTTTATTGTGTACTAACTAAAATTTAATTAAAAAAACGGAATGGGATTACCGACTGCGATAATGGAAGTCAGGCTCTGATAGAACTTTTTCAGTTATCTAACTTTAAAAACCAGCCATCAAACAAAAAACAAAAAAAAAAAATTTCAAATCACTTAAAAGTCTTCGTGAAATCACGTAATAAACATTGAAAAAATAATATATATATAGGCACAGTTGATTTAAGTGAAATAATGGTAAAATAAATTAAAAACATATTAGCATGAATGAGCTAATAGTTCAAAAAAATATCAATGACCCATCAGAAGATACGTATTTGATATTATTATATTATCTTCTTTATGAATCACGACTTTGTTCAAATGGTATAACTATCCCGTAGATTACTAGGTTTAATTCAAATTCGATACGTTTTATTGATGATTCAATTCATAATACTCAACTTAAGCTCAAGTTTTTTATTCAGAACTGTACTATTTATCTAAAATTTTAGTTAGTATTGATTGAGTTAAAACTGGATCATCCACTGACTCCAAACGCTGGCACATAATAAACGACACATCAATAATAAAAACAAATAAAAGGTTCGAAATTTAAAACGTACAAAAACCGGACCGCTACTTTTCTGTTGACACAAGCCACAGAACCGGGTCGAGTATCTTTAACTAATTTCTTCCATTGCTACCGTATACTGCATTAATTGTCATGAGGGAATGAGAGGACGATACTTCTATGTGTATGATAGAGAGAGACGGAGGTAAAAAAGTTGTTCGTGCCAGTAGCGAAGACTCGTTATGGTAGTGCTTTTAACCCCTTAATGAGTGTTTATGTTTGATTAAAAAACATGATTTTCGTGTAACTGTTTTTACGGTTTTGATGTTCACTTGGATGGGTGAATTTTGTTTGCTGGATTATTTTTAGCGTTAATAAATGCAAACATATCCATTTTTTTGTACGAAGAATTAAAAAACAAATAAGTCTAATTTCCAAGCGTGACTATAATAGGATCTCCATATTTTTTAGGGTTTCGTACCTGAAATTAAAAACGGGACCCTATTAGGTACTAAGGCTTCGCTGTACGCCGTCTGTCAGTCTGTCACCAGGCTGTAACTCATGAACGGTGATAGCAAGACAGTTGAAATTTTCACTTATGATGCATTTCTGTTGTCACAAGAGCAACTGAAAACGGAATAAAATTAATTATTATTGGGAGCTCTCATAAAGCAAACGTCATTTATTGCCGTTATTAATCATTCTTCATAGGTAATGGTGAAACTGGTCGGAACCTTTCGCGAGCGAGACCGACTTGTAATTGCCGATATTTATATAGTGAAGTACCTACATCTTTAAATTGCAATTAAATCATTATGAATATCTTCTTCTATAAATAAAAACTTAAATATTATTATTATTTATTAATATTCTGATAGTTACATCTATTTATTAAACTTAGACCTTTTATAAGATGCATATAATTTATTTTAATTAGATACCTAAAGCGAGACTAATTCTAAAAGGTCTTCGTTATATATTCATAATGTTTACTAAATTTATTTCTGTTTATTTATAAATAGAGCAATTAAGTTACTCGCTGAATTTAATGCTATTAATAATAAACTAATATTACAATTTAATTGTGACTTAATTCAGCAGGCGCCTATTCCTACAACTGTTTTCTGTCATATTATTGATATAAAAACCAAACTACCGAATTTATTTTGATAACATTTAAATGGGAACTTGAAGTTGTTTAAAAATATCATTATTACCTTCACAATCGACCTCATAGTTTGATCTTAATAATTTTTAAACGGGTCAATCAGATACCTATAATTTTCCTCGCGTCTAAACTTTTCGCTCGAGCACCGCAGGGTTAAGCAGACTAGGTCGACGTCGACGCTGGCACCGACATCCGCGATATCGTTAATTAGTAATTATACACTAGCAACCTACTAAGTTACAGGTTATATAGCCATAGAAATATTTTGTACAGGTTATATGGATACAAAAGTATTGTCTTAAATATGTGCATTGTTTGAACTATTATTCGATGAAATATCAAAGAAATATCATTGATATTGATAAAATATGTCTTTCTTGGGAACCGTGAAATGTAAATTATAAATAACAAATAAACTTGGTGAGTAAACTTGGTGGGTAGCCTTATCGCTTAAAGCGATCTCTTCCGTGGTAATATTTTCTTTTATCTACTTTTGCCGTGGTAGGTATGTCGTTTTGTTTTTCTTGACATCTTTCAGGGCCAGCGTTGAGAGTAAAACATCAACTGAGCTTATCGAAAATTGCAACATCTGGACAAATTTATTTACGATTAAAAAGTTATGATTATGAACAATCAATTGTTGTAGCGCACAGTTAGAAGCACACGTCTGCTAAAACGCGTCATAGACCTCTAAAAATACTCTGTACTCGTACATCAAATGACGCATCGAATGAAATATTCCCTAAAATAACACGATAAGGTTGTAGATGATTCTAGAGACAAGTGAAGCGATATTATTGAAATAATTTCTAGGTACGTCTGAATGACTCTGCTTTTGACATTAATGCTGACTTATACTTTGCGCAAACATGAGTCTTGCAATCCAAGTGACTAATTAATTTTACAATTTTCCATTTATAACTGCCAAATTAATGTGAATTAAATAAAATATTCTTTATTATTAATTAATAAAAAGACTTCAAAGAGGCAAAAACGTTGAAATCGAAATAACTAATAAGTATTTTTATTTCGTCATTTTTTAAATTTAATTATCATTTCTCTCAAAAAAGATCTAATTCATAATAACTTAACGCGTTTTATGAAACTAGTCCATTAAGTAACTATATATTTGTGTAGCGTCCCCAAACCTAGTGAATTGTTCAAAATTTCCAATGTCGCTAAATTAGTTTTGACGCAGATACGCCCCTTAATAATAACACGATACCTGCTCAGAAGATCATTTTGTGCATAGCGCAAGTAAACAGTAACTTCTCGTCGTTTATCTAGGTAAGGTAGATAATCTAATTGGAATTACTCCATAACCGTTAATAAAGCGGCTGTATAAGTACGACAGAGGTACGCAAGAAACGCATTAATCGTGTGAAATCCCAGTCATTTTAATTAATAAGTAGAATACAACATGAAAGTAGAGATAATTGCAAGAAATGGTGTACAGAAGTTCAGCAATTACGCTTATTGGATTAACAGGCTGCTTGGAATTTTACTTTTTATGTTACCATCTTGCAAAACGCTAGCATATGCTATATAAGTACTTACCTACATGCTTTTCATAATATGACCCTAAAGGCTTTGACGCTGAAGGTGTTAAACGGTGAATGAAAACGTCTTAAGGAATCTTGCTTGTAGTGGAACGGAAATAGCTTTCGAAGATATGCGAAACCCCGCAAAATGACTAGCGTGGTTGACTATATCTTATGAACCATGGAAGGGTAGACCCGAGCCCAGCTGTGGGGCGATAGCAGTAAACTAGCTAACTGCTCTCCACGTTGGGTGAAGGTAATAAGAAACTAAGTACCTAATATAAAGCTCACTATCATATTTATGCCTTCAAGAAGTGATTAGATACAGTAGCGTCTATAAGTAATTTTGAGCTATTCCCGCCTGCCCTCACGAATGTCCTCCACGCGGTGGCAGATGGTAACACGTATGGCTATACGCTTTATTGGGTGTTTTTTTGAATAAGCCAACACAGGAAGCAACATTTCTATTAAATCTACTAGCACACTACAGCCCGCTTATTTATTTATTATGGTTTTCTTGCCGGCTTACAAGTCTATGAAGTATATCAAAACTATGTTTACTCCCATTTACTAACAAAGATGCTGAGAACCCTAGACCACGTCTAGCTCAGCACTTCGTTCCTTTCATTCTGAACAATTCCAACAATTTACCGACCACCTTACAAGAGTAAAAGGGATGAAAATATGCAAATTGAAGGCAAGAACCTGACCCTTGAAGCCTATTAGTCCGGCCTCTTAATTTAAACTGTATATTGTTACTTATAGGGTTGATTTTTATTTGCATTTTTTAAAGTTATGTGTCGTTTTGTCAATGATGCTAGCCCATTGTTATGACTTCATTTGCTCCCGCAATCGGTCTTTTCGTTTTGGAATATTGATTCAAAGTGGCTTGTAAGTAGGAATGCTGGGAATTCGTACGATTTATCGTTCGAGAATATTTTGTGAGATAAAATATTGAAGTTCGTAGACAATTTTAATACCTACAGGATGTTCAAAGAACAACGAGCATGGGTATCTACATTAGGTTGACTAGTCTATTAAGAACAGCCTCTATGAGACCAATAATATTAAAAAAAAACCTATTTTTTGTGATATGATAAGAATTACTTATCCTAAAGAAAATGCTTAAATTTTTATTGAGTCATAAATTGACTTTTCAAGTAACCCCATGTTTTCTTTCATTCATACATCACGTCATAAAGTCATTACTAGTAACAAATCTATTATATATGATTACCTATCTAAGTACTGTTTCTAAAATTCAAGTAAGCTTATACTGAGATTTGAAGCTTATAAGCTTGTAAGAATACTAAGCAATAAGTCGAAAATAGTGAAAATAAGCACGTACGAGAACAAAGTAATGGGGGGGAGGGGTAATAATGATACAATTATGCCTACTACTTAAACGGAGAACTCGGAAACCTTCCCAGACCTATTTTTTACGCAGGTTGTTTCAAAGCCGTTCTTGCCACCAAGATCGGCCTTAAAACAATTTTTCATAGTCCATTTTCCATTATTTCGATCACACATGATATTTTCCTTTTTCTGAAATTAGATAAAGCGCGACTAAAAAGGGGACAGAAAGGAATTTTTATTCCTGTTTGTCACCTTGCGGGGACAGATTGGGGTGACAAACAGTAATAAATCCAAAAATTTCAATAACTAAGCTCGTACCTAATTTAGACTTTTGAGACTTTCTCTAAAACGGGAGATCTCTCATAAACTCGTAGAATCTACCATCTTGGCAAGTGTTTCGGTACACACGCTCACTTAGCCCAACAACTTAACCACTTATAAATGGCCTCTCACATAATGGTTAGGCTACATTAGTCCGGCCAGCGCCCCGCTGTGGCGAAATTGCGCTAAAATTGGCCCCCTACAGCGCTAAATCACTAACACATTAACTTTATTGCTTTGATATTGAGTGCCGTAATTTGCAAGGGAACGTTTGTTTTGGTTAATGATGCATTGTTGATTGTGATCTTTTTTTGTTTTGATTAATGGTGTGGTTTTAAGAAAACCTACTCATTCAAAGAAAAAATATCACGTTTTTTACTTTATGCAAGACATGAGATGCGTGTGTTGAATTCACTTTTAAATATTTTTATGCCTATACTATCTTTCACTATGATATATGGGACTGGTACAATTGAATCATGCTATTTAGTACTGCACTGTTTGACTGCTCTAAGCCTTTTATTCGTATAAGAAAATAGTCGTCTTCATCACGACCTCTGGATAGTCTTATAAGCAAAACTATACCCAATATTACGAAACAGACAACAAAAGACTTTCAATCCAAAAGTTCACCAATCATTCAACCTTGTTCTCACTAGCTACAAAGTGCCCGAAATAATCGCTTCGTAATGAAATCGCCACACATTGGCTGCCAGTAAACTACCTAACAATATTTTATTAACCCCGCACCAATAGACGTATAATAACAGTTTAATAGACACCGATTTATCTCATTTAAAACACAAATTTACGCGCAATTTCTAAAGCAATCTTCAATGGAATATCAACCCTATATCTCATACGATTGGGCTGTGGGAGAACAATCGCGAGGTATCGATAGATTTGGTAAATGACACAAGAGTCATATCATCGTCGTATTTGAATCGCGTGCCGTGATTCGGCAGATTTCATCAAAGCATCGCCGGACCACCAATGAGTCTCGTAAAATAATCAAGACAATTTGATGTATTTATCGATATCGATAGGTTTTATCGGACCACCTCAAGTGAAGATTCACTGATTGTTAATTGGGTTGGCATATCGTGCAGTGAAATTTACCAGTTAGATATGCAAGTTTGGTTTTGAATTCCTATTTACTAAATTAGGGGTAAAGTTTGACCTTAATATTTAATTTAAAAAGTATACTAAGAACCTTTCAAGAACCCAAGAATAGGTCAAGTTAATGTTGTGTAGTATATATAAAGCAAAATACGAAATTAACGAACTACGCAAATCGTATCTAAACTGAATCACTTAAAATTGCTTTGTAATCACAATATATATTCTAATGTCCGTCAAACTGAAAAAGAAAAATAAACAGTCGCAAATCTTACTGATCATATCCTATGAAAAATATCGATATCGATATTTCTAACCTACTACTACAGCTCACCAAAAGCGTTCCCGCGATGCACAATCAACACACATTCAATCCTTTGTTGCGCCGAGTGATTTATTGATTACGTCTCTGTCAACACACACAGGCAGGCATTAAAAAAATTTACACTATCTTAAGAGAAAAAGCAGTCACGCAATCATAATTAGAAACTTATTTTCATTCTTGTTTTGAAATATATTTATTATATTATTCTTTTCTTTTATGAAATATATTTTAAAATAAAGACAAAAAAAACTATTTCATTTAGTATAAAAATCGAAACTAAATAGTTTTTTCGGAAAGGTAGCCACCAAATATATAAGAAAGTATATTATAAATATAAATATTTATTACAATATATAAATGTAGACAAACTAATAAGGATCATCTTTATATTAATAACTCCTTTAAAACAACACGATTGTTCGTCATTCCTCTTAAATCGGATATGAATACTTCATTTGATCTGTTCTTGATCGATATCGATATAATAAAATCGATCGTGAGCTCATGAGTCACATCACTCGTTAGGTGTATTTAGCGAACAAATGATTTTCACTGTCGGTGAAGCTTTGATTTTCTTATTAGGGATTATTGAATTTGTTTTGGTGAGAGTGTGGGCGGTTAATTCATTGTTAGGACATATATTTGATATTTTATTTAGGCATAAGTGACGAAACATCAGACTTTGCGTCTTAAATAAGACTCATAACGAATTTTTATGTAAATTTTAGTATGGTATTTCATGCTTTACTTTTCTGAAGATTGTGATATGTACTTTTAAGTAAAGTAACAGATCAAGTTAAAAATCGATGTGACATGGCGACGTGGATTCCATCTTCACATATTAAGTTGTAATGACATGGCAACGTGGATTCCATCTTTACATATTAAGTTGTAACCATATTACTATATAATTCCTATTCTTGATTACCTGATACCTATCCTTTGTCACATTTTCAATTCGTCTATTTCAAATGGCATTTTTCCGTCATCATGGAAAGACGCCCAAGTTATTCCATTGCCAAAAAAGGCTAACCCAAAATCCTTTGCTGAATATCGGCCCATTTCTATTTTACCCTTTCTTTCTAAGGTTCTTGAGCGGTTGGTCCATAGTCAACTTAATATTTTCCTTACCAAAAATGACCTATTAAATCCATTTCAGTCTGGCTTTCGCCCTGGGCACAGTACGGTTACTGCACTAGTTAAAATTACTGATTATATACGTCTGGGGATGGACAATGGTCAGTTAACCGTTTTGTCGCTTTTGGACTTTAGCAATGCTTTTAATTCTGTTGACCTTGATATTCTTCTGGCTATACTTCGCTCTTTTAACATATCTCCAACGGTAATCGACTGGTTTCATAGTTACCTGTTCGGGCGACGGCAGAAGGTTCGCTTTGAGGAATCTTTTTCTTCGTGGTGTGACCTATCTGCCGGAGTTCCTCAGGGTGGCGTCTTATCACCTTTGCTTTTCGCTATTTTTATTAACTCTATTTCACTTCATCTCTCATCGTCCTACCACCTTTATGCAGATGATTTGCAGTTATACTGTCAGGTTCCTCACAGTTGGATAGCCGAAGCAGTAGAGGAAATTAATCAGGACCTCTGTCGCATTTCTGACTGGAGTAAATCCTACGGACTGAAAGTCAATCCATTGAAAACTCAGGTCATTATCATAGGGAGTTCTCGTCAGACATCTCAGATAGACTGGGACACACTGCCGCGAGTAGTTTTTGATGGCGTCACAATCCCATTTAGCGATACCGTGAAAAATCTAGGAATAACATTTGATAGCAAAATGTCATGGGATGCGCAATTAACAGAAGTTAGCCGCAAAATGTTTGCTTCCGCAGGCTCTTTACGTAGGTTACGCAATTTTCTACCCATTACCACTAAAACTGCGCTTGCACAATCTCTCTTACTTCCAATTCTTGACTATGCTGATGTTTGTTACCTTGATCTCACCCAGGAGCAGTTCGATAAACTTGAGCGCCTTCAGAATTTCTGCATAAGGTTCATATTTGGTTTACGCAAATATGACCACGTCTCCGAATATCGCACTAAGCTCAAGTGGCTCCCTATTCGCCGTCGCCGGGATGTTCATATACTTTCCCTTCTTTATAATGTATTGTTTAACCCTTCTTCTCCGCGGTACCTTCAGAAGTGTTTCAAATATTGTCATACTACCCATTCCTATACCTTAAAATCATCTGAAAATCTCAAGTTATCTATTCCATCACATTCTACTACTTTTTATAAGTCGTCATTCACTGTAAAAGCTATTTTGTTGTGGAACAGTCTTCCCGTTGACATTAGGCGTGCTCCGTCGTTGAACGTTTTTAAGCAGAGAGTCTTAATACATTATCTATCGCTATAGCACTAAAATTTGTTTCTTATAATTATTATTTCTTATAATTTGTCTATTTATTTCCATGCATAGTATAGTATATGTATTTATATATGTATCTGTGTAGTTATATTAGTATTGATTGTATTTATTATTATTTATTATTGCTGTTTAATTGGTAGTGTAATATTTTAAGGCCTCTTTAATATAAGTTATTATCATTTACGTGCATGGTTGCCTGGAAGAGATCGCTTTAAGCGATAAGGCCGCCATTTAAAAGCCTGTATATGTAAATAAGGTCTTCTTTAATCATATTTTATGTATTGTTGCTGGTTTTTAAATAAAGAGTTGTCTTATCTTATCTTATCTTATCTTACTTTAAAGCAAAAGCATGTACTAAGTGACTTCGGTGTACAATAAATTACAAAACTAATGTTTGTTTATGATATTACTCAATTCTCGCATCGCTATTTATGTTTTCTGCCAACAAAAGAACCAAAAAAGAAAAGATTCTAGAAATAAACAAAAAATATAAACTTTTAAAATTATTAACAACATTGTAAATCATACATATAATTATAATATATTTTTGGTAATAAAAAAAAATAGCATATCAGCAGATTCAAAAAGAATGTATATTTAAACATTATATCTCAATGTACCTCAACATTAATCAACGTCATAAAATAGTTAACCTTGAAGCCAGGCTCTAAGCGTTGTGCATATCGTAGAAATTTACGCAGATACGCGATTATAAATTGTACATCCTAAATATTATTTCCGTATATTTTGGACATAAAACGCCACATATTCTAACCCATTGTAACTACACAAGTCATATAAGTATATAACAAGCTCACAATCTATATGTTGAGTCATAAAACATCCCAGCGGTTCGCGGCCTATTTGGGCCCAACGTCGATTGCGTCCCTTACTACTTAATAGGGCGATAATTGCGGGGCTATTACGACCCACGGGGGGACAATCCCAGGGGGGCTGGGTCTGCAGGGGGAAAGGTTTTGAGGTGGTGATATGTGGGCATGCTTGTGTTGATATAAGTTGCGATGACTGTCTGGATTGTGTAAAACGAAATTTAGCGTAGCGGTAAGTTTACGGAATTTAAATAGGATTGACTTTCGTTTTCTTTTTTATATAATCTTAGTCTACTGTATTTTGGTTCTGGTAATTACTATTTTTTTAATATAAGTAAAGTAGTTAAAAACAATAATATTCAAATACACACTCTTAAAATTGTTGTTGGTATGCGATGTATTTAGTAATTTATAAATATATCTAATGATACTAACACTAATGAAAATGTCAGACAATAATTATAAGTCAAAATGTTAAATAGCCAAAGAAATATAATTGAATTGAATTTAGTCTACACGTTTAATTAAACTGTTGTGTTAGTCGTCTTCTTAGCTTAGGCCCCTTATCTTTGTCTCATGTCTCTAGCAGTCCTAATTTGCTCCTGTCTACGCATTTTATATGTATGCCCGTCTATATCCTGTATTTACATTTTAAAGTTAGGTATTAATAAAAGTATCAAAACATATAAATGATTTACCATTGTAAAAATCAAGATTTGAAACCTACTTGGCTTAAACCTAAATGCAGCGTTTAACTAATCAATAAACAAACAATTCAATTAATTATTCAGTTATTTATTCTATAAACAACAGTATTTTATATACAATCTTCTCTTTACCAAAGCTCAACTTTACTCCATATAATACCTAACAACGCAACTTTTGTGTATTGCGAAAATTCATTACGAAGTTCAGCGGCGGGTAGATTGCTTAATTTTCTTTAATATTAACTTGTACACGGACCCCTTTTTAATTAATATCGACAAAATAGTCGACGCGACCGTCGGCAACCGAGCTGATAAAGATTTTTGTGATGTGGTTCGTAATATCGATAAGTGTCTAGAGATCAAAAAAAGGCGCTAGCACAAATAAGTTTGTCTATCGGATCAACAAAGTTAAGCAACGTGTAGCCTGGTCAGACCCGTGCGGCCGTGGGTCGTAGGTAAATTGTACGTTCCAGTTATTTGTCTTAGGATCATCATAGGCAATGGCAATGGTCCTTAGGTGGCCTACAATACTCTGCTATTAGGGTCTGCTATTTATATTCTAGGTGTACAAAAAGACAAAATAGTGAATCTATCGTACGATTCCTGGCTCTGAGTCTTGTTTTAAAATAATTCTTCTTTTTTCCTCTTAATCTTATAGATATTTTTACTCGTGTTTTTAACGAATAATTAAGATTTTTCGCAAGGACTTAAGGTTTCCTTCCTTGAATTTATGCAACTAGTTTGTTAGCCTGGGAACAACAATTATTAATATATTTTTCTTATGAAATAAAAGTTTAGTCCCTTATTAAACTTACGTATATTCAATTATTAGATTTGTCACATGTGGTAAAATGGTAAATTGAATCTCACTATCGATAAAACTTCGCCTCATCACTTCAAATATTAATTTCAAAATTGGTTTAAATAGGTATTACGCCGCTTGTTAGCCCCGGTCCAAAATGAACTCATTAAAACTATAAAAGCAGCGGTAATTAAGGACGCCCCCCTACTGCCTCCATTTCCCCCCTTTCCGGCCCCACTGGGGGTTGGGCTTAGACCTCCACAACACCCCCTTTTCGAGCGGGGTGCGGAGATAAAGAACCACTAGATATGTTACGTTTTTTATATATATGTTCAGATTAAAAATAATTAATAATAGCTTAAAATGAGGGATTTTATTATTTAAATTCGATAAAATTCATAGTCTGCAAAAAACCACGGCTAAGATAAAATTATTCGTCTTAATTTTATCATAGGTAATGAAAGCTGAAGTTTTTTATTGCTTGTTAAAGTAATATGAGCCCATGTTTTTTTTCATTGCTTGTTAAAGTAATATGAGCCCATACCTATACGTGAAACATTCTCCATTCGCCTTAGAAATAATGTGTTTACACATTTAAAAACCAAGAAACTAACTATACACAAAAAGCTACGGCATGAAATCAACAATCAAATACAAATACAAACGATTATTTGGCATATTCAACTGAGACTCTATTGTTATGACATTTTAACAAGGTCTGCTTTAGACGCGAGGTCGTTCGTCGATTTTAGTATAATTTGCATGGGACGAATTAGAAAGCCCTACACTCTTTGGAACGAGAAATATTTTTTCAAATCAGGGAACCAAACAAAAAAAAGATTCTCTTCCATACCGACCTATTTTAGGTATAAATAGATCTTTTCCAGGTAGATCTCTAGATCTTCGTCCATGGAACGCGCAGGCTTTATTACCGGCGACATTACTGCTCCGGGCGCGCGGGTAATTTTCAACTAATAACCTGTTTAATTCCACTGCCTTTTTCACCAGCTGTGTTTATTTCAGTTTCAGATTCTCCGCGAAAATGGGCCCGTCTTTTGATGCTCTTTGCTTTGTGAATTTACCAGCTCTGTTACTGTGGGTTTTAAATTGTTTAAGTATATATTTAACGCGTCAAAGCTATTTAGATTTTACAAATATATTTACAATATTTTATACAGATCCAGTGATACAATTAATGACGTACTTATGAAAATAATTATACAAAAGAACTCCGCCGGGTGAAGTTTATACCTAACAGTTCTACTAGTAATAAATAACTTGTGCTTAGTTTTTATATGATCGTCAACCCGATGCAGTACCTAGGTCTTCAGCGACGATTTTCAGGTTACATACCAATTGTGACTTCCTATTCATCAGAGATGATATTTTTTGCGAATGTCGTCACGGAAATCATCAGTGGAGTCCCCTGGGGCTCTATTTTTGAACCGCTCATGTGAATTTATGATTTACACATTTAATTTAACAAGTAGTATCGTAATATATGAATTGTGTAAAATACATGCTTTTGAAAAATTCATTCTCTTAATGGTATAAAACACTCGTATTTTAGTTCGAGTGCTTTATACTTATCATGCCAATTTTAAATTATTTTAGAATAGACATAATGAGCAAAAGAATATTAGTAAGTCCCGTTAAAAAAGCGATTACTCACCTCTTTTCATCCTATACAGTTTTTTCAGTTTCGATATAAACCTCTGCATCTAGAATTTCCATTAGAAAATTAAACTGAGACAACTTCAGAGGTATACAGAAGTTCTTCTTTTATGCAATAAAATATATTTTTAAATCGGTCTAGCTGTCTCAAAAAAATCTTGTATTAGATGTCAAAAAACCCGAGTCTATAAAAAGCATTCTCTCTTTTTAATTCGAATAAAAAAGAGTTTTCAGTGATTAATTAAATCACAGTAAGTATTGTTACCGCTCATACTCTATCGCTTATTGTTAATTGCTTATAATGTCAAATGAAGGGCTATGAGGGAGCTAGTTTAGTATAATTAGTTTGTCTCATATCTAAGATCTCACTATTTGCGATTTCTATGAAATTTGCACAGAGTTGGTATTACCTCTTAATTTGAAATTTAATTAAAGAAGGATCATTCAGAAAGGAATGATATCACTTTAATTTTGCAGTAAACTAAGTAAAAGTAAAAAAACCTGTGGAAAATCGGTATTTCTTCATATAACTTCAAGCAAAACCAAAATCTAAAAGAGTAAGGATATTTAGTTGCAACGCAGCCTAGAGACATTTTTTTATCCTAAACAGCTAGGCATTAGACCACTAGTTCACACGACCAGGAAGTCAGCGAAACTGTAGCCCTAGATGAAGCATGCCTAGTCAGAAATACACTGGCTCTCAAGGAAAGCTGCCGAAACACATCGTTCGGTGCTAGACATGAAATTTGTAGAGTGTATTCATAAAAGAAAGTAGAGGTGTACTAGAAAAAAAAACTTAAAATGTAGCTTATTATTATCATTAGCCAGAAGTCGTCTAAATGTTAAACACAAAGGTGTGGTTTTAACAACTCTGTATTCGCAAACTAACATCAAACAGTTCAGTTGCTTATCACGTCTACAATCACGGGTTGATGTGCTTGATGAATGAACGTTTTGTGATGCTAATACCCCGATTATATATTAAAACTACCCTCTAAATTCACTGACAAAACCACCTAACTACCTTAAAATCCATACGCGATAATACGTTCTATAATTGAAGTCAAAAAGTTGACAATCGTGTGTATTGTGAACGGTAATAAGGTATAGTTTAAATTAAACACGTGTACAAGGAGTTTATCTGTGATTAGTTGTCGTCAAATCGTATTAAGCTTTGTCCAATGTTTGATCAAATGTCGGGTTAAATTAGATGGAAGTGATGTATTGTGATTTGTGCAGTAATTGATCGTTAATGCTCTTTTGTCTGGTTTTAGATTTGAAAGATTATGATTACCGTGAGTTATGGGGCTTGATGGCATTAAATTGAAAATGGTACGTTAAATAAACTATAATATTTATTTACACACACAACTTATTTTTTTAATTATGTAAGTTATAATTAAAAAAATAAGTTGTTGTATTTCGCATGTCTTTGAAAAAAAAATAAAGCGATCGGTTAGTAAATGGCACCGCAGCAAACTTCCCCTTTTTAAGGGTAAATACTGCTCCAATCATGGCTAAAGATATCTAAAATTTAGTGCCCTATTTTTGAAAGATGCTTTTTTCTCTATCTGCCTGGCACTTTTACATTGCAACGCATATACTCGGTCTTATTCGCAGACCTGATTTTTCTATAGCTTCCCTCCACTTTTCTAGAATTTGCTGTAGATCGTTTCCATCTTCACTGATGATGACGACATCGTCCGCATATAGGATGTCCCATGATCGTTGCATATTTGAGGTAAGATGGTTCATAAGAATGTTAAAAAGTAGAGGACTGAGTGCGGTACCTTGGTGCACACCAACCTTTACATCAAATTCGTTGCTTGTTTCGGCCGGGCTTCGCACTTTGGTTGATATTTTGTGGTAAATATCTCTGACAGTAACTATGGGCACATTCTGAGCCCTTAGAGCGTGCCAAATTAGTTCTCTTGGCACCCAGTCGAAAACCTTTTCTAGGTCGATTAATAACATGTGCAAGTCTGTTTTGTTGACTCTGTACTTTTTCTATCAGTGTTCTGACCGAACGTATGGCATCAGTTGTAGATCTACCAGCGACAAACCCGCATTGTTTTCAGTGACGCTAGTTATTTCAAGTAGCCTTTTGTTGATGGCTCTTTCCCATATTTTGAAGGAATGTGAGATTAGCTGTATATCTCTGTAGTTGCCGCACAGTCGTATATCACCTTTATTTTTATAGAAATCGATGAGATAGCTTCGTCGGGAATTTATTATATTACATGCTAAGTATATACATTTCCGTCATGGTAGAAATTTCTGAAAATTTAAAAATGGGCAAGATTAACTCAAAAAAATATAGACCCCATCAAAATTCTATGTATTTAGACAATGCTTATTACTTTTTAAACATCATGCTGTCAAACAAGTTGCGCGTGAAGTTTATAAACTTCTAAAACCAACTACGTAGCTAGCTACAATAAATTCTATGTAATACCTATCGTGCGAAATAAATTCCCGGCTACCACATCCCGATCCCGGGTTCCCATAGCTTCACACATAAACGAGAACCTACATAAATAACGCTGCAAAACTATTAAACGGCCAGAGATGGCAGCACCGGCGCATCGGCCCTGTCATAAATTTGAATATTTCTGTGAAACAAACCTCAGCGGATAAAATACGGGCTTATTGTCAACGAGTTAGTCGGCGGGGATGTAATAAAAGCAGAAAAATAGCGGTTTTCGTGTCGGAACTACTAGCAGCTGCAGAGTAGACTGGAAACAGAGAATATTAATAAAAACAATACAATAATTATTTGTTGTCACCACAAACTGAACACAAAAAGAATAAAAATAATAATAATATGGCACAAAAGGCGGTTTTATCGCTAAAAAGCGATCTTTTCCAGATAACCTTTAAAAACAATACCTACTTACAATACAACCTAAGTTGTTTAATTTAATCTGGACTAAAAATCACAGTAGATCTAGTTGCGTTCATCAGTAAAAATAATGATGTGAGTTCCAATCTTCTTCACTAGTGTATTTAAAAAAAATAGAGTGATGAGAAGTATTTAAGAGGTGTATGCTTGAATTCGTATTATAACCTAGAACTAAGATAGATAGACTAAAATAACTAAAATCCATGCGACACTGGGCATGCATTTATCGTTTACAACCATCGGCAAACAACTTCACCCAATGACTTTAGCACTAGTGACAATATATACATATCTCTGGTGCAAGGCAGGCGTCGATACGTCAATTAAGCTCATGTAAACTTTCCCCCACCACGTCGCTTTAAGCTCAAGTTGTTTAAGCTCAACTGTTTGCTGTGTTGTTCCCTACTCTGGTATAAATTGAGATATTCCCTGCATGCGCCCGCGCCGCTCCTACAGGGGAATGTTAATGCGCAGACAGCGTGATGTCGCTAAACGTAGCGTTATGCGAAAAATTTATTGGACGCGCATAGCCTCACTTGGACTTCGTAGCATTGGTAGCGTGGACAGTTAGACAGTCAGTGAGACAAAAGGAAAGGCGAGAAACAAACCTAATAGGAGAGAATAGAACAAGAAATTTAGAACTGCATAACTGTGTACAATTTGATGTTTAAATAGGTATGAAAATTTCCAACGGTTGACCAAATTCAGGCGTGCAGTAAGTGTGGCTGTGTATTTATACACATTTTTGTACAAAATATTAAATAATTTTTAAATTTGCAAACTTCAAATAATTAACCATTAAAAAATTAAGATCTCAAATATATACGCATGGGTGTTAGATTACTAATAATACAGAAAACTATAAAACGAGAACATAACTACTATATTAAATTCCAGATAATTTTCGCGCAATAATAGGTTTCGGTATTTTGTCAAAGGTGTTGTTGGTTTATACATGGTGTTGGTAAATTTTTTTGAATTGAGTTGACAACCCTTCTTATACAACTGATATGTTGAGATGGTCAGATAAATCCCAGAGTTTAGATTGTAGTACTGGTCATTTGTACTTATATAATATTATCTTTCTCAATAACTTTACTATCGTCATGTAACCACTAACAAAGCTACATTCTGCGAAACGTGAGCTAATAGAAGTAAGCAAGTGAAAGTGAAATCGCAAAAATAAAAACGGTATTTGTTCACAATAATTTAGAGGCGTGGCCTTTAAGACGGCAAATCTTCCTTAAAACCAATTTACAATACTCTATTTGATATTGAGTCTTTTGATGTGATTATGATACGAAAAGTGCATAACAGAGTTTCAGAATAATAGGCAGACTGTGCTATAATTTAGTGATAAAGCATTACATACGTTTATTGTTCTGTTTATTAAAATAAAAAATTAGACAATCAATCTGATTCTGCTTTGTTGATAATCTTCAATAACGCGGGCGAAACCGCGGGAGAATCCTAAAACTAAGCACAATTCAAACGCAAACTAATAAATTATACGGAAATCCAAGATGTCGGATAATAGATACAGTGCAGGCCCATAAATCTATGAATTAGCCAGTTTAAGCTCTGTAATCGGCTGGCCATAGAACGAATCAATTAAAGACAATAATGGTGCAGATTTTATCTGTGGAATGCGCAATCAAGTGGCCGCAAGTGCATTGCAAGGTTTAGATGTGCTGTTTTTGTTGGCTTGCACTATAGTTTCTAAGTTACTGAGCTTTGCTGGAAATCATTTGGTATATTGTGACACTAGCAACGTTTTGTAGCTTTGTTCGAAACTGACCATGTTTTTCCAAGAGTAAGCGCTTGAATAATTTCTTAGATTTAATTACCTCTTGATAGTAGTAGCATTACAAAATTTCTAAACGATCAAGAATGTTAAGTCAGTTTTAGCACGCCCAAAACCTTTATTTAATATTATAAAAAAAATAGAAAATTTGTCTTTAAATATTATAAATAGGTATAATTTCACTATGAACCTGTTTAATCTATTGCAACCCACTATTTTCTCATTTGCACAGGTCATTTGTACCTACATAAAATTAAATGAATGAGAGATTTTTTGAAATTGTAGTTTTTTTAGCTAGCCACTATTAATTGGTGTTAATATTAAATCCTAGGAAATTATTTGATTAGTTCATTCACCTGTGTTGCCTTTGTTATAGGCACTCGTATTTAGGTCTATAAGCGCTATTAAACAACCTCATTTAAAGTCATTGAATTTTCCCTCGTATCTATTCAGTATTCACCATATACAAAAGCAGGCATTTAATAAAATATACAATATCTAATGCAACAGAAACAATGTTATAAATCCTGCGTATAATATTCCGATACAATAGGCGTCTGGAAACAGGCCTGTGCCTCGCCGTATTACATTGAATGCGATGCACCACGCATCGATGTCATAAATACGAATATATTCAATCGTAAATATAACGAACAAAGCAGTACACACGTACAGACAGAGCCTACATCTCTTAATGATATGTAGATTCCTTGCATTAGTTACATGGCAGTGTTCTTGGTGAAAACATCTCGCTACGAAACCTTCTTGAACGCTGGCATAACTTTTAACTACAATGCACGCAATTTTAACCACTCTAGTTAAACTACTAAGGCTTCAAATTCAATTTTGTTTAGTTAAAGATAAAGCGTTACAGAATATAAGGTATATCGACTCATTAAACAAGACATAATTTAGACGTGTACCGATGCAGCTTTCAAATTCGAATTTCAAGCTACGTAGTTACAGTTTTGTTCCCATTGGAACTGAAATTTGAACGTACGCCATTTTGATTTTGGAGCTTTAAGCTCGTGCATTGCAAGACCCATTGAAAATTAAGCAGTATGTTACTGTTTTTAAGACAGAGTTTTGTTTGGTTGGTGGCAGAAATTGAGACATTAGAAATCTCGGAACGACTATTACCGTGTTCTTTTAACAAATGCACGAGTGCTCACAGAGTAAGATGTAACTTTGAAGGCGCTCGCATAAATAAAGCCCGGGCAAAGTATCGGTTATTTTAATATAGAGGGGCCGTAGAGACCCCAGGTGGGCGTGGGCCCCTCATATATCATCGGCAACAATTATTAAATTATCTTTTTCGTGGACATTAAGTAATTGTTTCTGTTGATCAGAACTCATAACTGGCGCGCCGAGCGATGAAAAATGATTTTTAAATCGTCGTTTTAAACGTGTAACGGAATAACTTTGTCTGGGTATGCTTAATTTATATTGATGTTCATTTTTAAAGTATTTTTTTGAGTAATCTCGGAATACTGACAATGGTTTGTATTGAAATATTTACTAAGTCGGGATTTCTTTAATTATTTTGTCGTTCTTTATGTAGGTAAAGTAAGTTTTATTTTTGTATAGATAATAAAGTTATAAACCAGTGTTTTAATGTATTCCAATGCATTTAATAGTCATTAAGTTCCCGAGTTTACAGTTCCAATCTGAGCATTACAATTTTAAATCGTGCGATAAAGCGATTAAAATCTCACTGTGGGTAATGGATATGAAACTGGTGCCGATTTACTAATATACATACGTAATCAAATGACCATTAATTTTACTTTACGTCAGATACATTTATTAAGTTTTAAGCTTTTAATTTGATTTTTATTTCTAAACTGTATTTATAAGAAAATTCTGATAAGCAACTTCTTTAATTAATTTAGATATTTGAACCTCTTTTATATAAAATTTGCGTTTTGTTTTCCATAGTTAAGTTATAACAGGTACTAGATTTTAGAAATAAGTAGCTAATAAAATACAGTTTTTTTTTATATTTTTGTAGATTTATTTTTTATCAATTATCTTCACAATTGCTTAATTCTACTTAATAAGGATATTCAAAATATAGCAGTCCTCTCTTTTAAGCATAACGCTTGCAACTCTTCCACAGGCCGTCCATTAATCAAGGCCTGCAGTGTAATGGGGCCAGTCGGCGCAGTTACCGCAATGAATCAACGTACAATCAACGCAGTAATTAACTAACTTTATACAATTATCTAACGCTGACTGTACTTGTACGGATTGAGATCGAATGCGGTTAATTCTATGCGATTAAGCGTGTGGAGCGAGTGATATCGTTTATCTTATCTTAGAGTGTGCTTAGTTTGAGTTATATAGGATTAAAATGCTTACATAGATTTTTTTTCCTTTTTCATGTCGAATCTTGTTATAATCAATGTATGAAATAGGTAAATGGCATATAAGAGAAGAGAATCTTAGGCTCATACCATAGAATGGCTAGACGCTAGTTTATAATACGAGTATGTATAGGTGTGCTTGTGCTTGTGTTTGTCTTCAACTTTGCTTGATGTACAGTGACGTTCCGGTCTAAAATATGGCATGCTTGCTAAGAATAAATCGAATTAGAAAAGCAGACAATAATTATCAAGAAATAAAGAAGTCACCAACACAATTTAATAATCTGGCAGTTCGCATAATAAAAGTACACGCAAAGCTTTTGATGCATGTCTGTAAATTTTCCAACATGGCGTCTCTACTTGTCTTCAGGAAGAATGAATAGTGATCAGCGAATTACATGTATAAGTAAGTAATTCTGAAGCATACCCCTCAAAATATTAAAGAAATAAAAACAATTAGACTAGCCATATTTTGGGGATGGTTTAGACTCTGAAGTTTATCCTTAGATTATAAGTCTTATAGCACGCGTTTCACGGGAACGCCTCAAGTTAGTATTTAGCTGAACCATGACGTACTGTTTACCAAAGTTTTATTCAGATAAACTACGCTAGTTTGTCAAAAAATTGAGTGAAAAATATGCTACAAGCCTAAAACTTTACATCTCACGCACAAATTTCTGTTTAAAAAATTACGTCATTTTCTAACTTTTCATTCAACAAAAATTGAATGAAATGCCGTTTGTTACAAAATACCATTACTTTCTAACAAACCTTCGTACAAAAAAAAGAAATAATAAAGTACTCGAATCCATCTAAAAAAACATTTACTTAAGTAAGAAGCCAGTTTTTACCCATATTGAACCTTCAAAATTTTAATACCTCAATAACTTCACACGTAGGATCCGTTTATCGTTGAGCAAACAGTGTAGCGATGTGCTAATGATTTGATCAAACTTTGTTCGGCCACCCGTGTGATTCTCAGGTGTTTTGTTCTAGCGGTATGAGATAATCACTATAATAGCTTTTATAATAACGTATTTCAGTTTCCTTCATCAATGATGATAGAGAACGAAATCCTAGTGAAGAGCTTTGATTCTAAAACGTTATTTATTTAATTGACCGAGCAGAGCTAAACGTCTTGTCTTCGAGATTGAAAAAGAAAATGGTGGATGTTTGGCTGCATATAAGTCTAGGTACACGTGAACAAGTCGTGGTTCCTAACTATTCTTGACGAAACTTTATAGAGAAGATCAAAAAAAAATTCAGCATTCTTTTCCCCCAAATATATATGAGAAACGTTTTCTAAGATATCACATTCCTTGCAAAATTAATAGTCATCAGAAAAGTAGATGGCAAACTTGAGGCAGGAATAATTAATACTGACGTTGGTCAGACCGGGGCCTACGTCCGTCATTTGAATTTTTTCATTATAACAATTGCATTTCGTCATAAATTCTTTTTTGACATGAAATAGGTCAGAGTTATTTAGAGTAAAAGACTACTAAATCTGTCACAAACGACTATCACTTAGTCTTGGGTCCCAGATTAGCACCACAGTCTATAACGCGTTGCAATTCGCCGAGTATAGAGAAAAATAACTCAACACCTTCAGAGACTAACTTCTGGGATGCGACAACCAAAAATAAACGTGTGCGGAATCCCACATAACTAACACCTATGCAAGGAAAAAATTGAAGATAAAAACTTTCTCTACGTGCGATTTCTTAATAAATATTTGCTTAACATTAGTTAACAGCGTATTTTCCTATTCGTTACAATCATAAATCAAAGCAAACAAAAGCTATACCTACCCAAGTATCACCATATGCACACAAGCATTAAAAATGGGGCCTAATGAGCGAAGAAAGCTCCATCTATAATCCATATCTCACTTTCCTGCCCATTATGTATTGTTGACACCAATGACATAGATTACATGCCACTTACTATCATAATAACGCATGGTCGCCGACTTAGAGATAGATGAAGAAGTTTGTAAATAATCATCATTATAAGCCAGAAGACATGCACTTTTGAACATAAACCTCCCGCTTAGAACGTCACTCTGAACGACAACTAAGCTGCTATGGCATCCACTTGTGACTTTTACTGTCGTCGGTTCACCTAGTGGAAAGCCTACCTACGCTGCGCCTTTTGGTTCGTGGTCGCCACTCAAGAACGTTTCTTTTCCATCGGTTATCGATTCTTAGAGCGATGTGACCAGGCTATTGTCACATCAGCTTGCAAATTCTACGAGCAAACTTTGAGCTTACCTAGCAGGCCAACAGTTAAAGACCACGTGCCATAATACGAGTATACATCAATGTCAAGGTCATTTCAATAATAACTTATATTTTGTGAATGTAATAACTTATAAAGTCGGAAATAATACGACGGGCAGGAATTTGAATCTGCCTCCTTCTGTGTAACCGCCCAGAACATTCGGTCACCGTCGATATACTGACAGCTGCGATTTTTTTAAAGTAATAGCAGAGTCTGCGTTCTAAATCAGTGGAACCTCACTTCAAGCAACACAGCTTACGTCCCGTTCCAACCCACCACAGATAGTGCGTCAGTAATGTCGACATCAATAGGTATTAATCTAAAAATCATCGGCTCTCGTGCGAAGCGTCATTTATAATGCACACCTGAAGAGTAAAGTGAAATATTGAGAATGAGTTGGTTTCCGTTGTCACACGTTTTTTGACGACTTTATCCACCAACCACCTCTACTACCAACACCGACGTTACTATTTGCACTTAGACCGATTCATCCAAAGGTTGCCTGGAAGAAATCGCTTTAGGCGATAAGCTCGCTAACCAATGATTTGTGTATAATATATTTTACTGTATTGATTTTTTGTTGTGCAATATAGATATATTGTATTATATTGTATGATCGTTATCGGCGAATGACGTTTCACTAATGAAATATAAGTCAGCTTCTAGCGATCATGCCTGAAAACTGTTATCCTATAAAGGAAGAGTCTAGTTAAAATGAAAAACAAAAAGTCGACCCCAAAGACACTCAAAAGCGAAAAATAAATCTATTTGAAGTCGGTGCCAGCCAAGTCAAGTAGGTAGATAGATACTTATGTATAAAGTAAGTAGGTAAGTACCTACTTGTAGGTGAAGACACTATGACGTGACTTATCCGGCGCCGACTGAACGATTTGCCAGTTTTCAATGGATATAGTCACCGATGAATGCTTGACTATATTCTTCCTAATGTCATTAGCAGGCTGGTAAACGTAGTGCGTATATTAGCGTATCAATACGTAACGCTTCATCGCATATTCTTTATCATGCCAAGTGTAAAATATTCAATGATGACGTTTGATTCATTTCACTTGAATGTTCA